>OZ022422.1:6910900-7435900 GCA_963989365.1 Rhimphoctona megacephalus | reverse complement strand
CTCCACACGCACAATCACACGACGGTGGATTAACGTGCGTGAGAGAGTCTCGACTATGAGGCGCGAGAAGGACTTCTCGTCTGTTGAGGGTGAAATTTCAAGTACACCCCTATACGAACATATACTATGGGCGTGACCCTCGAAAACGCTCATTTCGCAGTCGTCTCCCCTCCAGTGAAAGCCACCAATAAAGTACTCAACAAGCCGATCCAAATTTCGATAGTTTATATAGGATCTAACTGAAATCGCAGTCCTTTGTTAAACATGAAGCAATTACACCATTAAGCAATTATAGAATTTTTTATTTCTCTTGACTGTAAGGTAATAAGTGTGCATATTACCATATTTTAGATAATCGGTAATTTTATATAGTTTTGCAATATTTTCATCACAAATCAAGAAAAATTAGTGAGAAACAATAGAATTAGAGTAATCGCTAAACAATTATGGTTGAGTGCAAATTTTAGTAAAGCAAAAACATTTCTAAGCAATCCCAGGTTAAATCAAATCTCGTGAGTTTCCAATTTGAATGGAAAAATTTATCTTATATTATTTTCCTATGTAATTAATCACACGTGTACAATAAATCATTGCAAAAAGGATTATCCGTATTTTCACTCGAACGCATCGGTATTCGAGTGTGCGATGACATGAAATTCTGATTATCGGGAGTGCGATGGTCCATTGGTTTCACGGGGTTGGTCTAACAATTCTTTTGATATTTAACCTCATGGCATGTTGATATTTATGTGGATAATTGCTATATTTTCCAATATATACCATTATGGAATGAAAGGTGACGCGTGTGAACACCATTGGGACCGGCGTACATCGAACTGGTGTAATGACGAAGCGTCCCGACAGAAAGGGGTAGGAAATAATTCAACTTGTACATAACTGTATATATGTCGATAACTAGCAAACTAAAGGGCGTAATGCAAAAGATTGAAAGCTCAAAGCGACGTCTATATGATATTATCCATATATTTATTTTGAAATATATATTTATATAGCTATAATAAATATATCTATGTATTTACAAATATTGTGATGGTGGAGCTCGAGTTATCCGTGGGGGTTTCCGCGGACTGTGATTTTCTGATTAGTAGCGGGTCGACTGGCTGCGGTTAACCGTTGTTAGGTTCTACCCGATTGGTATGCATGGGCTGGGATTCAAGCCCAGGGACCAGGATAGTCTGTGTGTGTGTGTGTGTGAGAGAGAGAGAGAAAGGGAGAGAGAGAGAAAGAGGAAGCGAATGTGGGTTCTCACCTCGGCCATCGGATGAACATCTAGCTTCTTGATGCCGCTAACGGCAAACCCAACAGTCTTCTCGAAGAGAGTCACCGGGAATGATGGGAGAGTGGTATACATAGATACACAAATGGATATACTCATATATTAAGAACTAAACATGAACGAAATGACAAGATGACAGACTCAATTCGAGCTACCCTTGCGCGGATCTCGCCAGTTCTCTCGATCGCTCAGTTTTCAGCTTGCGACTATTTCATACGTTCATGCTCCCCGTTACGATCTGATGGAGTACGGTCTTCTTTCTGCTGTGAGATCAGCCTCTCAATTTTTATAACCAGTTCTTTTATCTAAGCCTCCAAAACGTCGAATTTTGTATGGTTCATCTCAATTTTACGTTTCTGTGGACCAGACTTCGAAGCAGTTTAAATTTTACCGAAAATTTGTTGCATTTAATAATTATTATATAATAATGATGTATAATTTAACCGAGAGACTCTACCGAGTCTCTTGATAATCTGGATTTTTCAGTGATTTTGGTAGCTACAATAAGATTCAACGGTCTTAGCGATAATGATGAATTTTGAGATAGTTCATAGCGCCGATAATTACAGAACGTTAATGTGTGTACATATAGGACAAGGGGGCGGCTATTTTTCAGTGGTTGACTTCAGTTTGACACGAAGCACTCAGCGAGACCCTTTTCGTCTGACGTAATGCGCATGGTTTCGGTAATATGGAGTGGTGCGAGTATATAGACTGAGAGGGTAGTAATACATAATACAATATACGTATGTATGTATACATGTACACATAAGCTTGGGGATTTTGGTTGTGGGGTTACGTAATGACCCTAACACAGATCGTGAGCAGTAGCTCTCGTATGAATATATAGAGGTGAAGCGAGACGTCGAATCTGTAAGAGGGATAGTGGAGGGGGAGGGTTACAATTTCCCTTGGATAATGGCACTTTGATTACCCCGTGACGCCGTGTGTGCGTCCTGTCAAGTGGCAAGCTAAACCGTAGTTCACGTGAAAAATAACGCCTAAGGGGTGGACCCCGATGAAACACGTGTCCAAATATATATGTATATATATTGATGTATATAAAAGAAAGAATTATTGTATACTCCACGCTGGTTATTTAGGCATACTCGGTAACTAAATCGCTTATACGTTTATATAAAAATGTACTATATGTATAAATATATTTGAATTCTTGTTACGTATTACACCCGTTACATTATATGGATCCCAGGGTGGCTTTCCCATGTACTTTGCCGCTTAAATACACTATCGAAGGTGACTTTTTGATTGTTCCTTCTCGAGGATATTGGGCGGGTTTTTTTTTATTTCATTGACTATGCTCAACTCGAGTACTTTTCTGCTTGTTTTTTGTTGCCGATCGGCATCCTGGAATTAAGGACTATGCGAACTCAACTCTGATTCGGACTTCAAAAGCAAACTTGCTTTTTTACCATGCTTTGCTCATTTCGAGGGTATAACTCTTTCATTATCGCTCGTCCGGACGTAGAGACGTAAGAATCTGAGAAGAATTCTCACGATTTCTAAGTGTTCATCTCACTCCATTTACGTTACTCCATAACTTTTTTTTATGCTCAGAGAAAGTTTTTAAAAAATTTACTCACAGAATGACATACAGTGATTGGAATGATGTTGAGAAATCGTCACGCATGTGTTATACATTATAACATGACTGTAATCTTCCGCAAACGATTTTCATTTGGACCTCGTGAGCTGGCCATTGTATTCCCCGATCCGTAAATCTCGATTCGCCATGGATGTTTCACTTTTATACGTTTATGGCTGTAAGTATAAGAGCCATAGTCATAAGGGTCCAGTTTAGTTGTGTTTGTAACGAATGCAACGAATATTCGACCTCAGTACGAATACTTTTACCATGTTTAACGAATTCCCAATACGCAACAACATGGCAGAGTTTATTGTACATGCATATATATATATATACACATATTTGGATAACTACATGTTATACTCGCGTTCAAAGCATTTACTGTGTTCATGTATGTACGGCATATATCCAACTTGAACGAAACACACCCGGACACGTGTCGTCACGTGTCAACGAGTCCGATCAACCTCGATTTAGTGTCCCGACTCCTCGCGACTTTCAAATGAGCAACACTTGGAATAATAATACTTGCCTCTTATTCTGCAAGGATAATTGACACTGAATTCACTATCTGGTAACGCCATACACACTCCAGTCTTTTATTTATTCATAATTACACTAATTGCTACGTCGTTACAAGCTGTAAAGCATTTTTACTATTTTTCTACCATTTCTATTTTTTTGAAAAATAGTACAATGAAGAATCATTAATTATACGTTCGTTTTAAGATTTATTTTTATATTGTTGGTACAACAACTTTTTGCGACAATCCAATTTTTAGATGTTTGAAAAAAAACTTCACCTCTAAGTCCTGTGACATTTTATAACCAATTTTGTATTTTAAGGTTCTTCTCACCTGGAAAAACATACGAAGTCTCTGAATAAGGGATGATTAAAAAATAGACAATAGTAATTATACATATTCTTACTAATCAAAATGAAAATCTCGTCTAAATTAACCGTTCCTCCGCACATTTGACCTGTATTAAAATTATTTGGTGTTGATCAGAATTTACAGGGTAGAGGAAAATTATATACTACTTGCTGGCCCATGTTTTCGTACGTAATTTTATTTTTTGCCATTAAGTGGCTCTTTGCTTAAATACTGATGTTGTTTGTTTTTTACGCTTGTTACCTTGGGTTTTACACGCAGTCTCACTGATTGCTTCGCGCTTCTTCGAACCTTCCTACTTATTACCTTGGTTTTCGTGCATACGTTCGTATTCGTTGGCTGTGGTTTCACACACATGTTCCAACTCGGTGCTTTGGATTTTCATACATACGCTCGTATACGTTGTCTCAGGTTTGATTTACGGATCGTCGTAATACACATTTAAATATACACGAAGACTGACACAACCTTCTTTGTTCTCAATGCACAAAAATTCTCAATCTATGAGATACGACTATTCTATTACCCACCAATTGAGGCCACAAGTTCTTTGAAAAAGTCTTGAGAAATTGCTGAGGAAACGGAAATTATTTCGTCAATATTGCTGCTACGATTCGCTGAATATCATCGTAATTACTTTATGAAATTGAATAAATAATTCAATAGTACAATGATTGATAAAAAAAACGTGCTCACGTATTAATGCTAACTAGACATGTATGGCTTGAGCAAATAATTAGTAAAAATTTTTGGCAATTAATTTTAGGATGTGGTCGCAATGACGTGGCTTTTCTCGTTCACACACAAATAAATTGCTGCACGTATACGAGTCATATTCATTCCTTAAGGTAGTTCAGTAGAGTCTGGCCGCGTCCAAATGTAGTCCATTTTTCAAATTTGTAAATGAACGATCAAATTATATAATCGATTCTAAAAATCATTTTCATTGAAAATAAAATTTATCAAATCGCGTATACTCTTATAAATCATCTAAATAATAATTAAAATTTAATAAGATCTTGGCCTGACTCGTGTGGTAACAGATCTATGGATCGGTGAGAATGTAAACATAACTTCAAAAATTTTGCTGCACGATGACTTAATTACGAGCTCCTTCGAGCAGTTTTATTAAAGAAAAACAATTGAACCAACGTAAACGTTCACTCGAAGCTCTAAAAACATGAAATGACTAGCAAAAATTTAGAAATGAAGCAGCTGGTGGTTAAGAAAGGCACTCGTCTAATTGACATTTCGTACCGGCGGGCATAGATGAGCCGCCATCTTGATTGTCCACTGACTTCTGAAAGAGAGAGAGAGAGAGAGAGAGAAAGAAGTCCGAGTCAAGCAGAAAATATTCTGCTATGTGTGTAATTTTATTCGCGATTTCTCAATAATTATACGGTGAATCCAATTCAATTTCTTCTAGAAGATGCTTCACATATCGTAGATTGGAGCAATAAGTTTTTTTTCGTGAGCTACACGACAAATTTTTAAGTATTCTCAAACTGAAAGTTCTAACCTATGCTATCGTCTGCGTTCTCCTATGGTTGCGATGTATTTTTAAAAGCTAATATCTCAAAAACTACACGGTAAAAAGAGTTTAAATTTTCACCAACACGTAAAAAAAATTATCTTCCTTCGATTCCATGCAAAAAAATATATGGTCACACTGGACCCCGACTCTATCGAACTACCTTAATATGTACCTATACATTAATACTGTGTAAGTACACCTACAATGATGTATAGTTGAATCTTGCACAAGTTAATTATAATTATACGTAAATAGTCAAGATGCTGTAAGACTGATGAACATATTATCTCTCTTCTATTACATATGCACCTATACATCTATATATACAAGAAGAATACATACATACGGCATTCAAGCGGTCGGTATCCAACATAATAGCACTGATGATGTCTTATTAGGGAGTGTATCGTATAGAGATAAAGAGATCCTCGATCTACCATACTGGTACGTTCGTAAGTTCTACTAACGACGATCAACGATCGAGGATCGATGAGTTGCCATGATCGCCTCTGTAATTATCCGTCACTTAGGCTACATAAAGAGGCTTTTTTCTACATTGTTTTATCTCTTTCTTTATCTTTCCTTGTACTTTTGTCGTCGTTGCATTATTCGATTATTAAGAAAAATGAGCTGACGCACAATTTTCTGTGAGGCATCTCATAAAATTATTTTTAATTCTATTTTTTTTTTTTAATATCTTACTTATCGTATGTGTACTTGATGGGAGAAGCAAAATCGAGGTAGCGAAGTTCGTGTCGTTAGACTGCAAAAAATCTATGTTCATGTTCAATTGACGAATTGATCGCCAATTGCGAGCATTTTTTTCGCTAATTTTCTATACGGTTTTCTAAAAGAGTGACCGTGTAAAGATATCAATTTTTATAGCCTGTATCTGCATTGAAATATCGTTAGATCTTTATAAAAAGGGATTTTGTTGCATTAGAATCATGCAAATTTCAATAGAATGATACAAAATAATCGATGCTCGAGTCCGATGTGCATTTTTTTGTGCTTTCTTCTATACAGTTGATACTGGAATTGTCTCGAGAGAGAAAATGGAGAAATACATGTTTTATTGGGTCACAGAGATTCGTGATTGGTCTGCAAACCCGGGGCGTTTGGACGAATTAACCGCGACAAGAGGATGGCGCCGTGACGACGAATAAAACCGATATTATATAGGATGTAGAAAACCCTGGGTATATGGGAGGAGAAAGAAGAGTAATAGAAGGAGAACTTGATGCTTTACTATTATATATACGATTTTCTTCGTATCGTGTTATATCGCAACGTAGATTCGACCCCATTGTTCCCTCCTCTGACGGCGATATACTCACAGTGCAATAACGCTCTGCAGGCTCGCTTCTCTCCTGTCCGGAGTGCGAAACTCTCTGTTTTCCTCTCTGAATCCGCATCAAACGGCGAGTCACCCTTACTACTTTTTTGCCCCCTGGGAGACGAGGTTATTATCGGATGTTTTATGCTGCCACCAAGTAGACAAAACCATCGCCTAACTCCCTACTCCCGTTGACACTCGCAGCTACGAAAAACGAAATACTGCAAGATTCCGTCAATTTTCCTTCTTCATAGTGATTCTTTTTGTATTTTTAGATTCCGTTAATTTTCCTTCTTTATAGTGATTCTTTTCGTATTTTTAGGAAAAAAATCGTTTTGCTGAATTTATACAGCTTAACGAAAAAATTAAATTTAATTAAATCTTTCAATTTATAATTTGGCAAATAATTATGAAAATTAAACGGCCTCTATTCAGAAATAAACCCAGTAAGTATTGAAGCCTCGCACGATTGTATTATTACAATTTAACACCCAACTTGTACACCTCTTAACATTTGATTGAAACAAAAAACATATTATGGTTCATATTTTTATGTATACAGAAGCTACGATTGCAACACAGCGACAAAGCAGTATCTTTTGAAAAGAGTGCAAAGGAAGGGGGATCCCTTGCACAATAATCGCAAGTATCGTATTACCAGTCGACGTCCGTGGCTGTTAACGCGACGACAAAAACGTTACGGCCCTTGCCGACGTAAACACGTACGAAGAAATATCCTCGGAGGTTTTTAGCTCTTCCCTCTGTTGCGGAGACCATAGAAACCGTGCGCTTTCATTTTTTGAATGTTCCATAAAACATACGGATATGAAGCTTCGCAGACGTCTCGGACATTAATTAAGAGCGACGAATAGAAAATGGTAAAGCTCCTGTCTCCAATTTGCAGACTGAGCTTGTTATTATCGAAATTTTTTATTATAATTTGAATAAAAATAAATAAAATGGTGATCGATAAGTCATTGTTTGTAATTTAAACAATTTGACACTGAAATAAAGCTCCTGAGCATGGAAAACTACATTTTGGCGAAAATCTTCAATTCTCCGCGAGAAAGATTTAGTAGCCGCTGAAAAAAAAAATGGTGTCAATCTGATTCCGATTCCTGGTTGCGCGGCAACGAACCCACCAAAACCCGAGAGACGAGAGTACCATCGAGCTTGGTCAGTCATGATATTCATGGCTTGAGACCACCTTGGGGTTGAGCGTGACCTGATATCGCGGTCTTTCAGTTATTCGATCTCGAATTTGAATCTCGTAGATGAAAGAGACGTACGTGAAAAAATAAAAATATATATATTTTCATGTATATTTTATTCCGGTGTTTTGTTATCGATATACTCCCAGTCCAGCTGAACGGCTCAACACGTAGCAAAGACACGTCGACGTCCACATGGATTAAAGAACGTGCCATCTCCTGAGATAGTCGCTTCTCCGTGGTTCACGAGAGATCAATATTGATCAATACGAAAAAACATAATAGCTGAATTATAACTTACGGATTATCCAATTATTTTTATACAATATTTAAATGTAACTTCATCTAACTGATTCTGAACGTAGAGATGTAGAACTTAAAATAAAGAATCGTAAAGTACTTTTGTTGTTTCTGCAATGAAAAGTTTGTTCTTTACATTATACTTCTATTCGCAAGAACCACGATTGATCGAACAAATCTATTTCACTTTTCAAAAGAGGGCGCTACAAATTCGTTGAAATTAATCAAATGGTTGCCTTCTGTCATCGTACGAAGTACCTTCGTTTCGCTTTCGTTTCAATTTAGACCGAGAAAAATAGTGGTCACGCGAATGGTGTGAGAACTGGCCCCTTCGGAGTTTAGATGAGCGTCGAAAGCTATAAATGCCCATAAGGCGAGTGCATTATAGATTCTATTATGCCTTTTTTTGTATTGAAAATCGACGAAAAGACAGGCGCGCATCCGGAACCATATATGCTTTGATATATATGTATTTTTATTAATATATGGAATTGAGGGAAAGAAGTTTAGACAGTTTCAGTGCCCATGCACAGTGCGCAGGTGCTCAATGCCTCGTGGTCTAGATCCATTGACAGGGTCCTGGTCATTTACTCATTATATATATATACATTTATATATAGAACGATGGTAGTAAGAGATTTCGACACGATTCTGTGGTTGGCGTTTTGTCGAGAATTCGTTGTCAACGATTTTCAACATATGTCAGATCGCGACGAAGTGTATATGCACGAATTTTTTTGAAATTTGTACACATACACTTCAAATTTTGAAAATCAAATTGAAGTTTCATTTTCAATGAAATTAGGTCAAATAATTTGTATTGATTTCTTATTTTTATTTTATTTTTTGTGTATATGATTGTTATTTGTAACATTACATAAATTTAGGGTTGATTTACATGGTGGGGAATCTTCTGATTTATTAGATCAATTCGATACGTACGATCTGAAAGAAAAAAATGTTTATCCAACGTAAAGACGGATCGCGAGTTTAATTTTGTAAGCGGGTGGATTCCAACGTGAATTAAATCGACAGACAGGTGTTCTTAGAATATTCTTGGAATTGAATATTAAACTATAATTAACATATGCCAACGTTGCCAGATTTTTAGGTTTTATAATGATTTCGGGATTAAAATAAATCGAAATGCCCCATATGGTTATGTAACACATATATTTAAGGGTGAACATGCTCGGAAGAGCGTGCGCACGAAAAATTGTCGTAATTCGAAAGGGCCCGGTATTCTGTGTGGACAAACTTCCGAAACACATGACGCCCAGGCCCGTCAGACCGCAGACCCGATTCCGATCCCAACTGTTCCCCACTGGTATATATATCGGTAACCAAAGTGGGATCTTAAAGATTCGTAGCACGCGATTTCACTTTACCACATCACCACGCGTATATTTGGCAGGATGATTTTTTAGCTTCCTTCCTCAACAGCTTTCCACCATATATTACATACGTACGTTTGTGTATATGTATATATGTGTATTATGTACAGCAGAATGCACCAATTGAAAAAAAAAACCGCTCAACCACTTTCCTCCGCCTTCCTGTTTCAGTTCTGTCGTATATATTGTACAATGCACCATAAAGCTTATTGAGCATGGTGAAATCTTTTACGAATCCTCGCGAGTGCTCAATCGAGATTTCTTTTTTATAACTGCGGTTTTCCTGTTTGTCGAAACTCTTTCGACGAACGGAAACACGAATGAATCCAACCTGCTGGACCTATTGATGAGTGTTTCCGATTTCTTGTGCTACGCGAACGTCTCACGAGAATTAGTTCCGATATTCTTGATTCGCGAGCTTTCGTATCAATGAACTATAAAATAATTATATTCTATTTTACTTTCAATTACAATATAATGGAATGAAAATGTTTAAAATTATATATACCGGTAAATTAAACGTCCAAAAAGGTAAAGTTTCGAGGATGTGCAGTTCAAATTATTTTGTTGTATTTGTTCATGTTCCTAAAACGTTCAATAATTTTCTTAGGCGAGATGTGAAAGAGTCGATGTGAGCATCGCTGATAGGCGGAAGATTTCGGAGGATCCAGCAGTTTGCTGGAATCGAAGAAGGTGTTAGTTTATACGTGCCAACGAGAGGGTAGTAACTTTGCATGCAACATCCAGGGGTTTCCTTTCGTGTATATAGCAACAGTACCACATTATTTCGAGCCCTTAATACAGGTTGTTATCTCATACCTACACATGTCTGGACTAGGAGTATACAGTTTCAATGTAGGTTGCAGGTTTGTGAGAAATAGAGACAGAGAGAAAGAGAGAGAGAGAGAGAGAGAGAAAATAGTGGAAAGGAGGAGGAGGAGGAAACGGGATGAGAAAGCGAGAGGGTTGACCGTGCTCAGAAATCGGGAAGGGGTGACTTTATTTGAAATTCATACGACGGTGTTGCTTCTCCACAGAGTAAAACTATCCACTTCTCAAAGCGGAGCCCATATCATCACCATCCTCAACCCACAACCCCGAGCATCGAAAACAACCCCATCCGTCCCCTCCCACCCCCTCGCCATTTTCTTCAAAGGCGTCGAACATAGAAAGCTTGTACCTCGATAGCAAATCTTCGCTACATAAACTAACACTATATATTTACGTATGTATACGTCTACACATGTATATAAATATATATGTAAATTTCAACAATTGTTTCTATCCCTCGATTTTGTGACAATTTGAATTCATGGCACGAACTCTCGACTCCTTTTGGCAGTTACCATATTTCATAAACGTACGTATATGTTAGAGCGGTTCTTAAAAGGGGACGTTTGCTAGTTTTCGTGCATTCAAATCTCAATTGATTTGAATGGAAATTCATGCACTTGAATTTTTTTAATTTCGGCGAATTTCCAAAGTTTGCTTCATATTTAGAAGAATCCTCTTTTCGATAAAAACGTGTTCAATATTAATTACCAAATCTTTTACCTAATTATGTCTTTAAAATTTCGGGATTATCAGTTTTTTGAAAATAACGCCCAGAGAGCTGATTCTTCATTTTTTTTTCGGAACCCGAATTGTCGTATATTTGAAAACTTTCAGCCTTTGACAAACATTTAATTCTAAAGTTTCAATCTGGTTGAGTGGACGTTTTTGACGTTTGTCGCTTCGCACGACAAGAAATCTACACGGAAAAAAATGATATGCAAAAATTCGTGGTCGATATCTAAAAATTTACAGTTCAAAATTGTGAATCAATCATTTTACTGTGTGTCCTCTTACAAAGTAATTGATTTAATGTATTTTTTACATTTCGAAATATAAAAAATGATGATTTTAACTGCACTCTTTGCAATGTAAAATGTAAAAAATACATTAAATCCATTACTTTGTAAGAAGACACACAGTAAAACGATTGATTCACAGTTTTGAACTGTAAATTTTTAGATATCGACCACGAATTTTTGCATATCATTTTTTTCCGTGTATAATTCAGTATTTTATGAAATGTATTGATCAAGATCATCTCACGTGCAACACCATTTTGAATCACCACAAAATGGATTTTGTAGTTGTTTTTAATTTCTTTGAAAGTATTCGATAAGGAAAAATGTACAGTATCTTGGTAGAAAATCATATTGCAACACACTTACGAAAAGTAATCGGAACTATTGTATTTAATGCATTTAATATATGATTTATTCTTTTCCATTAGATTTCGTAAGCACAATTCATGATAACACGCGACAGAGCTTCACTATTGCTTTTTTTTTGTCAGTTCGTATATTAATTTCTGATGCCGTGACACTGTAGAGAGTCATACAGTGTCACGCGAAATTGTGGTGAGATGAGACGATTCCGCCTGCTGCTTTTTTTTCCAGTTTGTAATTAATTTATGATCCCCGCAGTTGTGTCCGATTTTATCATTAATTTTTATGATTCGATCTATCGGTCAAGATGGCGACTGTGCCTCGGTTTTGTTCCGAAGTATGTATCTTCGACACGCGATATAATAAAACATACGAATTAGGATCCGAGGCGAAAAGACTAGCTGATTTCATCGAAAACAAATCGCTACAAATTGGGGCCCATGAAAAATGAGTATTTTAAAAGAAGGGTTGATAAAAAAAAGAATTTATGTGGGATTTTGATGCAATACATTTTGTGTGATTCATGTATTTTTCTGAGGCTCGAAAAATCAATGATATCGATCGAATGCCGATTAGCGGTTTCTCAAAGAATAATTGGAACGCATTCTCGTGCGAACACGTAATGCGCAACTCGAAAGTTGCTTAGTAATGTCTGTAATTCAATCTATATTATACCACGTATCCGTACACATACATTTTTATTTTCGCTACATTAGAGGCGTTGAATTCTCAGTATATCGTCATCTATGCCGCAGTAAATGAAAGCAGATACAAAAAAAGGGAGCGTAGTGTTCAGATTAAAATTAGAGATAAACAGATTGGAGGATTCGGTTCAAAGCTCTGGCGTTTTCTAGCTATTTTGTTCTCGAATCTGTGAGCAGGTGAACGGAAATCGGTAATAAAAATTAAGCTCAAGAGTGCCACTTACGAATGCTGATATGTAAAATTAATCAACTGATTATCATGGTTAATTTTTTTGAATTGTAGCCAACAATAAATAAATTGTGAAATATAATTTCTGCATCTGCGTCATTAGATCTTGGTATAAAACTCCTCTGATTGAAATCGCGGATTTATTTTATCATTTTCATTCATGTAGAGCAAAATCGGGAAGACTGAGAGAAAAAAGGGCTACAATCAGGGCATTGGGGGTTAAAATAGTCAGAAAAACGGGACAAGCATACCAGAAGATGTTTTCATCGTTCATCCATGTTTAAATGTATGTGTTGTGAGAGTCGTAACAAATTTCAGTCGATTAAAGAGCCATAAACCGAGGGGAGGCCACTTAACACGGATATCCTCTTAAAAGAGAGTCGACAAATTTGTTGCCTTGTGTTTTTTTTTCAACCTGCGATCTAAATAGAGCCATGTGATTAGGTGGGCGCGTGAAGCTGGGGTGCGAGCGAGACAGAAATGTTGCCGAGTGCGAGAGAAACTTCCCGTGGCGTCTCACGAGAGGACTCTCCGTAAACAGGGCAAGAGAGACGAAGAGAGAGAGGCAAATGGCCCTCAAAATTCTGTTCAGATAAGAGAACGAGTGCCTATATACTAATCGCGTCGCACGTACGGTTCTCTCGAGAGATAGAGGAGGGACCGTTTTTCTGGTACCGCGAACGAAAAGAATACAAGTAAAAGAAAAAGCTGGAATAAAAAAAAGACTTATCGAGACAACGGTTTTGGAAAAGGTGGTCTGGAAGGTGGTCAAGCTGCGAGAATAAAAAATATATGTATAATGACAGGTACACAAAAAGACATGAGACTTTCTTCTTGATTTGTTGATTGATAGATTTGATTTGATATTATTTGATAGATAGAATGGCTTCATCATTAAATATGTGTTGAAATGATTTTCAATGGTCATTGATAATCGTTCGTCTCATTTCCCTTCGGCGACGGAAGCATCGCCACGTCATTTATTATTTTTTCTATAATTAATAGTAATCACATATTTTGTCCCTTTGAGGTCCTAATTGAAAGGTAAAATTATGCTCTTCATGCAAGTCTTTGTACTCAAATAGGTCAGGGAAATTTTGCATTTAATTTCTCTATACGAAACAAAACTTTGTAATAACTTCAAATTTTTGTTTAAATATGAAGGGAAACAACAATAAATATTGCACTGTTCAATAATTCCTTTTGAGCCGTACATAAATCTTCAAATCCAATCGATTTTATTATAAATTTCTATCAATCTCCCATGGAAAAAATTTATATTGGAAATATATTTTGCATTATATAAAAAATATATTCGGCACATATAAAAAATACATACTTTTATACGTTTCATATATACAAATATAGAAATAATATATTTTTTTTATCCATAATTTTGCCGATTTTCGTATATTAAAAATGTATTTTGAATATACTATTACTACTAGTATTTTTGAAATACTTTTTTTCATATATTAAAAGTATATTTTTTTGTATTGAAAATAAATCTTTTTTTATATTAAAAATATTTTTTGTACATACTTCTGTAAGTATTTTACATACATACATAAATGTCAAAAATGCTCTTGTCTCCAAGTGCATTCTGCACAAGATTTAACTAAGATTTAAATTAAGATATTTAATATGTGAAAAATGTATTTTCAATGTACCAAAGAAGTATTTTTAATACAATAGTTGTGCAAGTAGAAACTCAGCTCTGAAGTTGGTTGAATTAAAAAATATACTTGGACGCATTCAATTCATACGCCATTTTGGATATATTTAGCTTAGTCATTGCTGTTTTTATGACATAAGTTTCAGTCATTTACAAGCTGTCATTCCGTGTGTATCAATTTTATAAGAGATGGATGTCGATAAGCAACATTTACGCCATTGCATTCTATTCTGTTTTTACATGAAAAAAAATGCTGCTCAAGTTATGGAATTGATTAATTCGACTTTGGGTGAACATTCTGTGAGTCATTCAACAGTAAAAAAGTAGTTTGCAACATTTCGTGATGGAAATTTTAGTCTTGAGGAAGATCCACGTCCAGGTGCAGTAAACAAATTTGAAGACGAAGACCTTCAAGTTTTACTGGATGAAAACCCGATAAATGGCAAAAGACTATTGATAATAATGGCGAATATTTCGATTATTAATATTTGTAACAAGTATCTTTTTGATAAAGTTGAATTTGATAAAAAAAAAAACCACTTGCACATCTATTAGAAAATATGTAACTTTGATATATAAAAAATGTATTTTAAATATACTAATAGTAGCAGTATAGTATATTCAGAATACATTTTTAATATACCGAAATCGGCAAAATCATCTATAAAAAATATACATCATTCATATATTATATATAAATATATGTATATATGAAACGTATAAAAAATGTTTATATACGCGGAATATATTGTCTATATAATGCAAGATATATTTCAAATATAAATTTTTTGAATAGGGGAATAGTGCTTAACGTTAAAAACTTTAACTATTATAGAAAAAACGTACAATAATGTTATTGCACCTGCTTAAATAAAAAAGAAATCTGACAAATAATAACGACCCATAATTATCATCCAAAACACTAGAATTTATGCTGTTAGGAAATTGTCATATTAAGGGACTTGGGCACATTATAAATAGCATATTACATTCATATAGTTTTATAGAGATAAGTACTGCTAAAGAATCGCTTCTGAAACGCTCGTTCATAAGATTTTTCTTAGTGAATTTTTCCACAAATCGAGAGACTTTTCTCTCTTGATGGGATACTTATAAGGGCGAATATTTCCTGCCTCTTTTCTCCCTTACCATTATTTTTCATAGTGGTTTAAGTCACGGGGGCAACCGAGAGAAGACTTACGTTCAACGTTTTATACGTCGCGTTGAACCATAGCCATAAAACCCATGAAGCCTCTCGTAACTATCCAGCAGGTTTTATCCACTGATTTATACACACCTCTCTCTTATCTTCTTATTTATCGATTCACGAGCGTTCTCTTGTTGCTCTCGCGCGCGCTCCTTCTTTCGTTTATTTTTCACTTTTTTTTCTTTTCTTATGTATAAACTAACTTCGGAGTCTCGAGGATCATTGCGAGCTGCGTTTCAAGCGCCATCTTTCCGATTAAATACGCGCTAAACCGAGACACTTGTTGAAAGCTACATTGCTCGAAAATCTCGTAGGTGGTCACTTACGTAATTTCCTGGTAGATATTGGCTACGATGAAATGTAAATGTGTCTACAAAATACCGATACTTCACATAATAGTTCTCGCACTGAATTTTTAACTCACGAAAGTTAAAACCCAGCCCGATAGAAGTTACTTAGACCTAAAGGCGTGAGACTCTTTATTGAAAAAACGTACGCGATTATACAAAAAGCTCATTCGATTACTTCCATGAAATATTTAAAAAAAATATATATTATGTTCATGATCAAAATTTTAACACCGTCGAAGATTGCATCGTTAGAACGTCGCGAAATTTCTTTTTTTTTTAAGCATTGTCCAAAACTTGTTTACAGTTTGGACTACAAAATTGGCTCGCACTTTTTTGATACATTAAAATCGAATTTGGGAAGATAATTTGGGTAATTCAAAAAACTAAAACACTGATAAATAAATCCAAGATTGTTCTTTGGTTTCAACGAGGGAAACTGCAAATAAAAAATTAACTTTTCATGCTGTATTTACGTTAAATGTATTATCCAAATAAGATCAGGATTTCGATTATATTTAGAATGAGACAAAAAATAGGACAATTTTATACAAAATCTCTCGAAATAGTCACATCGTTAATTCAGTTTTAGAAAAATTTGCAAAGCGCTTGGCAGCGTGGATAAATGGAGACAAAAAGAGAATAGGGCATCACAGGTTGTCAGGAAAAAAATGATCCAGACAGTGAGGAAAGAAGGAAAAGTCAGAGAGAAATGAGAAATAATAGTGACAAAAAAGAGTTGTCGCGCGTGAGATTCTTTCCGTGCTTTCTCTCTCATTCTCTCTTAGTTTATTTTTCCTTTAATGCCTCTCGGAGCCTTTTTTCTCACACTTGGTGTGCTTTGCGGTCCTAGAGTTTTAAGACGAACGTACGGATAGAGACATTTAATTTGTGAACAAGACTCTCGTATCGGGACCAAACGCTTATAAATCGGCCTACAGAGGCGTCGGTCGTCGCGAGATAAAACGCTGAAGCACGCAACGATCGAGGAGTTTGTCTCGCAGCTTCCCCATCTATATATCTATGGACACAACTTTGTATATGTGTACAAATGTATATACGAGTATATATATATATTGGAACGTATGTGCGTATATCCGAATCGGTTTTCGAGGATTCGAGCGACGAGGATGTTGGAGAAATTAAGATATATCCGAAAGTACGTACGAGTCCTTGGGGTCCAAACTTCTCGTTCGCGTTAGGCTAAATCGTCACCAGGATTTTACTGGGCGGTCGAGAAACACGACGAGAAAATAATCTACACGCTTATCCCCCTTGCGAGACCAATTCGAAAACCTCTCGTTCACGAAATCTTTTTTACGAGTATATAAAACGTCTTATCCATGACGAGAAATACATTTTAGCGTTAATCGTCATTTATTCAGATATACCAGAATTTATTGGTGTTCCTCAAGTTATGGAAAATAAATGAGACACTGGACGCGTTTTGTTAAATCGTTTGGTTTTTAGTGCCATATTTCTTTTAAAAATCAAATAGTTTTCGATTAATGAAATTCGTTTTCGTACGTAAAACATCTGGGAATAGTTATCAATAGTTTTTACAAGAGGCCACTCAGCGATATACTCATTCCGAGAAATTATACAGTGGTATCGTTTTATTCACTCTGTCTCGAGGAGATGTTTGAAACTTTATAAATAATTAAATTTATCGAGACGATTTTTACTTTTAAACATTGCACTTTTTCATCAACTAGCTTCGAGATAGAATATAAAACAAGCTATCGTTACTAGAGATACATTTTAGCGTTTATCGTTACACTTATTAAGATATTTTACTGAGTATCCGTTAACGGTGGCTGTTCGCAATTTTTGTATCGGATGTGTTTTAATGTCTGCAAATTGCCGGGATGACCGATTGGACGAGGGGATATTTCTGAGATGTTGCAGATGCTGTTACGCTGCTAACATCGGTGAAAGAAAACGAGGGATAATCAGCAATATAATATATGTATACACATATATATCTGTATATTTGATGATGAGCGCCAGTCTTTAATAAAAAATAATGATAATATAAGCATTTCATGTCGTGGTAATGAGACCGAGAGGGTCAAAGCTCTATCTCGGCGTGTCCATGTCTCTGATAAGAAGAGAGCATCAATCATCCCCCTCCGTTACAATATATACACGTTTATATATAAATATAAAAGTTTCAACTGCGTTTCCCTCGGTGGACCTTAGCAGGTATATAATAAAGATGAGAACGAAAACCTCATGGTATCTTCACGTTCAGTTGTAGCAGGTTGGGTATATATATAGACAAATATATGTGTATATTTACACATATATGTACATTTATATAGATATATGTAAGTTCCATTCTTGATTCACTCTCGTAGACATCCGGATGAGTTGAGGGTGATAAGTGACACATTATAAACGCCATGGTAGCATCGTTCTCAGGCTTTAAACATTTTTTTACGAATGAAAATAATACAAGTGAAGATGGAGAACATGGAGTAGCGCTCAACGGTAGCTCGTCTCTCGACACTTTGGAATTTCGGATTATTAGCGAGTTATATTTATATACATTTATGTATGGTGTATGTGTGTATGTATACATTTTTTGTGGGTATATGTTATATACTTGAAAGTACAAATTCTCGTTGAGATGGATATTATTGTTGGAGTAAATATTCTTTTAATAAAAAATCCGACAAAAATGTAATATTCATAGAGCTCTAATATTAATTGACGTTTTATCGTTCATTTTACGAACATATATATGTGAATGTACGTTTAATTTTGATGCAATACTTGTTTTGTTGTATGGTCACAGCATCGCGCTCGCTCGCCTCGACATAATTGACTCGGCAATGCGTATAAACCGCAGCATGGCGGCTCTGGACGGGGCGGATAATTAAATAACAATTAGGGACTCAGGTGGGACGCTCAGTCGGGCATTGCACACGCCGTGTGTGCGCACGTATATATCCGCTATAGTCATCATGCAGCCATAATAAACGAAGCGTTCGAGCACTTCACGACTGCAAGAACTCTCTGTCTCTTTTTTTATTCCTTTTGCTCCATCTCTCTCTCTCTCTCTCTCTCTCTCTCCTCTCCTCTCTCTCTCTCTCTCTGTCGATTGAAGAGCCCCTCACTCTTGTTCCGTCGTTACCATTCGAGACACTACACTATCAACCATGCTTTATACACATATCCACTGCAACAACAGAACAACGAAGCGCGCAGTCGTTGCATTCTCAACGCTCATTCAAAGAGGCTATTCTGCCGCCTGTTAAATTGGTCCTCCACAATTCTCCGATCGACATATGGCTCCCGCCCCAGTCAAAATTCACGATTCATCCCGGATATCTTTCGTTTTTGGATATTTTTCGTTTTACTGAATATACAAAAGAGGCGTATGGAAAATACTAACACGTTCCCCTGACGGACTATGAAGAAATATCGATTGTTAGGAAATTCTGCACACAAACGATTGAAATAGTAATTTTGTTTCATTTTGAAACAGAATTGGTGCTTATTGTAATTTTACTATTTTTGTTCTCAGCGAATTTCCATCTTCAAAAAGCCATTCAATTTCATAAAGCCCAAATTGCTATGAAAATCATATACATCGATAACCTATTCGATTTTTTTTTATTTCCAAAAATTTTCGGTTAATGTAAATCTGTAATCTTTCAATAACGTCGGTTGCACCCATAGCTTTTACTCTGGTTTTCATAATATTTAATATCCATTTTTTTTTCACCCTAAAGTCAAACGAGCCATCTTCCATTTTCTGTCGGTTTGTCGGTTATCCCTCGAACGAACGAGCAACGAGAGGCCACTGTTCGTGATCGTTCGGCCGCGAAAGTACGGCACAAACACACATATACAACATATCTATATATATTTAATAGTAAGCACCGGAGGAACACTCCGCATAACCGCAACTTCCTCCGTTTCCTTTTTTATTTTATTTTGTTTTTTTTACCTTTTTATCCCCACCAACGTATACACGCACACACCAGGGCTGCTCTTTTGTCTCCGTCGAATGACGGACAATCGGTAAATTATAATGATCGCGGCTTCGTTTGGCTGCGCTCGCGCGAGTCAACGTTATCCCGTTGTGGTCGTTATACACATATATAATACACCATTTACTCTCGATCTCTATATGACTTCCTTCACTGTTGAGGATGTGCACAAAACTAAAAAAAAAAATCTCAAAATCGATTTATATAGAAATACGTTTCAATTGTTTCGCGTCATTTCCGTGCAATTGTAAGAAAAGTAAATTGTCTAAGACTATAAAAGCCTGGATATTGGCTATTTGATTTTATTGCATTAAGTCTTTTCCTTCATTTTTCAAAATCATTGGTCTTTTGTATATACGATTTCAAAAATTTCCACAATCTGAACACAAGACGAAGTGTTTTTGGTTGAGTGAGAAAAAAGCAAAAAGATAATGGAATCTCACAGAGACACGAATTAACGACGTGGATCTCGTGTATATAAAAAGCCATCTGTCGAATCGTTGGTCCACAGCGTTTTTTTTCCAAGAAAAAGAGAAAGCTGGAATAATCATGTCCAATAGTTTCGAGCCCTCCAGGGGGTGCCAAAGAAACGGCGAGTTAGATCTTCCGTGTGGCTTTGCCGTTTCCCGTGAACCAAGAAACTAACGATTCTCAGCTACTGAAATTGCTCCCGAGATGACAGCCTCGAATAAAAATATGACGATATCATCAACCGCAGAAATTTTGGAATTTCGGCGATTTTCATACTGTTTTGTTTTTTTTTTTTTTTTTCGTTTTCTATTTAGCCACGAAGATCTCGGAGTGAAGACAGGGTGGAGTGATGTGAAACGACAAAATAAAAAATAATAAGATTAATAAAGAAAAATAAAAAACGGGAAGCCCGAGGCATCGCGTCCTGCTGAGGTACCCCGTTGTGAAATTATGAAGGAGGCTAAAAAGAGAGGCGAAAGAAAGACGCGGAGAAACGAAAGGAAAAAAAATAATGTCTCTGAAAATTGTACAGGAATGAGTGAAAATTCTCAGCCAGGTAGTTTCAACACGTTCAATTACCACTTGGGCCTTTTTCGCCTTTTGCCTAGGCGCGTGAGAGAACCTTCATTCACGAAACCTCTCGTCGTCCAACATTCACATCTTCCGTGTGTCTCCGTGTGTTTCGGGTTCCGTCGGGGCGGTGTCAGCGATGGTTTCAACGGCCTTCCTAAAATCTCTTTTTAATGGGACACCGACCTTCCTCCTGCTATTTCAACGTGAAACTAATATAGAACACGAGTTAAAGCCGCGGGATACTCTCGATTCCGAATTCCTGACAAAAAGGATCCGGCATCCGGTATAGAAACTTCTAAAGATCTATATGTATCTATAGATTAATTTAATTTGACGTTGCACTCGGTAGAAAATGAAATGCCGAAGATGACTTAAAATGGGTTCTCTTTTTGAACTATCTTCAGAGAGTTTCTTCGACGGTACAAATGAAAAACACCGCGATGATCGTCTTCAGATTTATAATTGAATTATGGCTTTGAGGCGTTTCCAAGACTTTTCGGTTAAATTTACGATGTAACCTTGTTTTTAGTCTCTCATTGTGGCGAGAAAAAGAGTGAGGGATGAGGAATGATTATATAGGAGAGTTCGTGCAAGGTGGTTCTCTCTTGACTTCCGGACGAGACACAAAAAGCCTCGTGACAAATTTAGTATATATACAATGCTTCCTTACAGTTATTAATAGAACATTAAAGTATATATTACGTGTGTGTATATGTATATATAGCTATACTCGTACGTAAAATATTACGAGAATTTAATGAGCACGATGAGAAATGGCTTCGAGTTCCTCTCATTGTTTCACTAACGTTTATCTCGATCGAAAAATGTTTTTCTCGGATTCGAACTCGCGCGTTTTCGGTGCGTAAAATGAAGGCCTCGAAAATATTGTCGGTGAAAACGTCCCATGAAAGCCCAAAAAATGTGGCTTTCTCAAGTTGTTGAACGATTTATCCCATAAAACCTGTGATTTGAAACGATAAATTTATACTGTTCCCGCAGTATCGTTGGTCGAGAGACATTCATTTTCCGTTTTTTCCGTTGTACCATTTGCCACGCGTGCGTCTCGTTACTGATTTCCTCGTTCTCAAAATTAACCGCTACACAAACAACAAAAAGGAAAAAAAAAACAAAAAGGTTCTGGGTGTTTTACCAATTCCCTCGATTTTTACCGTGAAAATTCCTTAATCGCCTGACGGTAGGTTTCTCATCGGCAAACCACGAATTACGGGAGCAGAGAGCAAAATAACGGTAATAAATTCACACGTGTAAACCTTTTTTTGCCAATGAAGAAAGAGTGAGTACACGTGCGCTACAGAAATCCTGATCAATCGATGAAATCATCGATAAAATAGTTTCAATAATGGACGGTGATTCCGAGGCTATTTTTCTCGATCGAGCCATTGATTTTTTTATGTATACGCTGATTATATATAACCTAATGGGAAATATAATCGGTTTGTGACCTCGAGAAACACGTTCTCCCGCAATTATGCTCGTATTTTATATCGGGCGTTTGGGACGCGAGTTAAAAACAATAAAAAATAAATATAAATTGTTCTTCACGTGATGAAGTGGTTTGTAATCCATTTTTCATGGGTTTTTTCACATTTATATTTATTCGTAAGTGTATTCGTATAGATCTATATATTTATGGATTGTCGGTATACTATACTAGAGAGTAATGCGTCAAATCGAATTAACGATGAAAGGACGGTGGAGCACAATTACGGGTAACAAATCCGTGCCCGGGTGGCGGGCGTTAATGAGTGCGAGCGGAAGCACTGTCCCCTCTCTCCTTCACCGTTTCCCCGCTGTGTGCGCAACGGCGTTTCCGGTTAGCTTGGGGGAAGTTCTGTCTCTTTCTCTTCAGGTCTCCCTTTATTTATATATATATCCTATATATGTATATTAATCCTGCGGTTTTCGTACACCGCGACTCACGCGCGCGTCATCAAGAAGAGGGACAGAATGCAGACCAGGCAATGGTATGTGTGTTATTTATCCGTGTTTGGGGTAATCCCTCCACATTTATATATGCATATACTTATGTAGGTTTATATATAAAAGGTAGCCTCGAGTGAGTGCGATAAAATCACAGAATTGTTTCACTAAGCGTATGCGACTGACGTACGTGTTCGCTCGTATTATAATAGTTCACCACCCTCTTCCCCATCGCACCGGTTGTATTAATGTCCCCGCTGCTTTGCGACCGTGACTTCGGGCCTTTTACACGTACCAAGTATTGTCCTTCTTACCTAAACAGGATATTATAATCTCGTTACAGCAAACGCAGATTATTTTTTTAGGATCCTGATGTTGGAGAAAACATTTAAAAATGTAAATTTTCAGTTCATCACAATTTATTTCAGGTTTTTATTATGGTTCAGGTAGTTAGCCGTTTAAAAAGGGTTTTGGAGTGGCCTGAAATGGACTCTAATTCAACCAAGATTTGATTCCGTTTTTGGCAACTTTCTGTCAAAATGCGGTTGTATCAAGTTAGAGATTGGTTAAGATTTTGTTCGTGTTTCGTCTACTCCTCGCTTTTTTCGTGACTATCTCCTTCGTACGCTAATTGATATAAATCGACAACGTTTAGTTATAAAATGAATGAATAGTGAATGATTGTTAATGAATTAGGATAGCATGCTCATTACCAAATAGACGCAGACTAATTATAACCGAATAAATGAAACATCAATGAGCTCGTGAACAAGGGCATTGCCAAATGCTATTCTTCCTGAAGTACCACGGAGAAGAGGGAATGGGGGGGGGGGAAGAGAGAGAGAGAGAGAGAGAGAGAGAGAGAGAGAGAGAGAGAGAGAGAGAGAGAATAAGAGGGAGAAAGAGCTCTGAGGATATGTGTATATGGCATTGAAGCCTGAACATAATTAGAAGTTGTAGCGTCTTCGAAGCGGCGATAAGGAACGGTCATTATTTCCGTGTTTAGATAGCACGAGGAGAGGCATCAATGCGCAAGGATGTAGAGAAAAGGATGGCAAAAGGCCCGGGTGTGTGGGGGACCCTCGCGAGACCCCGTGGAGTTGGAAGACTCAACGGGTTCTAGAGTTGAACGTCGTGGATTCGTTGATCGGTGACTGCTCACGCATACATTTACACCCATCGTGTGTCGTAAGCAGCTGCTGACCCTCAGGCTCTAAGTATTCAAAATAAAAATTTTTAACATATAAAGTTACACTCACACAATGACACTCCATATAAGGAGAAAGCCAATAAAACGCATACACACTTTGGTTATTTTTCTTCCAAATCATGGTTATTGTTTTGTCTCTCTCTGTATACTCTTCTCTATACTTAATCCAATAATCCCAAACCCCATCCCTATACATCTAATATATTTTCAAGAAACTATTAGGTCTTCGAACGTTCGAAAAAAATAGCGACGAAACATTTCATTTTGTGAACCGCAACTTCCTGCGAATGAATAGATCCGCGAACGTGTCATGATCGTACGAATTAACAAAAAGAATATGATTAATGTGGATCTTCTAGCGTGTATACTTATTAGATAGATAAGAAAAAATGAATAAATAAAAAATTGATAAAAAAAAAATCCTGTGTAGAGATGCGTATAGAACAAAAGACGAAGCTCTGCAGCAGTACTAACTACCTTTTTATCATCTTCAATAGGCGGGTCTACACTTCCGAACGATGCTGAGACCCCGTAAAATCTCGTTCCCATGATCGAACTGAGGGCCGATACATATATACAAGTTTGGTTGAGGCTGCGGCGGCAGTGATCATTATAAAAATTAAACGACGTTCATACGATTGATTATTGAAATTACACAGGACCCTCGGATCGAGAACCCAGCCGCAATCACATCTCGTGCCGTCGAGATTATCGTGAAAGATTACAAAGACAGTTTGTGTCCGCACACATCATGAAACACGAGTGCAGCGTGAAGTTGACGGATTTGCTACAGTTTATGTTGTTCAGGTTCCCCACCAATAACGACTTCGAAACGGTCAATTTCACCATGAGTTGTTTTCTCCATATACGTATTCTATATATGTAACTACTTAACTATATAGAAGCAGGGCAAGAATGAGACTGCGTCGATTCGAATCGTCGAAAGGGTAATCTGGTCCAGCTCCATTCTCGTTCTGTTCCTCGCTCGAGACTTAATAAGTCGTTTTTGAGATAATCCAAGCGAGTGTGTCATTTCATTTCACGTAATTTCGTGGCTCGACGGACTGCTCTCGAGGATGTGTTCTTTCTTCATTCTTTCTTTTGTCCTTCGTGTGTTTCTCTCGTTCTTTCCCGCGACTCTGGACCTTTTCATCGTAGCTTTTTTCTAGCTGATCGGTCTATCGTGAGAAGCCCCCGGGGTGAAGATTACACTCATTCAGTGTTTTCGAATCGAGCTCTTGGCTTTATAGCACTTTTTTTTGTCCATGCATGCGGGAAGGAGAAACCTGAAAATTTTTAGTCGAATGACAATGAAAAAAAAGTAATTTTCTTTCGTCTCATTGAAAAACAAAAATGAGGGATGAACGAATGGAAAGTTGTGATATTCCTGAGGAAGGATGTGGGAAAACTGTGTATCATTCGAACGAAAAAACCCAAACGGGAAAGGACCGGAAGACGCCCACGAATGTGCCTGCGAGAAGCCCAACAATGGAGACAAGACGTAAAAGAAAAACAGAGAATGAGACCCGCTTCTTCCTAACGCATTGAGACTGTCTCGATGTAGCTGCGATGTCCACCGATAACTGTCATTCTATCTCTCAACCTCTCGTCCTTTTTTCCCCTCCTTCTTGGGCAGATTCCCTAAAGTTATCCCGTGTTCCATCAACCAACAATCCCATGGACATCAACGGCAACGAGAAGTTCCTGCGGTTACGAGATTCAATGAGACCTTCCTCAGCTCATATTCCATGCCGTGGCGCCATACGACCTTTTTCAAATCCAACATCACCCGAATCAGCACCCAGTTAGCAAATTGACCGTTTGACTGAACCACCGAAGATCCTAAGAAAGGATAAAACATTTTATGTCGCGTGTTATGTCGGTCACGAAAAAGAAAATTTCTAATTTATGGAATATTTACTTAAATATGTCGCCTCATTTTTCAAAAATTCAGATGGTGCAAGAAGGTGATCTCAACAGTATTAAGGAAAGTCAAGCAAAAGGTGAAGAGCTGGCAAAAAAGCGAACAAATCAGGGGATGAGAACAATGTCGATCCACGATCCACGATCCACAAAAAAAAAGATCTTGGCGAAACACAGGTCCTTGAGGAAGGAACATGATTCAACTTAAATATCTGATGAAACAAAAAAATGATCCTGTAATGACAGCCACACGAGGTTCGGCTGATGTTGGTTGTCGTTGAGCGGTATACCACATGAGTGCACACCCAGATGAATACATATCCATGCACACGTATACTACATGGGGGTATATACGTTTAATGCATTGAGGAGAAAATGGCAAGAGGAGGGTTACCGTATGATTACCGGCGAGCCAATAGGCCGAGCTCAGCGGCCATCATGGTCCAGCCCGAGACGTGCAATCACGCTGGTCAAGAGCGTTAAGCCCCAAGTTCTACATGCATCTTGGTTCAAATGGACTATCCGAGATGAGACAACGTGCTTCTGCAAAGTGATTCTTCCCCTTTGATGTATATAACTGTATTCCAATAAATTCTATGTACGAGAGGGACCAACGACCTCGAATGTTTCGTACGGAGGTAGCGCAGAGTCTGCATGAGCCAATCATCGATTAGATTGCGAATGGGATAACGTTGAACGGACGAGGCTTGCTTCGCCACGTTTATTTTCTTAACTTATGAGGGAGTTTCCTCATTGTTGGACAAATTGATGCGGGTCTTTATCCATCCACCGAGGAAGAGCTGGAACGCGTTTTTTTCCTCGTGATATATCTTGACGACGAGAGCCTCATAGATGTACGAGAAGATGAAGATACGGGAAAATCACTTCGTCTTTTATTATATTATTATTGTTCCTATTATTGTTGTTGTTGTTATTCTTTACATTGTTATTATTATTTTATCTTGCTCTAAGCATGTACTGTAAGTAACCGATGTTTATTTTTCTCACTCATCTTCAATTTCCTTGGAACTGCTCGTGCAGTTAATCGTCCTACGTGTATATTCACCTACCTATAACGAGATCTTCAATGATATTTCGCAACGGAAAGACTTAAGGTGTTCCCTGTAAAGTGTGCGTGCACGGTTTTTCATGCTTTTGAGTTGCGCATTCGTCAGTTATTTCCCGTGGGCTCGAGGATAAATAATGAAGTGCGTGCACTAATATAAATTATGTGTTGGTTCTTACATACATATAAATATATATCTATGTATATAAAGACCTAGAGGGATGGAGAGAAATACGGCAAGTATGTTTAATGTGTGCTTCAAATGGGGACTCATAAGCATACGACTATGTTACGCAAAAGAAAACTCTGGATAATGGCCGCTTTCACGTATTGTGGATCTCGCGTTTCTGCTGCATCGCTCACTCTACCAAACGTTACATACATTTATATATCCATGTAATTCTGCCGCGTGCGCACTCGCTCGTATATATATACCTACATATATGTATGAGCTTTCGTTTGCTCGCTTGGAGAGTCTGCTTATCCGCGAGTCATCAGGAGCGAGTGAGCTCTGTATACACGGCAGGCAGAAGCACACAGAGACTTCATAACGCTAATTACCGGATCCAGGAGCTCGCAACTTTATTTCAAAGCGCTCTCGATCTCACTCTCCTTTTTTCTCGTTCTCTTCGTCTCTCTGTTTGTCTCTCTTCCTCTCTAGTGTCGAGGTGACAATCACGTGAATATTTGCGTTCCTCTCGTGCACAAATACGTGACATTCTCAAAGTGAGTGTCATTGACCGTTTTTTTTTCTCATACTTCTCCATGGCTTACATTTATTTACTGCATCCCTCCGACATTTTTAAATTGGCACCGCATAAAGAAAGATTCAAATTTATCGCGAGAGAGAAAGAGGGAGAGTAGAGAAATTAAAATTAATAAAATACAACGATCAATAGGAAGGCAAGAATTTTGGAAGACGGTGATTGTTGATAGCGAATCAATTATGCCATTTAATTTTGTATATTTGTTGATAGTCTTTTGTAAAAAATTGCAGGAATGTATTTTTGAGCGACGAATGAGAACCTCGAATTATTGGTGAGGATCTTGGTGAGTTTTTTTTCGCTTTAACGATAACACTTATGTCTGCGTTGTAATTGCATCCTGTCCTTAAGCTTCTTGTGTGCGCTCGAGCACCCACGCGCACACATCACATACAAATACACATGTTCGGGCTCACGTAGCCACATCTTCGTACAGAATTCATTTTTATGCTGTACATGAAGATGATGATGATGATGATGATGATGATGGATGCCCTCGCTCGCTCTTGGATTCGCGTATATAGAAGAGAATCTCACGCATCGATGTCTCGCGCGTTTACCTACGCGCCGCTCTTTAGCTTCGATGGATCGTTGAAGATTTCAGTTTTACTGTGATACACACAAACAAATATCTATTTATGTGTACATATACATATATTTTTGTTGTACTTTTACGTGTAATAAAGTGTTCGTTCGTGTGAAAATCGAAACGCACAAATAATAACGAGGAGAAGAAAGAGATAGAAGGGGAAAAGTAACGCCGAAGAGATTAGCCAGCGCTTAATAACTCGTTAATTATCGTTTTAGGAAATCCGCGAAGAAGCGTCCAATTACTTTTACGTAAGGAGCGCATACGTTCGTCGAGTATATTATATATGTATACTTTTTTGTGTGGATATATTTGTATACACGTATATCATTTTTTTGCCTCATGTACGAACGAGTAATCCAACACATCCTCAAATACACACCTCACCTCTTTCGTATCATAAGCCTCTTTCGCATTTCACCAAGCTGCCTTCGTCCTCGCGTTAATTGGTTTAATTGCCCGTACAGTACTTCGTAAAATGCGCCGGTGCAATGAAGAGAAAAAAAATGGCCGATGAGCAAATTGGAAAAATGCAGCACGAAGCGGAGCTACAATCGCATAATTTAACCAATTAAAACGTAATTTTTTTGATATGGTCGATTATATTGACGCGGAATCTTTGTTGTGAAAGGCTGCTTTTCGAAAGTACAATTTCCTAACGTTTTGTTGAGTAGTGCAGGAAACTTGAATTTTTGAGACAGTTTTACCGGAAAAAAATATCGAAAACCGTGAGATTTTTTAAAAAATGACCGTAGTCTATTTTTGATTTTTAACGGGTAAAACCACTGTAGAATTTTCGAAAAATAGATTTTTTTTTATTGGCTTAAAATATGCTTTGAACCCTCTTGAATTTGAGGTAAAAAGGTTTATATCTGAAATAAAAAATTTTCATTGAAATTTTGGGCTCTTCTCCGAGCGCGTCGGTCATTTCAGTATCACGTTTCAAAACTTTAAACGCGTTTTTCTCAAAACACGATTTTTCAAAACGGCACGCAGCATAACTCCAACAATTTTCATTCTTTTCATTTGAATTTTTGGCAATATCTTAAAAATAACATTTCGAAGTGAGATACATACGGAATGTTTGATAAGTTCATTTAAACATTTTTTATCAACAAATAATTACCCCTTTTTCTGTCGAAAATTGAACCTCCATTCAAACACTCGCCAATAATACAAAAATGAATATTTTCAAAATCCCCTACGTACTTCACTAGCTATGAGTGTCTAGATTAAGTGTTTTTTTTTTTTTATTCCAGATCAACAATTGCACCAGTTACACTGCGTGCCGTAGAGCGCCTCGAATTCAACAAGCCTCGCGGGAATGGGTCTGGTGTCGTCATTTTTAAATATTTTTCAATCATAATTTTTTGTTGTACAGTTAGATATATGCTTAATAATTCCTCCGAATATTAATATTCTATTACCTTTCCTTCCACCCGAAAAAAAAATGTCGAAAAAAGCATTTTTTGAGACTGTTACAGTGATTTTAGCCCTTAAACCAATTAATTCATTAAACTATTTTCTCAAGATTTAATTATATCTCAAGGACTCGAGGAGATATTTAAGAAGAAATACTCTTTAAGGAGAAATTTCGTGTTGTAATAACGCGACAATAACAAAGCGGAAAATTCGATAACATCATGGTTATTAGTTTATGCTAATAATTAGCAGAAAATCATCAGACTATGAAACTCTATATTACATTTGATTAAATTAATAATTAAATTAAACAAAAATATGGAACAGAGTCATTTCTTTATTCCAGTTCATTCGAATCCTTCACAGATGAAGTTTAAACGAATGGATAAAGCAATACATATGCTTTTAGGGTATTCGTAACTGTCTCACATTCCTCTGTTCGAGTATACGTTGGGTATTTTAATTGTAAAGAAAAAAAAATTAGAGTACGTCGACACCTAAATAAATCTTGTGTTCAGCGCTAACAAAGATACCGACAGCTCGACACGCTTCTGTACCATTGGCCAATTCAAAGTATTCATATTAAAATCCAGTGCCAAGTATGCTCGTAAACTGTGAACGAAATAAGCGTCAATATATACATACAACGCATGTACAGTTATATATATTACAATGAGAAGTGCAAACGCAGTAAAAATTCTATAACAAAGATTTGGCCTCGTTATGCCGATTACAAAATTATAACGGATATCCTCGCGAGAACGGCGTGTCTGCCTCGAATATTAAATCCAACAAACAACAAACAATCAAATAATTGCACGATTATTTTGATCGTTATGATCTGTATGCGACAGGACATGAGACTACAAATAACTTTGGCTCTGGACTAGAACTGAGAAAAACAACAACTAATGGAGGTAATTAATCTAGACAATCTCGATATCGTGCAAACGTTTTGATACGAATCATTTTCCATTTTTCATAGCGAAAAATTGTTTATTCATGAAGTGACGTTACAACAAAAGCGAGAGCAGGAAGTAGATTGTGATTCTCTAAAAGCGTTCGTTTGGAGTCTCGATTAAATAAATATAGATATACGTATATACCGGCAGCAAGATTGTAAAGAAAAAAATTCTTGATGCCCGTTGAAATCAGTGTAGCCGTGGTAAACGTCCTCCTCGTTGTTTCCATTTGAAAGACCCTTTCTTTCGAGCATCGTAACGTCGTGCGTATACCACCATCATGTCGGTTTTAACGGCGTATAACGCCACTAACAAGTAGATCGCGTGTTACGCCAATTCTGGGTGCTCTCGTCGCGTACGTTTCAAGCTCGACGGTGACGTTAAAATGAAATAAAATGTATGTAAAACCTTTGAGCTGCCTTGTATTTTGTAAAAAAATAGCGGAAAAACACTGATTACATTTGAAAAAATTAAACACGAACGTTATACTATATTTAACGTTTAAAATTAATTTTCAATTTAATCAACAAAAAGGTTTTGTACCAACTCAAATGAGAGGCGCAGCGATAAACTACAAAATTATTCGTATCTTTTTTTGATACTCCCATTCCTATTATTGTAATTCCGCATTCCAAACCGGTGGTTAATTTTGTTTATTTTATAATTTACAAAAGTGATCAAAAGTAATGAGGAAGACGCGGTGTTCATCTTGTGTTCATCGCAAACTGGTATGTAAGACAAGTAGTGGAAGAGGCGAACAAGAAACGGAAGTAACTGCGGACGAGAAGAGTTGCGTGTGTTGCACGAGAGTCATCCTGCCACGCCCGAAAGACAATGCCACCCCGTACGACGGAGGAAGTAATTCCCGAAGGGATTTAACTTCGCGCAACTGCTTTTGGGACCTGTTTAGAGTATACATGTACGGTGGATCCTTAACACAAGCGTAATTTTGGCTTGACGTAAAGTAATCACCATTCGCAGGCCAAGCCAGTTTGCCACCTTACAACTTATATGTATAAATATATGTAAGAACCCACCAACTTCGCGTACATTGTCTTGACAACTTAGCGGTTATTTTACACGCTGTTAGCTCGGTAAGCTAGTCCTCTTGAGTTTACCGCTGTTTCTAATGCTAATGAGCGTCCACGTCAAGCACCAACGGGAAGAAACACCGAGATGGGAGAGAAAGAGAGAGAGAGAGGGAGGGAGAGAGAGAGAGAGGCGAGAACAGCTAAGAAAGGAAGATCCGGTGCAAGCACGAAAGCTCAGGCTTGTCCAATGAGAATAAGACGCATCTAGTATAAGCAGGCCACAAGAATTACTTGCAATATTAAATGGTAATGCTTGTTCCAAGGTAAATAAAACACTGTATAACTACTCAAAGGAATGTTGTGCACCATGAATTTTCTAGGCGCATTCCAGAGTCACGGCGCCAAGTAATTAAATGAAAAGAATTTTTATTCGCGCAAGAGCAAACGCTGCTGGCTTATTTTTCATACATTTCGGCGCTAGCGCAATAGTCTTAGTATTCAAATCTTTTTGATTCCCTTCACAGTTTAAATGCATCCTTTCAGGAGAAAAAACTGAATGAAATTTCTATCAATTCTTTTGATTAGTAAATAAAAATGAGGAACAATTTTAGGCATCCCATCACTGTAACCCACCGTTCTCCCACTTCACAATCTTCCATATTTCTGTGAAACCTTCCAAGAATGTTGCCCACAGCCACTCTTTCCCAATGCATTACTGTATCGCAATTGCACAAAGGCCAAGGAAAACTGTGGAAAACCTGGCTGATACAAGCGGCAATATTTTTACTGATTTTCAGTTGGTTAACACCATCACACGCTCACAAAAACTGCTATTCGCTCAACGATCGATGCGCGAGTGTCTATCGCCAATGGCTAAGCGGTCCCCCAATCGAATACTGACCTCATCCGAGGTTACTTAACTTGGGAGATCGCCGCGACGCCGCACACCGGTCGCGGACCCATCGCTGTCGCTGGCAGAAGCATTTGTAGTATTCTCAATGTACAATTCTGATTGTTACCTTTTTCCTTTGATTCGCAAAAGCACAGCTGGTAGCGCACGAACATGAATTTTGGTTTCCGGTGATCAAAGATCCATTTTTATACATCGCACAATAGATTGAAAAAGTTGAATTAAAAAATAATACAAAATAAAATTGTAATTGGAGTGCGATAAAGAGTAAGAGAGACTGAGAGATACGAGGCTCGAAAACGCGAGATTTATCGTATCGATAGGGAGGGGGTTGCCCTCAACTGTGTCCAGGAACCCATGGAAAATAACGAAAATTTAGCCGGAGGGCCAGGCGCAAAGCGATTAAGTCCATTATACAGTTTTATCAGCATGAGAAAGATCTAATAGCAGGGAGGCACACCAGTCCGCGCAGAGGACTAATTCTCACCCTTGTTCCTTCCCCCGATGGGGTAGCAGTATATATCCAAATGTCGGAGAGGGATCAAGAGTGAAAGAAAAAGAGAGAGAATTGGTTATACTGGGCCCAGACAGCGAAAAGGTAAATGAGGAAGTGCGAGGAAGATAGAAGGAACAAAAAGAGTTGGAGGGCAAGGGGGAGGGGAAAAGGGCTTCCATACAGTTTTGCCGACAAGCACACTCGCCATAAAGACCCTTTCTCGTGTTCGATGTGTCATACACGCCACTTTTTCATATTATTATATGTCCTGTATGTGTGTATATATAAATAGATATATAATAAGGTAGAACTAACGAGAAAGACCCACCCCCTTTATAAAACCTTCATTCTCTCACCCCGGAGCGTACACACTAGTGAAACACCTGCAGGAAATCACAACCCCGAATGCAAATATTATCTTAATTGCTACAGAGAGAACGAGCTTGACATACACTCGCACACACATTTCTACTGTCCTTATACATTATATTTCTTTCTTTTGCTTTCATTTTTCTGTTATACGTTTCTTCGTTCCATTAACGCTCTACATATTATTGTGCACGGTCTATCTGGAAATCTGGATCGCGTAACGAGTCAAATGCCAGTGGTGGAAAATCATTCGAGATCGTTTTTCATTCTTTATACTTAAATACAATCTACAAAAGAATACAAAAAAGAATAAACGAGAGAGGGAAGTGAGGCGGAGGCCTTAATAAACACAAGTCACGTATTATAAACTTTTACACTTTTACTATATATATTTATACATACATATGTCGATTAACCTAAGAGGGTTACTATAAAATAGTAGTAATTTTATAAATGACTCAAATTCTTAGTAATATTTAACAACATTGCAGAATTTCGTGTTTAAAGTTTCGTTAGATTATAAACCCTAACGAAATAATGGGGCATTACGATTTCTGCCTTATACTCCTGTTTTTAAAATCGTATTCAAACTTCAAATTTAATACGACTAAAATCCTGTACATAAACTTCAAGCTCGAAACTCTAATGGCCTTTTTTTTGTTCCACGTACGGTAAATTTTCGCGGCATCTGTATCGCAGTACTGGCACCCTTGTATCCGTTTCTTATTTACCTCCCTCGCTCTCGAAATACATTTAAATCTTAATGAGCACTTAGCATAACAAACGCGAGATCCGATCTCGTTGCAGAATGAGCGAGCAATCAGACCAACACATACAAGTGTACACATATACAGCTTGTACATACTCGTTGTGTACCTAATATAAATAAATATACAAAAAACGCATACATTAGGGTTCCAAGGTGTGGGACAGCGAACACGCTTTTCTCTCCTTCAACTATATCTATCTTTACCTACAGGTCGTTATATACAGGCAAAAAATAGCCTTTAATACATACACGGATTGCGTGAAGTATATACGAGGAGGTTGATCCTGCCCAGGTTAATACATACGCTTTACACGGTGCGTACAGGAGCAAAGCGTACACAGATACAGGATTGCATACAGTACGTCCTCGCAATATGCTCGCCAGTTCTGCATTCACATTTGCCATGCACAAACCCAGGGGAGAACACGAGACCTTTCTCTCTCTGTCTTTTCGTCTCTATCTTTGTTTTTCTCGCAAGAACTTTGCGTCGACGTGGCAGGCTGTCGCGTCCCCCGATGCGCATGCGAGCGCTCCCAACTTATGGAGTTTAGCCGTTAACTTAACCGGCGTTTACCTTAATCTAAGATCAGCAGAGCTCTTGCTGGCTCCTGGCTATATATTGTTTGTATGCTATACGTATACGTATATTTGTGTGAGCTCATGCCACCCTCTTCAACGATCTATATACATCTATTTACCTCCCTCGTGCGAGGTTATGTATGACCGTATGAATATGCATTGGACACGGTACTAGGAAAGTTCTGCATACATATATGCAAGTACACATCTTTATATGTACATACACTCGGACACACGTCGTACATATGTATGGATACCACAGAAGCGCGATCAGCAAAGCTACAACTCGCACCTCTCGTCTACCAGAATTCGGTGCACTCCCAAACTCTCTTTCTTTTGATCACATTATTATAAGAAGTTCCGATCAGCTCATTTAGCTTATGGATTCATGCGTTCATGTAAGGATATACTTGCCGTAGTATAAATTTTTGCATCAGAACTCTATGATTTATATTTCGGTTATTTTGTTTTTAAAAATGGTGTAAGGTACCTTTTGGTCATGGGTAAAACAAATTCTACTCGATGGTAGTCCGAAATGGAACGTTTTTCTGCATATTAAGTTTATTTCAGGGATCCAAGACGATTGAAAAATGTATAATGTCAAGCCATTACAGCTTTGTAAATTTTCGGGGTGGTGAAGAGTCTTCCAGCTTTCGATACGTCGACTCAGTCATCCGGAAAAAAATTAGTGTTAACTTTCCTGAAGATGATATAATGCAGAAGGTTTTTTTGTGCATATTAGTATCATCTACGAACTCCCTCAAGCAAAGATTGGGGTAAGAGAATACATAGATTATTACGGAGCACGATAATGTGAGCTGGAAACTTTCCTCGTGGAGCAAATACTCTCGTCCGGTTGTGTCTCATACGTGGAATTGTAACCGGATACAGACGATATTCGAAATGGTATTTTCCTCCCGTCGTCACTTTTAACCTACCTCCATCCTACAATCTCACCACATCCGCTTTTTCGCCCATTTCACAAAATATACACGCTGTTTGCGTGGGTCCGTGTTTTAGTAATATTGGAGAGGGGATGATTTGCCTGATTTTTATGCGAGAGCAGAATGATCCCCTAAACGGAGCGTGTAGCTAAAACGCGTATGCAAACTCTCTTCCTTTTAACGATCATGAGGATTTCTCATCTTCGAGGCATTTTTACAAGCATTCAAAAAGCTTTTCGAATTTCGCTATTTTTTAACAGAAAATCTATATTTTGATTTACTTGAATTAACGGTTACTTGTGCTTGTTCTAACGCTTTTAAAAACGTCTACAAAAATTAGACAGCTGAATTATCTTCCATTTCCTCACTGACAGCGATGGGTACGCGATTGGTGTGTAGCTTTGGCGATCTCCCAATTTCAGCTGCTTTGGACGAAGCCGGCAACTGGATGGGTGATCGCTTAGCCATGCGACGGTTCGCGCATTGATCGCGAAGCGAGAGACAATTTTTCTAAGTTTCTGATGGTGCTAATCAACGGAAACTCAGTAAAAATATAGCCACCTGTATCGATCAGGTTTTCTAATTTCCTTTGGCGCTCGTGCAAATGCGATACGGTGGTGCATTAGGACCGAATGACCAAACTCTTGGGGGGTCTCCCAGGAATGTGGAAGTGAGTAAAGTGGGGTCAAAGTGCTCGTAAAAACCCGAATGTATATACGCAGAAACATTAAAATAAAAAAAATGAATATATTTTCCATTTCCTCAATCATGATTATTGATAAAATGATATGAACGTGAATGCGTGTTTAAATACCGTCTGAACTTTTCATTTTGCCACCTTTAACGATGTGACTGGATGTAGTAACAATTTATACCCTAGTGTAGTTCTCCCTTTTTTTATCTCATGTATATTTCATGAAGACGCGAGCACGAAGAAAACGCGTTTTTACCTTGTACATATATGTAACTGCAAAGTATGTGCTTCGGTGCTTTGACACGAGGGAGAGAGAGCGAAAAGTAACATGGATGTAGGGACACGTGTATTTGCCATGTATAGAGAATGAATTTAGACATCGTTCAGGGATACACATACATACATACAAAGGGTCCTAAAAGTTGTATTTAAATTTGACACGGTAAGTAAGTTGCAAAAAACCCGAAAGAAAAATGGCTGAGAAACGTTCTCTTGATAATTTTACAATCTAACGATCCTCTATTTCTTAGGTGCGATTCCAAGGACAACCTGTATAATATGTATATATATAAACAAAGATTACTTTCTTCCGTGTCTAAGACGCTGTTACGCTTTGACGACCACACGTTACGAGCTCCGTTAACTTTTTTCTCTAAAGATTCTCTCTCTATTCGACTATACCACTTGAGATTTGTGCTGGTATTGACCACAACGTTTTGTCATGCACGTTGACCCTAGTCTTTTACCATCTCTCCTGGGAACTCACAACTATATTCTCGATTTGGTGGTAGGTTCTTTTTTTTTGACTTCCTGGTCATTATTTATTATTTATATTATGGACATTAGCTGCTTGAAAAAAATAGCAGTATAATAGACAAGCGGTTTGGGCATTCTTATCTAGCGTCCGGAATATAGTTATTTCGGAAAAAAATATCGTGACTTGGTCACATATAGAGCGCATCTATCTATTCATCTCGTATAATCTCGTATAAATACGTATCCGGATTCAATCTAAGTACAAATGAAGTTGTAACAGTCATCCAAAATATAATAGACGTTAATTACTGATATAATATACAAGATAATTACGATTATCATTTTGCTTTTGCCTTAATGAATATTCTTTCCTTTTATCCGTTATATTTTTTCTACGTTTTCGAATATTTATTCTATTTGAAATTATCTTTCTCGTAGAATTGTCACATATGGATGGCTACGAAATAATGAGATTTCTCGTATTATATACATACGAAATATCAAATTGGATATATTCCCCTCCTATCTCGAGCCCATCAAACTGAATTACGCCAACCCCCCTCAATATTCCTATTTCTTTCTTTATTGCAAAGTCTACCATTGGAACAACTTAGTTTTTGTTCACTGCATTTTTCCCATCCTTCTGGGACCCTCGAACAAACTCGAAAACTTGACTAAACGTGACGCGTCATAGCGGCCTGCAAAATGTTATCTTTCATCCTGATCCTGATATTTTTGTACAATCCATTTGTATCAAATTGTAGCAATTAAATTCTCGTGAATTTTTTATTTATATAAAAGAGGTTGAAAGGTTGAATGTCCATTTGGCAACGCCAAAAAAAACAGTATTGTGTCTCACTCCAGATGGGCAATGGTCGTGGTTCAATGACTCTCAATACTCCAGTGAATGTACCATCGTTGGAATTACCCAGAAAATTCGAATTTGTTCAATTCGTTCGAATTATCGAAATTAAATGAATCTAGTAAATGATGTGAAAGCTTGACTTGGGCAGTTTGACCTTTTTCTGTACTGAATTAAAAATACTGGAAAATCAATATTTCAATATACGTTTATGTACTTTTTCGTTTTTATATAATATATTTTAGATATTTGAGCTTTAAACCAAACATTAGGTATTCGAAAAGGTTAGTTTAAAAAAGTATAAGAGCTGGGGATGACGTTTCGTATTCATCGTCAGTGCAGGAATTGGAAATGGCTAAAAAAGAGGGGTTGAAAAAAAGGAAAATAAAGGAGTCGTCGATTCGAAGGAATGAGAGCGCGGGCGGTGATTCGCTAATTCCACAGGGCGAGAGACTCGCCTTCCATTGTATATATAGACATGTGTATGTATATAACTGTGTAAATACTATACATGTATATAATATTATATCGAAAGCTTCCCTCGTCGCCTTCGTATTCCCCCATCGCTCTTCAACCCGTTCCACAAAGTCGTTCAGCACAATCTCACCCGTTCGTTCACTCAACCCAACACGAGCAATATACAGCTGGAAGGCTGTTCCAAACTAAAGCACCCACTCTTGTTACATGATTCGATGGGGTAAATCACACCATTGGCCCAATACTAACGTCTCCTTCACAGTTTTTTAACATTTTATTTCCCGAACTATTATTTTTTTCATATTTCATTGAAGTACTTTTTAAGCATAGACAAAAAACAATTGAATAAAATTATTTGTGCTGAATACTTTTTTTGTATAGTGTACAATAGTCATAATTTTGTTGGCGATAGAACTTTATTTTTACATATAGGCAAAATAAATATTTAGATTTTTGTTTTATTGACAACAGAAATGTGTTTTTATATCTAGGAAAAGTTGAAATAAAACAGCATTGTTGTAAGAAAAATATTTTCTGTACTTTAACTTCATGGTTTTACAGCAAATTTTTGATTTAGATATTATTAAGATTGATGACAAAAACATTGGAAACATTAATTTAGAAACAAATGGTGATTAACTAGTTCAATTCAATTATGTTCCATTAATTAAGAATACTAGTCTAATTATATTACATGCAAAAATGTATTACTGCAAAGTCATGTCATCAATATCGTTTCTACGCCCTTTTGATCCTGCACCTTGACTTGCTCCATCAATCTCTTGATCTCTATCAAAACGTTCATTTTGATAAGATTTTTATTCGCACTCTCTATCTCTCTTTTCATGAATTCCGCGTTGGTCATCCTCAACAAATTCCAAGAACTCGGTAATCGTCATGTTTCGCTAATACCCTCTCGAGTTGGCCTCGCTCACGACTATGATGAAAGATATTAAGTACAATTTCATATCGTATTACCACTGGAACACATTTCATATTACTTGGGCGTAACCCCGTGGAACACGTAGCTGGATACGAAGTAAGAGGGGAAAAGAGATTGGACGAGTGGTTAAGAGGGTAACACGTGGATTGGCTGTTGGGAGAATGAAGTGGGGCATTTGTGGGGCGTTCCCGAGCTCCGATATGGCCGACTCGTCATGCACCCAAAGGATCCTCCACCGCCCGACAGGCTCCCTGTTAAGCTCAGTCGAGGCTGCTCGATCCGCACGTCCGCATGTCCGTAAGTCCCTTCGCTGCTCACGACGATCCTTAGGTTATGAAATCATTGTAGCTTTTCATGTTTTCCGACGTTTTTCGATAATGTGACGATTTTGATTATCAACGGGCAACGTAAAAAAAACAATAAAAAATTGAAGATAAGCTTCGTTAGTGCAAATTATTCCACGTGCTACGAGTTGTGTTACGCGAAAATCGGTTAAAGTGAATTGAAATTCTGTTCAATTTTGTCCAATCGCAAGGACGAAACATTTTTTTATACCGATTTACTGTCGCAACAAATCTTGTGCAATTACGGACTTTTGTTCTGCAGGAGTATCACAAAAGTGGAATAAAAGTGTTTTCCTATTAGAATAAACGTTGAGAAAAATAATAAACAAACAAATGATCCCAATAAGCTGTGAGAAAAAAGTTGATCACCGATTTGTGCTCAAAGAAGGATTGGTGATTTTGTGCTCAAATGGAAAGAATGAACATATCGTGAGCGTGCTTCTTTGCAATCCTTTTTTTGGTAGACTTTCTTGAAGGAACGTGATTGAAAAACGAGCGAGTTAACGAGTTTCTGTCATACGCATCTTGCAACAAGATTGAAAGTAATCGGCGTCGAGCGAAGTCCTACGCGTGCGCGCTCATTTCAACCCGTTTACCTTCGTTACCTTGGTACAAGGAAGGTGTGTGCGTGAGGAATATACATTTACATTTAACAGTGATCGTTTGGTATCATTTGCAGTGGTGTAGCTTGATGGTGCGCGACCTAACACACAAACCAACAAGACCACATGCCTTCAGCGATCTGTAAAACGACGCGAGACATTATAGAAGAAGCCGGCAACTTCTAATTCCATGACAACTTGTGATCTAACTAGTCGGTAACTAAAAATCATACAACGACCAAGTAAAAAGTAGAGAAAGTTGTAAAAGTGAGAAGGAATTCACGCTTTGTGAATCTCTTGTCTTTCATAAAATTAATAGGAGATTGATAGTGTGCGAGTGTGACAGTCAGTATAACACGAGACTAACCTAGGTGAGTGAGTCAAGAAAACGAAAAAGAGAGGGAAATAAGTAAAGGAAAGCGGAAATGGCTGGCGGGCGCGCTTCTGTGCGCGGCAATTATGTTAAGTGGCCAATTAGCAATTAACCAAGGAACTGAGCGCGGCCCCCTTAATTGCGCCGCGGGAGGAGCATCAACGAGAGTATATCGGGAGTCGGTTGAGCGACGCGTGAGGAAGTGCAAGGTGCCAAGGATCTCTCGGCCTCGTCCATAACACAAGGCAAAAAAGTATTGAAAAAAAAGAAGCGGCACACGTCAAGGACGGCAGAGAAAGGAAGAGAGGGAAGGTGTGTTCGCAATTATAATCGCTCAGTGTAATATTCAAGTGTATAACAGTGAATTCAGTGATTGAGCAGCATTTCGCATGTTTGGAGGAGAGAAAGAAAGACAGAAAAGAAATCGGTTTCGTTACACCTTTGTAAACGTCGTAACCGATACGTCGAACATAATATATACGATACATACTCACGTGTGCATTTAATATAATTGTAGAAAATAATTAAAAGCGTATTCTGGTGATAATCTGGTGAGGTGCGACGGTTCCGTCGTGTCAAGCATCGGCAAAATTCTGTCTCCTAGACATCGGATTAGTCCTGGGGTTGCGACGGAGGCATCCTCGGGGGCCCAAAGTCCCAAACGACCTTCAGTGATGACGGTCCATCATCAAAATCACCATACGGCTGCCCTCAATGGCATTACCGTGCCGGAAGCCCGAAACGGCTTGAATTTAAGCAGAATGTCAGGCCCCGAGACGCATCGTCTCGACAATCATCATCATCATCATCCACAGCCAGCCGCTATGTCCGAAAACGAACGTAACGGTTGGCTGGTATTTGAGCGATTATCAAACAGTTTAGAAGGAAGAAATAACGCTATCAATTCAAGCAATAACAACAATAGCGTTCATAGCCACAGTACGGATGAACGTGTCAGAGGTCGAGCTGACGCAGCTACTACGATGCCCCCTAGATCGCGTTTCATGATAACCGACATTCTTGCCGATGCGTCCAGTCCTGTCAGCCAAGAACCACCCGGAAGTCCACCATCGGGCCCTCGGGATCTTAGTGTGAGGCATCAAACGAGACAGGTGCTTAAGCGCAAACATGACGATGACAGCGACGCTAGTCATCATGATGGAGCATCCGTTTCGTCAAATGGTAAGACTAATTTTTATCTTAAAGTATTAGTCTAAGCATATATAGCCATTATTTTTTAGAGGAACGGAGGTTAATTAAGGAACTAGTTGGTTCAAACTCTTCCAAAGTTGTTTCTGCGGTCATTCAAGGAAGCCAAATTGTATACACGCATTTTCATGCCGCAGTATAATAAAACAGCCCTGCTAAAATATTGATCAATTTAGTCACTTTTGCATCATTTACAAAAGTCAGACGCAACGTTATTATTGGCAAGGTGTGAAAGACCTGCTTCAAGATCGTAGCAGATTGTTGCCCCCGTATACCGGATGTCACCATGCTTAAGTTGCGCCGGGTGAGCGACGGAGTCTCGAAGGCAAACTCTTGAAGAAAGACCAGGCATGCTCGGGTTCTCTCCTCTTTATCTAGGGTGTACGCCTGCCTCTACTTTTTTGTCTTTGTCTTCCTCTTTCTTCCGGATGAATCAGAGATATTTTCGGAGATAAAGCAGCCGCGATTCCTTGTCCGAAAACGTTTAGGGATTTTAATGGTTCCAAATTGGACCTCGGCGCAAACGGACGCTTTAATTATGTACCCTCATTTGTTTCATTCATGCGGCTTTACTAAACTCTACGTTATACCTGCTCGTACTATATGTATATTTATTATACATATATACATATTCTAGCTGCTCGCTGTGCGTGAGGTATGCGTGTGTTAATACCTCGAGGCACCCACGCCGTCCGTCTTATATTCCTCAAGCCATTCTCTCCCCTCTGCCAGTCCAACTTCCTTCTTCGTGTATTTATCTACAACCAAATCTCTGCTTCTTATATTCTTTAAAAAAAAACATTCTCTTATACGCGGATCCTGGCGACAGCCTCGAGCCGAAGAATCCTCAGCGGAAACAACGTTTATATTATTATAAATGAGTGTTATATATTCACCATTGAAGCCGCAACATCGAGATCCAAGAAAAGCGGCTCATTTGGGTTTGCCATAATTATACAGTACGCAAGATCCAGTGATCCTCATACATGGGCCTTTTTAGGAATAACAGAGTGTGGGGAAAAAACGTTTTCTGGAAGAAGCCTCTTCAACCATGACAGTCAGTTTAGAAGAAGCATATTTCATTGGAAATACAATTATATGAAATAAAACTGCGATTAAACGGTGTGCTACGATATATTACTTTACGTAATTGGAAAAGTTCTTTTAATTATTCATAACTTATATATGTCGAATTTCAAAGAACGAATGATTACCGCAAGCAAATAGAAAGTTCATAAATAAAGTTCATACTTATGGTTAATTGATAATGCGTATAACCTACAACTGTTTAACCCTGATATCGCGCTGTTGCTCTTATCTAATAACACGATTCTCATCCGTTTGCAAACTCGTGCTGTGTGCATACACCAAGAGTTTCGTGTCGGTGTTATCGTATCTACGCTTAGGGGCATAAACTACCCCTTCCTTTTTTTCTACAATCCCATGAAAAATAAAGCAATGAATTCTGTTTATCAATGGATGACTATATTTGCGCGTTAAAAATCAAATAAAAATGATCGATGCAGCCGTTAAGTTCACTCTCATTCTTCACAAACTGACGATCTCGAAAATATTCTCAACTACACGACAAATTTGTCATCGGATCTTTTTATTGATTAAATCGTTATTGATGCGTTAATGAAAGAGTGTAAAATGCAGAAGCGTGTCCAAAAGTTATTGGGAGAGTTTGGTGTATATTTGCACAATGCAATGGAGAGTCGCAGAGCCACGATTTGGTTGAAGCGGCGAGCTACGTGACGTCAAAAGAAATCAAGAAAGCGTGAAATATCTCGATTCGTCGGGTGTGTGCGAAAGCTTCTCGATCTTTGGTTCGAACTTTTATCTCTCTCTCGTTTGGTCTCTTCTATCTTTGTCGCACACCAAACGCGTGTATGGTTATTAAGGCATATATTCGAATCGTTTGGTCGTTCTCGGATCTCTATACACGATAATCCGCTTACCGGTGGCTCGACGGTTATAGTATTGTCGTTGAAGGCACGTGAGTAGAGGAGCCCTTATTGCGACCGAGTTTTCAAGTCTCGGGCCAAACGAGAGCACATTGAGAAGGGCCAAAACTCACGCGCTACAACTTCACGCATATAAAAAAAAAACTTACTCAGCCTCTTCTGCATGTGCCTTTGCTTTCGTCTCCCCAAAAGACACGTCAACTTTGTATCGGCTCTCTGACTTCACGGCGGGACGCTTGTTCCCGTGCTAACCTCTCACGCCGCTAATCCGAAAACCGGAAATGATTGGCAACCGTTTAGATCTCGGCGCGGATTAGAATTGTACTCGGCAAAACGACGTGACTGCCGTCGCGAAATTCTTTCCTTGTCATTTGTTACGATACGAGAGCAAATGAGGCAGAGTGAGAGAGAGAGAGAGAGAGAGAGAGAGAAGAAGTGAGACGATGATGAAAAGAGTGGAAAAAAGTGAGAGAATTGTCGTCGTGGCTGTCAGAATTTTGACGACACAATTTCCAAACTCGGCGGACCTGCGGATTAATTCTTCGTAGACGGTAGAATGAAAGACGCAGAAAGAGAGAAAAGAAAAATAAGAGTGAGAGAGAAAGAGAAATTGAAAACAAGCTGCAAAGGCGCCTAGCTAAAAGGGTAGTCTGACGTTTGCATGAGTTTTATATATCCGTTACAAAGTTCTTTACACCCTTCGAATGATAATCAAAAAAAACTCTTTGTGTCGGTCACCAAAAACATGTAAATGCCTTTTATATAAAAATACAAATTATTTATGATTTACCCTCATTTTTTCGTACAATTATTTATTAAATAAAAAATATATTAAAAAATGAATACATTTTTTTTCATCTTTTGAATATATATGGGTAAATATCGTGGTATTGAATTGTAAACTACCAAGTCGAGAAATCAGTTGAAGAGTCACCCTTTACAATTAGGAACTGGTGTTCTCGTGCACACGCGGATTCCCTAGACTACGATACAGCTAATGATACAATCGAATACTCCAGGAAATACATGAGTGCACATGGAAATCTACCATTGGTGGCGCGGATAGGGGTGCGAAGGAGATTAGCTCGGCCATAGACTTGAGTACGTACTTTAATACCGTGAATGTATACATGTTTATACGACATCCAGACATCGATATAAAAGTGCACAATATGCACACTTTCTCACGAGGAGTGAGTTAGAACGAGAGAAAAAGCGAGCGAGAAGAAGAGAAAGATAGGAAAGAACAAGTACGTATACGCTTGGTGTCATCAACGTTCACGTCGTGGTAGTCGTCAGGATTCGTTCAGTTGGTTTTCAACGCCTACGTAACAAGATTCTCTCTCTCTCTCTCTCCGGCATAAAGCCTCTTAACCTGCTTGGCCCCCTCAGGCCTCTACCGACTCTAACGACCATACATTTTCTATCTGCTCGCTCGAGAATGCAAGCAGAACACTAGTTTGACCCCGCACGAGCCTATAATTCCCGACTGCCCGTATTTACTCGAAAAAGAAAAAAAATCAAATAGTAGCTTGATCGTAGTCAAAGAGTTTATGCGAGTCAACACGAAACAAAAATCCGGAAGGTAACTCATGAAATTTGCAATAAAAAATATTCTCGTAATAAGTACTTTCGAGGTATTTTTTGTTACAAAGTTTTCAACGCGTTGAGGAGTTACGTACGTTTAGATAAAATAGGCAATATTCCGACCACATTAAATGTTTGTGTTCAAATTATGGTCTTGAAAAAAACAGCCTATAATGATGGGCGAATACGGAGTTTCAAGAAGCATAAAGAATGGATAGTAGTCCAGCTACAATGCATGTTTAAGAGTTCAATCTTGTAAAGCTCCAAAATATGATCAGCAAATAAGGAATTGAAGGAGATCGACAAATAACATGGACAGTAATACATCTACACTGAATGTTTTGTTGAAGTTTCGATCTTGAAAATATAAGACCTCAAATATAATGAATAATAAACAACGGCTTATTTCCGTGCCAATTTCCTGCGAATGTAAATTCAAAATGATGCTCCATTCCCGAAGGGGCGGACTTTACTGATTGGTGGTCGTTTATGCACATTTCTCTCGTTGCGTTCAACCATACGGTGGAATTACTTGCCGGGGCGATTTGATAGTGTGTATTGCTATCATTAAATAGAGGGTATACATATCCAACACGATGGCGACCGTCCGACGCCGGTTACTTTCGCTCTCTCCCTCTTTCTCCTTCATTCTCTGTCGCGTTCTCTTTCCCTCTCTCTCTCTCTCTCTCTCTCTCTCTCTCTCTCTCTCTCTCTCTAATCGTGTGCGTTTCGGCTTATTCGCCCTGTACCGAAACAGCCTATCTATGTACATAATACTTGGAGGGAGAGACGAGTGTATACACACGCGCAATTAGCACGCAAACTGACGCCACGAACCGACGCCCTCGAATCAGAGATTCTCCTCTCTTTCCACACGTTCAGGAACACCCCTGCATGAAATTAAACAACTATGCGTGTGTATCTTTAATGCTACATTAGACAAAGAGAGACCAAGAACGATGTGCAACTGTGAACATATTCGGTATCCTAAAAATCGTGCCCAAACTGACAATTTGATCTCGCAATTCTGGAGATAAAAATTCTTAGCTTCCTGTCTCTCCAATGCACCATTGATGAGATGTTAACTAATTAGAAAAACCCAATCCGGTGTGCTGAAAAGACCTAGTGGGTGTTATTTACACCGATTACGATCAACCCCATTGACTGCGACTGTAATGTCGAAACGCGCTTCTGCCACTTTACATATATTTTTCTTAGCTTACGGGATTAGCTATGATTAATTTATTAATATCGAAATCACAATTTGAATACTTTAATTCATAATAGTCCGTTAATTCTGCACTTTCCGAATAGTGAAATACGTTTACAATGAACCCAGTACAATCAGCTTTTTAAGCAATGAATTTGCACACTCATACATTTCGGCGTATACACATTTAAGTGCATTTTTCATGCTATGTATACAAATATGTGAATGCATAGCACGTGGACCACTTGGCGACTCGCTAACATGATTTTCGCATGACCACCAAAACCCGCTGCTAACTTTCGCACTCGGTATCAAAAAGCGGTGTTTCTAGTTTCCCGTTGAGGTAACACACAGCGTGAGAAATCGTGTCCGGAGGCTCTTTTATCATTTTTCGAAATTACTTTGATATCTGAATGAAAAATGTATGCTCTGTAGTTCTTGATTATTTAAGAATATGCGTGTACTTGTAATACGTGTGTACTTGTAGAGTGTAAGGATTTTGATTCCGCAGCCCTTCGGAATGTTGATGTTTGCGCTTGAAATTCGATCCTACTCGCAGCCATATTACGTCATGGCTTTCATGTCTCTTGTAGTAAATGAAGATAATATCGCACCTTGTGAGATATCGGTAAGCTATACCGATAATTCGATATGACGCTGATGACTGCCGAGTTATTGCCATTTTTTTTTTAAATTATTTTTAAGCTTATAAAGTTTCACAGAATGATCATTGGATTGTTATTACGTGGTAGGATACTGTTTAAAAAATGCAACATGATATTGTGCGTAAAAATAATGAAAGCACATTATTCCTGTCCTAAGATTACTCGTAAAATAAGGTTTCCTTTATCCGATGATTACTTTTGGAACAATATAAATCTCCGAGATTTATAGTCCGGAATAATAGTAAAAACTTTGCTCGATCTTGATGGATTGATTGATTTGGCAAACAAAAAGAGCTCTATAAAACTCTACTCTTTTATTTCTGTTTTCTCGGGGCTTTTATTTTTATTTTTTATTTTCTGGTCGTCACCCCGAAAAGGCGACGAGACGCGGTAACACAATACGCAGGGGTCAGATTCTGGTCCACAGGGGCCACCGCCCTTTCGCCTATGTTTTTTTGCCTTACCCGGATGCACCCTATACGAAGAGAGATTTCGTTGAGTGGTGGGGCGGGTGCGCGCATGCAGGCTTGAATACAGCATCATTCGCACCCCTCTTGGTTACTTCTCTTCACGCTCGTTCTTTCCGCAATAGCTTTCTCATGCGCCACATAAATAAGCCAAGTCGTGTAAAACACGAGACCCTTTGGCCTTGCCAAATTTGTGACTAAAATGTACAATATTTACAAGAGAAAAGAATCTCAAATAAATTTGCTCTGATTTTCTTTCCATTGAAATTTGTTGATGCTGAATGTCATTTGATGCCAATAAACTTAAAGAGAAAGCAAACAATGTAGAATTGAACATAATTGAATGGATAAGTCGTAATAAATAATTAAAGTTACGAGTAATATAATTTTATATCAGTTAATATATTTAATGAAATAACTTCTAAAAGAAATGCAACAAAAAATCAGATGGAATAAAAGTTATATTTATATTTTAAACGGATACTTCATGAAAAATACTCAAGTCGTCAGTTACGCATTATCTCTCTCGTTGTCAATAGCGAAATAAAGCAGTATGAGGAAATAAAATCGTAATGGTGGTAAGGTACAATGGAGAACTGTGACGAGTTGCTGAAGAGCCGAGAAAATACACAAACAAATATACAAATATAAATATATATATTCATTTATGTATGTGTATGGAGGAACAGAAGCGAGAAACAGAAAAGGGATGCAGAGAAAACTCACCGGCCCATCTCCGCTTCTCGTAAAACCAAAGCAAGCGCTTTGGGGGAGAAAGTTTTATATTTTCCATTTTTACGATGTACGAGTAAGAGAAAGAGAGTTAGAGTTTACTATATATGAGGAAAAATACTCACTCGCAGATGTCTGCGAAAACAACAGTGTGCATTTTAGTTCATCTGGCATTCTACCGAGACTGTAATACATATATGTATCAAGATATATGGTGTTGTATAGTGATGAACTCTCTGACGTGTATGTTGCACAGAGTGCATCCACAGGAACGGACGCAGTGATGCTGCGGCTTACGCCACATGATCAAAATGTCGGGGGGTTTTTTTTTAACGTGAGAACTTGTCCAGGCCAAAAAAAGGCTTGAAAATTAAACACCAGGTATTAACACCCGCTGGTATTTACGAAATGTATGAATTAAATTAATTTGACGATTTCTGCAAAAGACCTCACATTTTTATGCTTAATTTTCACCAAATCGCGATTATCTGGTGGATGTACCTGTTCCATTTTATAGCGTAACGATACAAGAAAACAAAAGCCTCTGTGACTTTGTAACGCATAGAAACGTTGCCTCTTTTGTCGACCATTCTCAGCAACTATATCTGAACCGTATGAAACGCTAATTGCTAAGCCTCATAATAGTTCGATAAGCATCCTGTTAATCACACTGCTTGGATACGGGAAAGCCTTACATTGTATACTTGTTTGACACGCAAGATCCTCGCAGAAATTATATACAACGTGTCTCAAAAGCAGGACTCAAATTTTACAGGAATTTGGAATTAAAAAACATGATGAATGAACATTGATAATGATTGATAAACTTTGATAAAGATAAATGAACATTGATGAAGATTTTTCCCTTGAACTGTTGTAACCTAATCATTTCCTGTAGCTTTTGGATGCGATTTTTCTGAGAATCGGTATAATATCTTATCGAAGTTAATGAGCGACGAACGTTTCATCTACGGTCAAGAACGCGCGCATAAGCGATGACAATGATGACGATAAATAAAAATGAAGCGAAGCACGCCACGATATACATATACTACGTAATACATGTATTTAATCAACATACATCTATACATATCTAAATGTCCGCTTCAATGCCAATAATGCAGTGGCATCTCTGAACGCGACATCCGGTCGCGTTACGCGAGGTTGATATGTTGTCCGAGTCACGCAACGATTGAAACGTCGAAACGTATCACTTTTTATTATTTTTGATTATAGTATTGCACTTTGTATTACATTCGTTACGAAGAAATGATTCTTTCAACGGCTCGTCGCGTACTTTTTTATTAAACAAAATAAACTCTATGTTCGGCCTAGCCCATAGGGCGAGGCCGAACATTTTTCGATTGAAACGCTCGCGTTGGCGTAATAAGAAAATAGTTGCAGTACTGTCTCGTATGTTTAAATCCAATTCCTAAATATCAGTTTTAAATATCACGTGTAATCGCGATATAAAATTTTATTATTGACATCAACGAGGTTCACCAATTGTTAACATTTTTATTATACAAGTATTTTGTTTACGGAAAAATTCTGGCATACAGGCGAGTGATCAGAATCGCAGCGCAACTAGTACATGCCATAACCAAAAAGTGCATTAAATCGGAGCGTTCTGTAAATAAACAAAACTTGACGTATGAGAAAAATGAAAGGTTAGTCTGGCACATCATCTTATAATTTAAATTTGCAACAATCTAGATTAAGCCTGACTAAAATTGACATTAGAAAATAATGAGAACTTACTTTGCATATATAAAAAGGCTTCAATCATTTACCAATAATTCACTGGGCAAATAAATAATATATTATTTACACCGTGAGGCACCGTACAAAGAAACCGGCAGCCGTTTTCAAAGATGGCCACCTGGCGGCACCACGAAGACAGTTGCACATAACCCATAAGATTTCTATCATGATTTTTGCGTTATAAACTCTCGAAGATTTCTGAATATTGTTTTTTCGATCGGAAGAAAAGGAAGCACTTTTAATAGCATATTTCCGCTTAGGCATATCGTTATCTTAGTAAAAAAAGATAAAAAGGAAAAGTTATCCCTAGTACATATGACCACTTGTCCGGAGGGGTCACAGAAGTTTGGAAGGAAACGAGGACTGGCAAGTTTGGTGAAGTGAAACGTACAGAACTAAAGACAAAGGTAGAAAAAGTGATGAGGAAAGAGTAACTCTTCTCATATATATATATAGACAAATATTAGAGGAGAAGAACGTTCTCGAGTTACTTCGCCGCCGGGTAGCCGGGTGAAAAACTCTCGGGTAAAAAGTTCCAGCTAACGTCTTGGAAGTGTCTCAAAAAGAGAACTCCTTCGTTCTCAGCATCTTCGAAGCTGCCTCTTGCGTTTTCAACGTATATATAGTTGGAACGTCAGGCAAGACTTTCCTCTAAGTGTATCACATAGTAAATTTAGTTTTCCGACCTCCGTACGTTCGTTCGTCCACCCTCCGTTCGCAATATCTCTCACTCTCTTTCCCTTTTTCTCTTTCGCTCCATTTTATACATACACGTAGAAAAGCGTATACGCACATACACGTGTACATAAAGTGGACGTTTTCGTCTACATAGAGTTTACTACCGTCCGTGGTCGCCTCTCGAATCCTAGCTGCAGCATCTCTCTTGCTACATGGATCCGACTTTCCCACTTCTTTCGTTCCTTCGTATGGATTCATTGCCGTACACGTCCCTCTTTTTATCTCTTGCGGTTTATAGGATTTTCCACCGTAGCTATATGCTATATCTGCCTTTTTCTATATCTATATACCGTATGCATATACGTATATAGTATATTTCTGTCAACCAAGTCGCTAAGCGCCGTTTCACTATCTTTTTTCGCTTTACCCAGCGATATTCAGGACATCGCGCGCAATTTCTCTTCTACTCGTATATTGCAAATGCAGCAGAAGCATTCCCCTGACGCCGAAAGTCTTTCTCTACTCCTCCCTGTTTCTTCCATTTGCTATCTTTCTCCTCCCAAACACCGCCAAATTATATATCTGTATATACATATTTACTTATAAAGATATATATGTATGCCTCTCTCCTGAGGGATCACGTCGCGAAACGCTGCTCACGGCCATTTTGTTGCAAGATGGCGGTAAGAGGGGACTAAGAGAATACTCTATATATGTATATATATATATATATATATATATATATATATATATCGTGCAGAGGACGAGAAACGAGAGAGCTAGAAGGCCGAATCGTTCAAGCGAATCTGGCCGATCAAACGGGGGCTAAGAGCCGCGCTTTCGACCGAGTTAACTCAATCCCACGAGCTCTATTCCCTCACCCTCTTATCCACCTACGCCTACGCCACATACATGCATTCTTCGTATATGTATAACCAACAGATCTCCTATATATATCTGAATACGGAGAGTATTAGCTTCAAATAAGGACCGTTCAAGAAAGATATCGACTACGAAACTATGAAGGACGTAAATCACACAATCCTACAAGGATATTGTTGTAGCTCGTGCCCTTTTATTCAAGGGATTTCGATTTAGATGCCTATAGCTATAAGTACACGCTTCCTCACTCCCATTCCACCCTCTTGTTTCGCGTCTCTCAGAGCTTTCGAAAGAACTGCCGTTCCAATCGATGAACCTACGACAACGGGTCTTTCGAATATACTTCAAGGACCATTTTTTGGGGGTTGCACGACCCTTGTGGCAATGTCCCCTTGGGAAAATCACACGTCAGTAGATCTCTTAGGATAGCCCTGTTCTCGACAATTGGGCGTGACATCGAGGGAGGTTTTTTAATGATGCGCGGTACTTGTCAATTTTTTTTACGATTAAAACATTCTAAGAATATTGACAACGGATTCTTTCGTATCGTGCTATTTGTGCGCTATTCGGGACAGGAAATACAAAGTACGGATGGGCTTGTCTTTGAGGCAAATAATAACTAGTATTTATTATGCACGACTATCATCAGGGGACAACGTTTTTCTTAATAAGCAGTTTTCTATCGGTGTATCGAAGTTTGCTTTTCTTTCGAGAAATTCCATTCTCAGAGAGCGCCCAGCTTTTCTTTCCACCCGACAAAGTGTAAGGAAGAAGAGGACGGGCAGAGAGGGATAATTTGCGACTGCGTCTGCGTGCTGTTTCAATCGTACAGCAGCCAATCGCGCCTCACGGGGGTGCGCGGGGGCGCGACTGAGGAACAAAAGAATCGCGAATACGGAGAGAGTTCCGGATGAGCATCGACGGGGGTACTATTTTCATTTGTACATATATATAGATATGTATAGGGACAAAAATCCCATTTCCTCGTCGCGCTCTGGCCATCGATTCGTATAATCGAACGCCTGGTTATACCTGGCACGTTTATATATGTTTGAAAGTTTGAGATTCGTTCACTATGATAAAAAATGTTAACTTGCAAATCGAAATGGAAAGTATGTGGCGACAGCATGTTTTATCATACCACCGTCGTTAACGGATAAGAACGTATAATTAAACGTGTTTATTAACAGAAACTTTTTTTTTAATGTGATTACATATGAATCACTTATTTTGAATACTTTTTTACCTGCATTGGTTTTATCAATTTTTTCGATCTGTTAAATCACAGGTGGTAAAGAAGATGACCCTAAAGAATCGTCCTCGCCACAATGTAAGAAACAACGGAAAGCACGAACCGCATTTACGGATCAACAGTTGCAGACCTTGGAGAAAAGCTTTGAGTCACATAAGTACCTGAGCGTACAAGACAGAATGGAACTAGCGGCCAGTCTTCATTTGAGTGATACGCAAGTGAAAACGTGGTACCAAAATCGAAGGTACGTCAAGTCTTATTTTACAATTAAAAAAACTTTTGTTTTATTTTTACGAAATATATTTAATTTAAGAAAACGAATAACCCGTGCGTCAATTCAATTGAGGCTACGAAAAGGCCCCGATCAGAATTCCCTAACTTAGTTAAGGCTCTTGTGTGGAAACCCATACTGGCCCCTGAAAGGGCTGTCACACTTTTTAAACAAGGGCCTTTAAAGACAAATAAGTCGGGGCCATATCACTAGCCCTGTTAGAGCCCTATCGAAAATTGAACATTTAAAAGAATATTAATTTTTTAACGCCTTACATACGTCCAGCAGCGCCTAAAACGCGCTAAAAGAAAAACTGTTTTTAGAAGAGATAGCAATAGAAATTAATAATAATAATTTCTACACATTGTTTATTAGTATTTAAACTTTATAAAAAAAATTATTTCATTTTTTTTTTCAAAAATTACAACATAAAAAATCACGTTTCCCGAAGCACTATGAAAAAAAAGTTGCTCCACGGTCTGCATCATTTCTTCTTGAAATGCTGATGGATCTGCAAATCGTAAAAAAATTCTTGTAAAATAAAGTTGTAGTTATAGTCTGTCGAGCCGGATTTTTGAAATTCGAAAAATTTTGGCAATTTACGGCAGTTTGAAAAAAGTGTGCATTTTGTGTCATAAATGTCACACTTTAATTATGTTTATAAAATTTTTTAATCACAACATCAAAAATCCGACTCGACAGACTATAGAGAAAATAATTTCGAATATTTAAAAAAAAAAGCATCAAAAAATATTAAAAACTGTATGAGTTATCATGCAGACCGTGCCAGAAAAAGCAGTTTTGAGAAAAATGCATTTAAAGTTTTAAGTGCGTTTCGCTCGAGACATCTACCTGCGCGCATCAGATTCTCGTTGGGCAGTTACGTTTTCTATAATAACTTTCGATCTATGGGGAATTTGTACAATCGACTTACACAGAAATACGCCTAAAACTATAGAGAATAATAATCTGTAAAAAAACCGATTTTTTGAAAATTCTGGACGTATGTAAGGTCTTAATTGGAATTTAATTTCCGATCACATTTGGTCATATTTCACTATTTCCATTACTCCTAACTTTAATTTACGCAGAACAATTTTCCTATCTACACCGGGATTCGATCCTACTTACGTACATATCTGTAGACTCAACCGCAAACGCACGCTATCATTATGCTACAGTCTCGTTGAAGAAAATTGGTTAAAAAATGTAACATACCTAGCATTCCAAATTCTTCCAACATGTAATTCAGAATCTTTATATCACCAATCAAAAAAGTTTAAAAAACATGTTAATAAATACACGGACATGAAGTAAATTTAATATAAATTATAATAATAATTTTTTACCATTAAATAATTTTAAAAAATTATCAATATAAAGAAAAAACATTCAAATTCTTAATGTACGCTATGAGATATTTGCGTTCATGTAAACTTTTCAATTTTCGAAATCAATAAGGCTCCGATTTTTTGCCTCCTCGGGACCTGACTTAGTTTTGATATAATATTTCCCGTCATTTGAATAGCGGCTATCCTGCTGAAGCCCGACTAGGTCCTCAATGGGCTGCCTTGAGAGTGCCACGTTTTGGAGCATCATGGTTCCGAAACTTTAGCCTTATTGGGACCCGACATGGTTCTGTCATAATATGATAATTCTTTGAAATGGGAACTGTCCTAATGCAGCCCGACTAGGTCCTCAATGGGTTGCCTTAAAAGTGCCATGTTTTAAATAATCGTGGCGTCCCTAACGTTGCCCTGTCGGGGCCTAACTTGGCAGTGTTCTGGCAATGTCTGATAGGCCACCCATGTCCAAGCCTTCAAGGCCCCGATTTAAGTTAGGGCTGCCCTGACAATTTGACGCAGAGGAAGAAATCATTTTTTTCCGAAAACGAGAAAGCTTTTTCCTCAAGCCAAAGAAAAAGAAAAAGCTGGAAAATGGTTTCCTAATATACTCAAATGATGGGTTTCCGAAGTAATTAATGATTTTCTATTTCGCGTAAAAAGAAGCCAACAGAAACTGTTTGAGCCCTTCTAAGCAGGACGTAGAGTCAATTTATGAGGAGCAATTTTCAGGCTGCGATGGGAGGATCGTTCCACACGATGAATACGACAAAAGCTCTGAAAACGTTGCACAGGATCGTGAATGAGGCGCTGGTAAGCGTGTCCGAAGCGATTTTACTTCTTTTGTTGCGCGGTTTGTCCGTGGCGAATTCGTGAATCGAAATCGCGGCGTTCGGCCAAAGGCTTCTCGTTTAAAAGGTTAAACGACGAGATCCTTCGTCAAACGTCCTAAACATCCGATTCTCTTTTCTTACTTTCGTATACACATCGACAGGCTGTAGATTCTTACTAAACACCAGTTTCCAAAGCTCATAATTTCTTCTCTCAAATTTTTAACTCATTTGTTACCGAACTTCTGAAAGGTTTTTTCATTCACGCAAATTTCGGCTAAGTACGATTTAACGAATAGTTTATCTGACTAATCATACCAAAGATAGAAAAAAATACAATTCCAATTCAGCTTACCCGGAGTTTGGTGATCGATGAAAAAGTTTTTAATAATATTATTTATCTACTGATGATCATCAATGTTTATTATCATTATTATTTCATCAGAACGAATTGATGTAACTATACATTGAAAAATATTTTTTCACATAAAACTAAAATTCAATTAAATTTAAGGATAACAATAATTGTGATTCTTCTAAATTTTTTGTATTTTATGCTTCATTACAATTCGTTCCACCGATGAGAGATTCATAAAGTGTAATAGTGAGGGATTTCCCGTTTGATTTGAGGCGGAAAAGCACAAAAATACTGCAGGGAAAAAGCGGGTAATTCGAATTTTTCTCGGTTCCGTGAATATTATTTTTCCAACGTGAGAACAATTTTGTTAAGGTGAAGCAATTGCGTCCTAACAACCGAGCTAATCGCGGGTAGAAAAAAATAAGAAAGAAGATTTTAAGAGGCGTTTGACGGATACAAGAAAGAGAGTGAGTTTCCCTTATAAAATATCTTGGAGGGTTATGTTGTGGGGTGAGAAGAGGCACAAAACGAAGACGGAAGAATCTTTGGCGCCACGTGGTGACTCGGTGAAAAATCCGATCGTTGGAGAGAGGCCTTCTTCTTGGACGATAAAGGAAGCCGCTAGCCAATCGGATCACGAAGCTCCATTCTTACGATTTTCAAGTCACAGCTGACTTTTTATTTTCTACCTCCAATTTGTTCTTTGTTAAATGACGTTTTTTATATTATTATTATTAGACGTCGATTACACGTTAATCAGATAATTGGTCTTCTGATTTTTCGTCATTGTTAGCATCGTTGATCCGCGGCGTGTATATTTATCGGTCTGGTAAATTACTACAAAATCGAATCAATTCATTTTTTCTCGTTCTTCTCTCTTCCTTTTCTTTTTATCATAGTTAAGGAAATCAAGAGAGTATACAGGTCTTAATTAGAGGCTAACGCTCGTAACGTGACTCGCGATAAATACGTTCAAATCCAGTGCATCATCAATTCGAAGATAGACTTTGTATAGATCTTACCGCCGCAATAAAAGTGAATCGTTAATAGGAACGCTTGAGTGAGGAAATACCTCGAGTGCTTATTAATAAAATACGTACCATTGCCGGTGGCGGACTCCGCTCGTGCCCGTGTTTCTCCCTTATCGACCTGCACGCTTTCCGTGATCCGTATAATTACCCTGTCAATAAACACTGGATGTATAGAACAAACGATTATTTTCAAGTAAGCAGAGAAACGATAATGAGAAGGGAAAAGATCCGATCGATTATTCGCGGTCGTTTTAAGCCGGAGAATTAGATAAATATAGGTGAGCTGTTTTGTGAGAGAATCGTCGGAATTTTTCATTTATCGGATCACAAAATTGCAGCAATTTTTCAATTGATTATTATACTTTTTAATGACATTTCTTTTATTCGTAAAATCAATATGCTTGCGGTGACTCTTTTTTACATTTAATTTTTTTCCGAACCTTTGAACACCTTTGATTTGTTTCTTAATGAATTCATCTTTAAGCATTCAATAAGCAACGTGTTTTATTTTTCAAAAGAATGCAAATTCATTTTGATTTATTTTTGTTGAAAATATTAAAGGTTGAAAATTCAATAACTCTTGCTGCAGCATGTTCTCGATATTTCGTCATTTCGATGGTGACTCGCGGATTTTCTTAATGGCGCCACGGCTAGAATCCCAGGCGCCTTTCTTTCTCGAGAACTCTCTGTTTCTTCTATGTATTTTTTGCTTACATTTACCTTACCCGTGAAAGAAACCCTCCATAAAACCATCAAACAAATCAAACCCATTAATTTCCACGTACCAGAGACGTATTCCCAAAATGATATCTCTCGATATAGTCGTGAAAACAAAAATCACGATCGTTTCACAGGAGCGTGTGAGCGGAAGTGAGATTAAGAAATAAAAAAAAAGGTTAATTCTGTCATGATTGAGATACTTAAAGAATTTCATGGTCTTTGAAGCCAAGATGGAAGCTACTAGAAAAAAGTATACTATTTTTTTTCTGGCAGGCAACAATCACAAAGACTGTGTACATTAGAGTAACACGAGGTAATTGAGTTTGTCACCTATCGTCGGTGAAGAGGCAGCGAAAGATGAGGATGAGGAAAAGGGAGAGAAAGCTGCTGGTTCGAGGGGAATTAAGAGCGTGATGAGGGTTTTCAAGTCCTCGAAGCATTAGAGCTGGTTATACACAGTTATAGGATAATGATTCAAGTTCCCACGAGAGCGGAATAGAGAAGGAGTACTGTGCCACAATCGCGAATTGACCTGTCATCATTCATTTCCAGTAATACGCCGTTGCTTATGGCGTCTTTGCGCACAATTCTGATGGTCATTCTCGCCTAAATCCTTAGAGTAGCACGCCCTTTCGACCTGTCCTCCAATTGGTACATATACATGAGCATTCACGTACGAAAAAAGTGAAAACAGTTGGTGTTAGTATAGCCTTAAGTATTTTTAGAACGTTATGAGGCGGTCAATCGTTATGAGTCGTTAAATTACTCTCTTTCCCCTGCCTGAAAAATCGTTTCTACTTATCGGCTAATCACAGACAAGTGCGACTATATGGACACCGTGTAAAGCTCCGCTAGCGTGACGCCTATATACTCAAAGCGATTGTACATTTTCTATGTACCATAAATATACATATGTATGTGCAAAGCTTTGCTAGTAAATATCGTCCGAGAAATCCATTAGGGGCAAAAGTTCACGATAATGAAATAACGTCTCTTGTAACCACTTCAGTTCTTTAGCTTTTCAATTTTTATTTCCACAGCCCAGATTCCATTTTTCTTTTGCACTTCCGCCAATTTTTTCATTAGATCGCATTAATCTAATCTCAAATCAGTGGATCATCGAACGTTGCGGAATGTCTGCGAGGAACGAACTTAAAAATGATATACAAAGAGAGAAAAAAAGTGGTATCACGACTTCGCGGTAAACGCTCGATGATGTTTCTGGTTCTGAATACTGGCGATCGCTCACTCTTCGCTACCACAGGCAAATTAATACACTAGAATTACGCGTCGCGTCCCGAGGGCAGGATCCTCTTACACGCATGGACACATCAAGCATCACGTAATGCTCGCGTTTCTTGGTGCAGTTTATACATATACATATACATACATACGTATATATTGTAATGCTTTTCCCGTCAAGCGCTTCAAATTATATTTGCTCTCGATACTTTCTGGACGCCAGTTTAAGATAATTCTTAAACAAATTTTATTTGAAATGATCGAGAACAAAATAATAAGGTTTCCCGGTCGTAGTTGTATTTTAAACCAATTGTAGTAGAGGGGCTGGGTCAATTATACAAAATAAATATTCACACCAACAATCCAACTCCGGAATTACAATAGCTTTTATTTTTGAATAACATAAAAATTTTGAAGAAAATAATCTTTCCGGGAAAATTATATCGACATTTTACATTATTTCTCAATATTTATTTGACATTCGATAATTAAAAGAATTTATAATTTTTAAGTGTTCGAAAATAATTTGATAACAAAAATATTTGCCTTTCGGCTTGATATTATAACAATTTAAATTACAACTATGGATCTCGAGATTGGGCTTAATCAAATACTAGAATTCCTCTCGGCAATTCAAAATAAAACTTTAACAACGACAATTCGCGAACGTTTTAAATCGCGGGACAAGACGTTACTAGAATTTTCCAAAGGCGTACGTACCCTGAAACAATATTGCTCTTTTAAATTCCAAAATTGACAAAATATACTCGCAAGTACAAAATGGTACAAAATCACAACAAAACAAAATGAGAGCAAAACGACGGCTCACCGCTACAGTTTCAGAGATTGGAAATCCGGAAAAAGGACCACGGATGCTTCCACTCGATAATTCCGATGGCGTCGGGTTCTTGATCGAAGACGGCTACGGCTTGAGAAAAGACGTCCTTCGTCGCTGCTGCCCAAAACTCGAGTCCTCTATAATTTTCCCGAAGCGCGATTTCGCAGATTAGGGTCCTAGCCCCCCACCCTTCGCCTACTCACGGGAATCTAGAATTTTCTCGAACATTTGCCCTCTCCTTTTATTATTCGCCAACTATATTTGAATTTCGAGTTTGAATTAGAAACGGGCGCGACGCTGATCAACGATGACTTTCGATACGTCCGAGGTTTACCAAAGATCCCCGATGCTGTTTGACGCATCGTCGAGTTCGACAGCTCCGGGTGAGGGCTTCGAGCTAGCGACCCTCGCTCGATATGATTTTTCATTTCGTTGACGACCGAAACTTCGCAAGCCTTCCCTCTCAACGATACGACAATTCTGACAACGATGATAATTCCGATGATCTCTCTCTCTTTCGCTCGATATTTTTCGATGTATGAGACCATCGTTCGCTCGTATAAAAAAAATTATAAAATAAAAGAAATTAATAATCAGTAAATACGCTAGCGTTTGGCCCTTCTAGATAAGCTCGAGAGCAATTCGTCAGCGATGAAAAACGCTCTTTTCTCGTGCCGTGCCAATTGTTAACCAATTTGTGACGTGGGCAAAATTACCACGTCACAATATATATATATATATAAAGCTCAAAATATGCGACGAGCTCGCGGTTATGCAGATCTTCATTTCACTCACTGGTAAATGTTCGCCTTTTGCTGTGCTCGTATCCATCAAGATGGAAGGATAAGTAGGAAAAGAAGAAGAATAAAAACACGAGGACGAATGGATGTAAACGATCATGCGCATCAAAAGAGCAGTGAAGTTGTACAGCCAATGTATCATGTATGTATTAGAGAGTGCAATGAAACCTCTCGACAACCATATAAACTGGAATTACACTTTTCCTCGACTCGCTCCCTGAATTTTCTTGCATACCTCAAGCATTTTTTGCTCTTTTTCCATTATTTTAATTTTCTTCTTCTTTTTCTTCTTCTTCTTCTTCTTCTTTGCGATGATCGCTCTTTCGTATATTAGTCGGAATATAAAACTAATACAGTCCACTATCATTCCTTCCTTTTCGCATTTTCGCGTTTCTTCTCGTCATAAGACATAAGCGTTGAGCAATTTTTAGCATTATTTGTTTGTTTCAAAAATTATAGAAGCCTCTCGAAAATTTTTTAAATCCACGATACTTTGAGCACGATACCCGATTTTCTCACGTCCGAAATAGTTCGTTTATTATTTTTCCTCTTAGTACATGCACGAGAATACCGCAAGTATAACATTTCCGGCCATCGCAGATTTTATGCCGGTCGTCAACAAGCTTCGTTTTTCTCTCTATCTCTTTTTCTTCGTTATAGAGGTATTCAACTATATTAGAGTATTTTAGCATAGAGCTAAAGTGGACGGATTCTCTCCACTGAGTCGAGGGTATATACGGACACCTCGACGTCCTTCTTTCTCCGCTCTTAGGGAGGAAAGAAGAACATACGCGCGCGCGCGCGTTATGACATTGCAACCGTGAGAATACGACGATGCATATATATACGGCGTTCACCAGGCGGAAGAAGGTGTCTTGCTTCCCACGCTAGCGCTCGCGCGCGCACTCTTCTAACTGCGTTATAACGGATCGCCACGCGATGTTTTCTATAACGTGTGTAACGCATACACACACATATAAATATATGAATGTGCATGTCGCGCGAGTAAGGATGTCGACAAAGTTTTCTCGATGTGCCCCTCGTGGAGACTGGTCTCCTCATTCTTAGTCGTCGCAATCGGAAAATTGCCGTGGATGGACTCGAGCAACATATAGCAAAACATGTGTATTATCCTCCGCTATAAACTATCTATCCAATTTAAGCGATGAACGTGTTATGCGAGTAACAACTACCCGTCAAATCGACGGATAAATTTACCGGAGTCTCGAGAAATAACAAGAGAGAGAGAGAAAGATCACCCGGAAAAGCAGCGCGACTTAATTGAATGAGACGCAAGGAGGAAGCAAGAGAAAAAAAAACACGTGTGAAATACGTGTCAAATAGTGTGTGTGTATATATAGGAACACATAGAATATTTTGTGTGGCTTAATTGATTATAATTATGTTACGTTTTCTCCGTTTTTGTTTTCCTGTTTCCCTTCCGTAAATAATCGTAAATATATGAGTCTCTAATAAACCACGTACGTTATCCATGATAGAAAATGATTTATGTCCTTTGTCCCGGGCATAAATAATGTAGGATTAATTTATTTCTTTTTTTTTTCTCGTTATCGATAATGAACGAAAGACGTTGTATGAACGCACGTATGTGAGTGTGTTTGTTCTTATTACAACATTGTGTTATCGTACAATTTATACAATTCGTATGTATTCGTTTCCATAAATATATAATCATTGAGTGTGCTCCTGCCGAGCGTGTATGACGCGTCACGGCAGATGTTAAGATGTAGGTGTATAGATAAGATTGGGTAACGCTTATCTTTTATTTATTTATGAGCAATACTAGCTCGGCTAAAACTCACGTTCACTAAAGTCATCATCCCTATTATCCCTTTTATAATATATATGTAGATATGTGTGCATGTATGTGTTGTGAAGGGTGTATGTACAATATGGAAACAACGAGCCACATGCCACGTGGTCGATTATGACATAGAATAGTCCTAACTTCTCTCGAGCCACACCAACTAACTCTTTTTTCGCGTCTCAAACGAAGAACATGTGTCCCCCAGTCACCGAGGCAAATAACAATTCGAAAATATGTCGCCCCTTGCTATTATTACTGAAGGACAGGCTCGACCAGTGACGATGTAGCACCAGAAGTTCCGACATTAGTGTTTTCGCATTCGTATACATATATGTATATGTAGAACGTATAGGATCGATGTACATACTAGTATAACTTAGAGCAGAAACCGCAGAGTTTGCACGCCAGAAAACCAGACCCTCAGCACTATTATAAATGCATTAAGTATACCACCAACGCGTTACAAATCGTGGGCCAACTCGACCCAACGAACCTTTAGTGGGTCTCCATTTTTTTGCTATTATTCCTATACCATATCATTATTTTTTATGTTTTTTCCCTCTTTTTTTTATTATCGTTATTATTTCTTTTCCACTTATTTATACTTTGTTATTCAGCACTTGGGTTCGTCGCAGTGCATCAAATTCAAGCACCGTCTCGAAATACGTAACTAATAAATCAACCCCTCAAAAACTTCGTGATAATAATCTTAATAGAACGCTTTCCGTTTCTTTTTATCAAAATTTAATGACGCGAATGAAAATGATTTATGAAAATGAGGATGAGATGAATCGCATGATCTCATTATTCTAAATTTGGCTGCTTAATAGCCCCCGGTGAAAAAGGTACTCGAGAGGCTGCGAACCTACGGATAATCGCTTCGTTCACACAACAGTTCGTCGTGTCACCACTCCGGATACTCTGGAAAGCATGATAATCATTTAAGATCGATCGTTCACTCGAGAGGTTATTTATACAGGTTTTCTTACCTCTATTTCCCCTAAACGCAACTGCTCCGTGACGAAATGTCCTTATTCAATAGCTTGTCATCAAAATTATGACCTTTGCATTTTTATAGAGCATTTAATAATTTGTGCTATTTTACCCCTATGAAATAAGGACCATTTTTGTAACCGCATACACAGAATTTGAATCATAGTTGGTGGCCGGATTTATATTTTATTAAGATCATCAAAACGTGAGCACGAATCTACACTGAAAAATTGTTGTGTTTGACGATTTAGTCCCGGAATTAGAGAATTTCGTGAATAATCTGTTCATGAATTTTCATGCTGGCTCGTATGGAAAATTCAATATATAATTTATTTAGAAATGGAATTAAGGGGTTATATCTAGTCGTTTGGGTTGAAAAAATGGATTTTTTTTTGCATTTTTTCAAACTACATCATCTTAAGAACGTTTTCCCAAAATATTATAAGGATCTGAGCACTAGAACGAATGTATTTACGCACACTACCTGAGAGCGCGAGTCTCCGAGCGCAGCGATCAACGACTTTAAACGCGATTATCTCGGAATCATGTTTTTTTAAAAAGTGCTGTTGCGGTGAGCACGATTTCTCGTAAGCAATTTAACCGATCGATTTGAATCTTTCACGAGCTTATTTCTAATTATATTTGCTTGTTTGTGAACGAAGGAATTTTCATTTGGACCAAAATTTATATTTTTTTGGGTCAAAAAACCTAATTTTTGGAACCTCAAAAATCGAACTTTTCAAAAAAATCGACATTTATTTAAAAAATCAAAATTTTGCTAAACCTTTTATTCACAAAAAGCTTATAGTATTATACTAACGAAATCTTTTTGGTTTTTTGATTTCAAATAAGCCGTTTCAGAGATATCATGTTCACCGCGATTGATGTCCAAAAAAAGGTGTTTTTAGACAGCGGCCATATCTCCCCCAGGAGAGAAAATTTTTTCATAAAAAAATTTATATAAGTACCTAAAGATATGTAGTAATTGATACTGTATAGCGTATTATAATAAAATGATGTTAGCATGGCTAAAAAAAATCATGAAAATCCCTTAATTTTTTCGAGCACAACTATAACTCGTTAAAGTATAGTAGAAAGAATTATTTTTTTGTTTTGTCATTTAAATGAAACATTGCAGCTGCAAGTACATGTATTTTTGACGTCATCATTTGCTGAAAGGGTTATTAGTAATGAAAATAGTGCAAGTAAAAAAAATTGTATGATTTTTAGACACTTTTTTCACTTTAAGGTCAAATCCAAGATTCGGACTTGAAATTTTTATATGATTTCAACGGATATTTTATGCGCCTATTGCCAAAATTTGAGCTATATTGACCGTATGGTTTTTTCGTAATAAAATTGCAAAGTTGATCATTTTGAGTCACTGAAACATTTTGAGTCGTCTTATGGAGACGGTCGACCGGAAGTGCCGTGAACACGGTTTTTCTGCTTCCAAATCCCAGATTAGCCGTTAAAAAACTGGATTCTGATAGATTGAACATTATAAATATTGTAAAAAATCAAAAAATCATACCTCACCGCGTAGTTTAAAGCACGATATTACAAAAAAGTTTTAATTTCAGGTCAAAAAGGGGATAGCGCCGACAGATTTTGCATGGTCGCGCGTAACAGCTGATGCGATCGGCAAACGTAACCTTACTTTTTCTTCACTCCCGAGTCATTGAAAATCTAATTCGTCAGTTTTTATTTCTGTAAACTAATTATTTACCACGATTGTCGCACATTAGAATCAACAAAAATGAAAAATATGAATATTCGACATAAATTAGAATAGCTATGGGTAAAATAAATTTAGGCTCTTTTTCGACCCAGAGGAACTAGTCGTGCCTCCTTAACGTCGTGAATTTTTCAGAAAGTTGCATTTTTCGAATATTTTGGCGATAACCTTTTTCAATATGAAGAAATGTCGTAACGTATATCCTGATATTTTAATTTTCCGAAGAATGGTAGGTCCTTGAATTAACGATTGGTATAATATGGTATAATTAAACAATAAAATAAAGTGTCTTTATATGATTATATAAAGGGCCTTTTGGAAATAACTTCACATGCCATCTTTAATTACTTGCAGAATATTGCAAAAATTGTTAGGAACAGTGGAAATAAGGGGATATTTGTTTTTTAAATAAATAGTGTCTGTTGGGAATACGTACTTTCATTTTCGAGCTCTCAACATGGACTTGAAAAGGTACCAGAGTATAATATCTCAGGTTCGAAAACAACCCTCTTCCTTCGGAACAAGATCGAACCCCGTCATATAGTGGTATAAACCACGAAGAGTACAATCTCGCGTAATAAATCAATGATCCGCAGGCTCTCAAGACCCCAATGGGGTTGCAAATGTATATGAGCATACACAGACAAACAGAGAAGTCGAACCGGGCAATTAAGGGTGTTTTAGAGTGGCTGCTTTCGAAAAGAATCGTGCAACCGTACCCGGATTCTATAATTCACGAGTGGGGGTATTAAAAAACATTACTCATCACATAATCGCAGCTTTGGTGTATGGCATTCTTTTTCTCGCTCTTTTATCTCGAAAGCCACTATGAAATTCTCTCGTTCTCTTTCATCCTGGTAACCGAGAGGGAGAGAGAGAGAGAGAGGTGCATGCACGTCGAGCGAAAAATGAGAAATGATCGTTTGCCTCGATTCAGTAGCAAGACATGTAAGTGTATAGAGTGCATACACGAGACCAAGCGGCTGTTTGAAATTCATGAACGATTTTACTACTACCCCCGACGAGCACGGTCACAAAAGGGCGAGCTCGATGAGAACACGGTGGGCATCGAATATGTGGCCCACATTTGTCTACCCAAATCCCTTCTTCTTTTTCGGTATTCCTCTCTCATTTTGTCTCCTTTTTTTCTCTCGCTCTCTCTCTCTCTCTCTTACTTATTTTGTATACCTTTACTGATATAACACAGTTTGAAACGTTTTATTTGTGATCTGAATACCCATTGACAAGGACTGCAACTATAATGATACATCTTCTGGTTCAAGAACGCTGCCATAATGCTTCTGGATATTTATTAATTGTCGAATTTTCCAAGCGAGCCGAGACTTATAGGGATCTTTTCTACGCATTACGAATACAAACTCCTTTCTTAAAGACTGACACGACGATTAATTATTTGCTATCGAGCAAAACATAGCCTAGAAAAAAAATTCACCAAGGCTCAACGAATTTTAACAAAAAGCTTCATCCACAATTTTCTCTGTCATTCTCTAGCACTCGTTTACATTCGTGATCCAAATCCCTCAAAGTATAATCGGTTTTAATTTCCTTTTCAACGGTTCCCATCGCTTTAACATCTTGCGGATTATTAATAATTGTGTGTGGCTGGAACAAAATCGAACCTCCGCGATTCGGAGCTAAGAATAGAGGGGAATGTATAAGTTTCGGAAACGCGATATCCGACGGCGTCTCTCGAAGGTTGAAGAATCAGCGTACCTCACACCTCTCGCAAGGTATTCGACTCGTGAGTTCTTCGCCACGGCGTGGTGTGTTTTCCTACCTTTGCCACGATAGGGTTGTAATTTTCGACGGTATTATTCAAGAAGCGTTATACGGAGGGTTAGTTCACGTAACATGTAACGGCCACTCTTGTCTGATGCTCGTTTCACCCTTGTGGTAAAAACCTCAGCGACTTCAGCCTTCTCTTTCTCTATCTCTCGGCTTTACGTCGTCGCTCTTTTCATCCCTTGATATACACATGTTTCGGTCTCTTTTTCACGTTGGTATAACACATGCACGTGAAAAATCAAATATATGTATATTGAGAGCGAGAAAGAGAGATAGAGAGGGTACAATGTATTCGAGAGGGCGGTATTGAGGGATGGAGTCGTAAGTGTGAGTAAGTGTGTGTGTGGCATGATACGCGATGATTAGGCACTGAACTCCACGGGCTATTTGTTAGTATAATAAGCCACCGCAGTGTGGCCATCGTAACCACTTGGCGGCACGCCACCCCGTTTTACCGTAATTTTCCTAGATCGGGATTTACATACGTAAAGTTAGGAGGAGCGATAGGACAGGGGCTGTAAGAGGCACACATTAATGCACGTATATACACATATATGTATATATATATTGATATACATCGCGTAAGTTCGAAGAAAAAAGAGACAGATAGAGAGCATGAAGACAAAGAAACGAAACGTCCGAGCTCGATTGCTAGAAATCGTGATTCTTCATGGCCTCGCACAGATCTATGTGATTGTTATGCTAAGACCTTCTCCGCCCACTGGAAACATGGGGTAGTCCTATCATGTATAGTCTCAAACTAACATCGCCTATTTCTCGACCACGACCAAACTCAATTCCACCCTTTTAGAGTACTATATCTCTCTTTTGTTCGCTCTTTCTCTGTTTCGAAAAACAACCCTTGGAAATACAGCAATTCTATATACCGTATAGCCACAGCGTCAATTCGTATAATACACCTACCAACTTCCTGTAATCATTTTGCGTTGATGTCTCGATATCAAGTGATCACATGCAGGATTGTAGCTCGTTCAGGCTTGAAATAGCCGGAATTGCACACGTAACACATTGTATATACGAGCAAATGCAGGGTTATTATTGAACAATCTCAAATGAATACAGTTTACGGAGTATTCAGGAAGGATATGAGGCCAGTGGTAGAGTTAAGAAATTATAGGGAAGCATTTCATGATAATTTCTGGGACAACATATGTGTATCATACTGTTTTAATACAAAGGAAAAAACGAAGTATTGTAATTGATTTTGGTGATATTGAAACGAAAGTACATTTTGGAAAGGAAGTTGTTTACTATAAAAAGATGGATCTATTTAGGAAATGGTTCAACATTTAAAATCGTTGGAATTCAGCCTCAGGCCTGCAAATGCCAACGAATCAAAACATTTCTATTTCGAATAATCCTACTAATCTCCCATTCGTATTCTTTGTGATTATAGAACAAAATGGAAGCGTCAGACGATGGTGGGCTATGAGATTTTAGCGGAGGCTGGTAATTACGTAGCTTTCCAACGGCTGTACAACAACGCAGCAGGAGTTGGAGCGCAGCCAGGATATTGGTCATACCCTGGAACACCGGCACCATCCCCGAATGAGCTGTTCTACAGGCAGGCAACGGCAGCGGTAACCCTACAAAAGCCAATGCCCCATAGATTTTATCCACCGACATTGATGCTGGCTGGACCTAGTACGCCACTTGGTAATCTCGCGGCGAGCTCAAGTTTATCGTCCCTTAGCAATTATTACAATCACGAGAGTCCCGAAGTGTTAGACGCGAGGGAACGTGAACGTTTGGAGCGTGCAATGATGCAAAGAAGTCGTAGCAAGAGTCTCGAGAGAACGCCACCTCCGCGAGAAGACACACCGCAGAGTATTAAGGCGGAAAGCGATGACGAGAGTATAAACGACATCTAGGACTTCTCGAATGATACTCGAGAGCAATTGTGTAATAAGTGTTGATGATAACCATTGGACGGAATGCTGATAGGACGAGAATGAAAACGCGTTGCGTGGTTTGCGTTCGGCGTGATCGTTCGCGTGAATGAACCTTCGGTACATGCGCGAGCGTGGATCGTGATCGTCTCATTTGTACGGGAAGATGTTGAAGAAGCGTGGAAAGACGCGAGTACTAGTGAGCAGTGTATAAGAAAGATGATACCCGCGAACACTCAGGATTCTTCGTTTCGCATACACACAGGACATCCGAGATTTGCGAGAACGAATATGTCTACCCACAGGATGTGTGAGCAAGATGTGGTTAACCGACAAGAAGAAGAACAATCCGAGCGTCACAAAGTGAATCGAAGCAAGGGCCTCTTTCTCTTTCTCTCTTTCTCTCTCTCCCTCTCAAATGAATTTCGTTGATGTTTGAGTGATCGATGAACGTATACTGTGCTCAAATCTAACGATTATGCGATCGTTCCTTGGACCGGAACTCTCGCTTGGACAGCCCGCGGGATGAAGAAATTTTCGCGGTGCTGATGTTAATGACGTCTCGCATTGGTGAATTCCGCGAATGGATGGACTGTATCGCGACAACGCACCTTCTCGTAACGGCTGCACCGCCGATGCCACGCTTACTTCAACAGTGGTAGATTTTGAATTTCCAGGAGATTTGTAATATATATTATATAGTAAATAATAATGAAAGAAAATAATGATAAAAAAGAGGCAATTGAAATTCTACCATAAAATATCGTTCCTGATTAAAGAAGAAAAACAAACAAAAAAATCGTACTTCGTTCCTTATAACGATTCGCTGCGCGTCAAGAGATTCATTGGCGTAAGCTCGTTTCGTAAATTCCTTCGTCGTGTATACGTAACACGTGCCCTTCATTGTATACTTAATTTTATTTCCCTCAAGATCGAACGGTTTTCGGAGGCTGATGAAAATACAAAATGTAAATATTCTTTTATCCCCGTTCAATTTTTTGAATGCCAATCTCTTTTATCGATCAAGTAATTTAATCATTATTTCAATGGCCCGTGCACTGTAAAAACAAGTGTGTTGTTGCCAACGCACATTAAGTGTGTTCTGTACTTAACGCCATAAGAAACCTATAGATCTTTGCCGCCATTTTCTACATGTTTTAAAGTGTGTTGAAAATCTACAGTTTGCTTATGGCGTTAAGTACAGAACACACAAGTGTGTTGTTTTCGACGACACACTTGTTTTTACAGTGTGAAATGAAGGAAGAAATCAATCGTAGCTTTTGTTCCCATGACAAAAGAACTTGTGAATAATCATTTCAAACGATAATATTCTTTTTTTATACCACACTCTTTCTTTCATTCGGATGGTAGAACTTGCGGTATATCTCCAATCGTTTTTCATATTTATCATCTGCCTCTACATTTGTCATCGGAGTCAATGATTAGTATTTTCTGGCTTTGAGAGACTGAATTTAAATGTTTCTTTTTTGTTTAATTCTTTTCCCCTCGTTTCGTCGAAAAGCAATCGTGCTTCAAGAGGGGTTAATCGCATATCGGTGCGTTCGTCATTTCGGGATATCGCGTGTTACACAAAAGTGTAATATTGCCGAAGGTGGAAAAAGAACGAGAGGAAAAGAGAAAGCCAAATAGGTGGACGAGAGGGTGAGAAAGAAAGAGAGAAAGAGAAAGAAAGAAGAGATGAGGGGTAACGACTTTAATAATAGCCAGTTCCTTGGGCTCGGTAAAAAATAATCGATTTCTCTATCAATCTTGAATCTTATCAATTCTTCACGCAATATGACTTGCCATGAATTCTCTAGCATTACACGGATTCGAGTTTACGTGCAACGAGGGGCGCCAACACTTTCGTGTCAGCGACTTTGCTCGACTAAACTTTTATTTTTCTTAACGTGAATCGATATCGCGATATAATTTCTTTTCGACTGGTTCGTTGTCCTCGATCAACAGTACACATGCGCTCACATATGTGTATACAAATGTATATATGAAGGTAAGATCAGTGTCAGCTAAAAAAGAAGCGAATCCGCGCTGCTCGCGGATTGGCTCGCGATCGTGAACGTGCAATTAATTCGACATTAGTGTTGCTCTCCGTGTGTATGGAAGTCGCCTGGGGCGACACGAATCTCCGAAGCAGTTTTCTTTTCCTTTTTCTCTCTCGCTCTCGTTCGCACCAAAATGACACGGAATTACGTGCTCGTACTCGGCCATTGCTGAAAGCCCCTCGTTCGGCAACTTCAATCTGTGATTCGAGTAAATATAAAACAAAAAAAAACACAAACAAAAAGAATATTAAAAGAAAAATTAAAAACGATACAACGTTAGCGACTCGGGATGGGGCCTTTATTCAAATAATCAGAGATCGCCTCTCGAGGTTCGTGGAGCATTCAGGTTGAAAAAAATGTTTATACATACACACAAATAGAATGTGAGTCAACTCGAAACTCGTAACTTGTTTGATCGTGTGGCTTCCAGCAGTGGAACAGAATATCAGGCGAATTGTCCAAATAATATACGTTTTACATATGTCTATACGTATGTATATGTATATACATGTGGTTTCGTTTACATGAGCTCGATTTTGCGAAGACGGTTCGACTAATTAATATCAAGCGTCGAATGAGAGTGAAAAGCTCGTTCTTATCTCTCTTCTTTCTTTCTCCGTGCCCATTCTTGAAAACATAATTCGAGGGGACATCGCATAAATTTGTGACGGTATGCACATCACGCAACCGTCGAATGGCGATTATTTCAAGTTTATGCATATAAAGTCCGCCACTTTTATTTTTACAGCCCCACAAGCGTTTCCCTTCCACCCCGAATCGAATAATCATTCGTGCGGATTTCTCAGAATTATCGACATTTATGAACGAAATACTGTGAGCAGTAACAAAAAAAAAAACGTATGACATTTCCCATTTTTTGATCACGATTATTCACGACTTTGTATCGACGAGCCCAACATCGAGGAATTCGTTAAAACGCTGTACTCCGTTCCGATCGACTCTAAGCCAAAGGAAAGAAAATCAGCGGATCGAGATATGTAGATATATGTATGAAAACTAAGGCGATTCACGTATATTCATCGTTTTCACAATCTTCCATTTCGGAATTGTCACGCGAGTCTTGTAAATATATTAATTCGTATTCGACGAAAGTGACGGCGTATAACTGTGCAACAGAAGGGGATCGAGGATCGAGATATTAAAACTATAGAACGTAAGCCGAAGCCAATGGATGATAAAAATGCAAAAAAAAAAGAAAGAAAAACTAATTCATAACTACGGAAAAAAAGTATTTTTCAGATTCCAAGTATACGTATAGAGAAACGCCGCTCGCATTTTTCGAAAGATCGTCAGCTTTAAGTTCGTCGAGAAAACAAAAACACAAAAACCCCCTAAAAAACATTACCGTTCGATCGAAGAGGTATAAAAATTAAAAATACGATCTTTCGACGAATGTGGCGTTGGGGTTCGATTAATAAAATACCAGTATTATTGAATGTATAAAAAAAAATTAGATTTTACGATGCAAGCTATGATTGAATGTAGCGAACGATAAAGTAGATACGACGAGGCGTAAAAGAGAAAAAAAACACAGGCGCAGTGAGTATTGACAATTGTATGAAACCAGAGGGATTAAGTTATAGTGAATTATTGAATCGATGCATTGAATGCAAACGACGAAATGTGTCTCCTATACACAGTGCGGTTAAAATGTTAAGGCTCGCAGCAAGTGAAGATTTATTATTATTTTATTATTATTTTATTCTTATTATCATTATTATTATTATTATTATACGATAGTGAATCAATGCTTTGTATAATAATGTCTGTATAGCAAAAGTTACGATATGGAAAAATATATTATACTAAATTTACATTCAAGAGTTCGCTGTAATACTGTCTTTTCTTTCTGTGTTTATTTAATTGATTCCCCTCTTTTTAAATTGTCCTGAATCCCATTTTTCCTCAATTGTTCCTTTTATACCAATGATAAATTGTAACGATCATCGCATTTCATACCGGCGAGCTATTAATGAGCATTTTATCGTTCCGATGTAACAACAATGATAATGCAATCCGTATATACATGCAAAACGTTTTACAACGAGACGAGAGTGTGTGAAATTCATGCCCTTTATGATGAAAACCGGAGAATACGCGAACGCGAAGCGTGACAGACCCCGAGAGGCTTAATCGCATTTGCTTATTTCCGCTGTAGCGGGACCAGGGGGGAATACGAGGAAAGGAGACGAAAAAGAGGGGGTTTGTTCGCCTTCGGCATTACAGCAATTATGCGGCGAGGAGAGCGAAAACGAGAAGGGGTTATTTTATTCCTATTAGGGTAAAACGGGTAGTCCAACGGCGTACCCCCAATTACGTGAAATTAATTTGGGGCCCCATTAGCGGTCAAGCGGTATTATACATGTATATGTATGTTTGTGAGTGTGTGTTTTCCTGCGGTGATGGTAAAACGCACTGTAGAACGATTGTCTAGTGGCAAACTCACCGAACCAAAACACCTTTCTCATACATTTATAAAGAGACGGTGATACAATTTTCAAAATAATGATACGTATATACATTTGGATATATACGTTTATGTAATTCCTGGAATTATGTGGTCTCGATTAAACGTTAACCCTAGAAAACATATTTTGTCATTCAGTAAAAATTCCTTAATCGTCAATCAATATTTTATTAGACAAAACAGCACGAATAAACTAATGGCCGTATTTTTCCACGTGTAAATTTGTGGCATGTACAATTTGACAAGCACGAAAAGTACATTTGATGATAAGAAAGAGAAAGTGTTTTTATTCATTTGAAAATAAACGATTATTTGAGAGTGAATAATTATTTTTCGAGAATTATTTCTACGGAAACGAATTTTTGTGAATCGTTTTGGTCGTTAATGGCCAGACTAATTGGTTAAATAATTATTAGTTATACGATGATTCTAGGTCAAGGATGACTCTAGGCAAACTACACTCGCTACTGAACCATAGTCGTTCATTAAAGAATCACAAAAAAAATAGGCTCATCAATTGTCTATTGTCAATTTATTCGCCATTTCGATTATTTTGAAAATTTCGCGATACTTTGAATCTCAAGTAACACATAAAAGGTTTTTTTGTTCGTCCAACGTAGACCGATCTTTTTGCATGAATACGGAAAGTGAAGACCCTGGGGTACAAAAAAAGGGTATTCGGAGGATGTGGTTAACCCTGTAGCTAAATCGAGCTTTTGCCAGGCTTCTGGCCTGCACATCCTGAAACTCAATGCAGTATACTATTCAAAAGTGTTCGTAGTGTACATATACATATATAGAAACTCCGGAACAAGAGAGAAGTGTATATGAAGGTTCACCCAAACACCCGTTGATCGCGACGTCCTGCATGGTTTTGGTTTAATAACTCGTCTATCTACCACCTCTTGTATTTGCTATCGGTTTCGAAGGGATAGAATGGAAGGACGAGAAGAGGAAACCAGCGGTTTGTCAAGTTTCTCATTCTCTTCGAAAATTGGATACGTCCAACCGCTATTTTGCATTTTACCTTTAGAACCATGTGAAACTAAAATGCCTATAAAATATTAAGATGCAGACATTAACAAATCTTTTTTGTGGCACTAAAAGATTTTGATTAAACGTTTAATTGAAATTTAATTGAACGAAATATAAAATCACACTAAACTTACAATGCTTATGAATATTTAATACGACTATGCATCGTAATTTGGGACATAATAGCATACAAACTTGCATAAATGTAAAAATCTAGCATAAAAATTTTAATTGTTTAAATGTTTCATGTCATCGAAATGAATCTTTCAAAACATACTCGTATTTATGTTTATACTGTTCATTTATTTTTTAATGAAACTTGAAAAATCAACGGTTTTCGATACATCGGAAAATGGAGTTTACTGCAGTAATTTATTCCGAAAAACAAATTAATACAAACGCTGTTACGATTGTACTATGTGAATAGAGTCATTGGGCATGTTTAAAGAAGAAGGATTTGAGACACAACCACGTATAAAAACACGAAAAAAAATTAAATAAAAGAAAATACAGTAAATGAAGGGAAGAAGGTGTGTGGTGATTAAGAGCGTATAATGTGTCCAAAAGGCACCTGCTTCTCTCGTCTATATAATATGTATGTGTGTGTGAGTGTATGTACACATATATAGTTCCCTATCTTGTTCTCATCGAAGTGTTTTCGTACTATACATATATATATATATATATATATATATATATATATATATATATATATATATTTAATAGGGCAGCAAGACCGAGAGACAGACAGAGGTACAGAAGGACTGTGAGTTCGACCGATGGTATCTCATTCCCTGAGACCAGCGGACCACTTATATCGTTAATTGCTCCAACTTCCGGCATCACAACGTGCTGCGCGTGCGTTTATACCTTCGCGTGTGCGCAATGTGAACACGCATCGTGTTTTTCACCTTCTACAGACTTACGTACACCTACACGAAATCCCATTGTCCTCTGCATTTTTTATTGTTTTCACTTTTAATCAAAACTTTCATTCTGCTATTCTTTCACGTTACATTGATGTTTTTAGGGTTGAAAGTTTGATTTCAGTACGAGTGAGACACGATCAGAATTATAATAACCATATGTGTTTAAAATAAGATCGATTAGTTATGAAATTCCGAGTTCTCGAAAAGATTTAAATTAAAACATCCACCCTAATCAGCCAGTTTATTTCGAAATTTTGTTGTTACATATTTTTAGCATTGAACTGAATTTTAATATAAGAAAATTTTACGTTAATTGTATTAAGCTTCTGTTATCATCCCTCTCAGAGTTTTAAAAAAGTTCCAATGGATTGTAATGATATTTATAATGGTAAATCTCCGATATTTGAAAAAAAATTGACTACTTATTATAAATAGAAAGAAAATGCACGTCAGTGGCCAAGTGTTACTTCATAAAGGCCGAATTGATTTATAGTCTGCTCTGCTATAAATCCTCCAATATAAATTGATGATATCTACGGTACGAGTTCCATTTATACTAAGTTTAACTAAAATTGAAAACAAATGAAAAAATAAATAGCATTTAGGAGAAAATTCGTTTTACATGTCGTAAAACGATATGAGTATAAGACTGCTGCTTTGTGCGGATTTCTAACAGGTCGATTTTGTGCCATTTGCGTAAATGTACAACACGATATCGTGCTGGTTAATTTGCATGTTGGATACATCGGTGCGGTTGTAACGAGGCGAGAAGCGCTTGGCGAGAGTGCTGATGTTTAACCCGGCACACGGTCATCGATATGTGTAATCGATGGCGATACTCGACGATTATCCATGCAATTCTAGTTGTGGAATGAGCGCAATATACACACACTATTTAACCTATTATATTGTATGCATAAGGGGTGTCCTTAGTTTAAATATTCAAATTTTAGTAATTTTAAAAAACTAATGATTTTAAAAAAAGAAATTCTTTCATTACTTTGCTCCTCTTAACGGCGTTTTTTATAACAAAATATGCGTGAAATTCGAAAAAAATATACTGAAACTACAATTGTATGTGAATCAAATTAATCAGAAATCAGAGCAATATAATTAATTTAAATATAAAGATCTAAGTTGGTATGAAAATGAAAACTGAAAAGCCCCGAATGATATGAAGAGAAATTAAAAAAAATTATGATCGATTTATAATGCCTAATGAAAGGGTTTGCAATGTTTTTTTAGCGGAGCATACCAAATACAAATAAGTTCAAGTCCTAGTGCAAATAAGCTATAATAAATAATGGCCAGCAATGAATGAATAGAAAAAACAGCCGGTTATCTCAAAAGTTAAGCGAAACTTATAGGATAACAGAAAAGATTTTATTTTTCGTTGAGTTTTAATTGATTCCTCAATGTTGCCAGGAATTTTGATTTCTGTCGAAGTCAAATTGTGGCCACCGTGTATATCCAAACGGGTGTCGATTTGCAATGGCTCGGGGCGAGAATAGTCGCATTCGCGGCTCGTCGGCCTCGCAATGACAAATGATTCATTCTCTTTCTGTCATCATATAAAATACTTAAGCTCACTGGATTTAGCGACTGTCAACCCGCCAATCCGCTGGAGGCAAAATGCTGTAGTATTCGCGAACGAAAAAAAAATTAAATGACACAGGTGAGAGGCACACGTTTATGAAGTGTTTCGTCGATGTTTTCGAACGGTTTGCAGAACTATTTAATGATTGTAATTAGTAACGAAGCTAATTATTTTCACGGCTTTTGTATTGTAATCCGAGCGTAGCTCTCATCAGCACAATTTAGTGTGTATACGCATTTATTTTTCATGTACATCGATAGTCGAAGTAATCAGTATATGATAGAAAGAGGGAAGGGCGAGAGAGAGGAGAGAAAGAAAAAGAGCGAGAGAAGCCAATTACTGATGTTAATGAATGTATAATTACATTTCGTCATCGGTAATGCGTGCATATTACGCGTGTACCTAATGAGCTCGGTAACATAATTTCACATGGCAAAAACGTAAGAGCTTTTTAAAGCGAGTACTTGACTTTGTTGCGTTAACGGGTAAAACCACTGTAGAATTTTCGAAAAATCGATTTTTGTTTTATAGGCTTAAAATATACTTTGAATCCTCTTGAATATAAGGCAAAAAGGTTTATACCTGAAAAAAAAAATTTTTCATTGAAATTTCGGGCTCTTCCCCGAGCGCGTCGATCATTTCAATATCACGTTTCAAAACTTTAAACGCGTTTTTCTCGAAATACGATTTTTCAAAACGGCACACAGCATAACTCCAACAATTTTCATCCTTTTCATTTGAATTGTTGACAATATCTTAAAAATAATATTTCGAAGTAAAATACGTACGGAATTTTCGATAAGTTCATTTAAACATTTTTTATCAACAAATAATTACCCCTTTTTTCTGTTGAAAATTGAACCCCTTCATTCAAGCACTCGCCAATAATACAAAAATGAATATTTTCAAAATCCCCTACGTACTTCACCAGCTATGAATGTCTAGATTAAGGTTTTTTTTAATTCCAGACCAACAATTGCACCATAGTTACACTGCGTGCCGCAGAGCACCTCGAATTCAACAAGCCTCGCGGGAATGGCTCTAGTGTCGCCATTTTTTAATATTTTTCAATCATAATTTTTTGTTGTTCAGTTAAATATATGCTTAATAACTCCCCCGAATATTATTATTCTATTACCTTTCATTCCACCCGAAAAAAATTGTCGAAAAAAGGCATTTTTTGAGGCGGTTACAGTGGTTTTAGCCCTTAACTAAATTTCGAGGACTTTTCGCGCATCAAACATCTCTCTATCTCCAACTCTCTTCGTGTTCTATAAATCTTTTGTATATTTATAACATTACATTTTTTTATTTTTGTCTCATTAATCAGCCATTTTGCCTCTCTATCACCGTTGCTCCCTCGAATTCAGTTTTTTGTCCATCTCTCTCCCTCTCTATTTCTATCATTCTGTTAGTTTCCACACGGCATGTCAGAGAAACTGGCATGACGAGAGGGAATTCTATCCGCGTTGTTTATCTCCTCGACTTAATGAATTACCGTGATCGAGATAGCTAACGAATGTTTAGCCAACAGTTACTGTTAAGCTCGTGCTGTGCCGCAAACGCTTTACTCTGCGCTACATGTCACCCTCTCTTGCATTTGCACCCTCATTTTTTTGGACACCACATTTTTCTCACGAAGGAAGAGGCCACATAAGGAATACCGTAATTTTGGCCAAGCACCACAAATTTCATCCTGACTCGATAAAGCGTCGTTTACATGAGTCCGTGTGTATACGTGTGAATAGCCCACTGAGGTGTTTTTTCGATTTCGTGGCGAGAGCGCACGCACATGTTGGTGCAATTTAAATATTCTAATTAGAAATAGATGGATCTTAATCTCCAACTGGGGCGGTTCCGACACAGAGATGAGTCGACGAAGTTTACTCCGTTTAACGGCTCTTACGCGCGAGTGAACTAGCATATGGTCCCTTTACACGATCATTTATATACTTATGCGTTATTATTCGTTGTAGAGACCGGAGATTCGCGGTTAACGTTACTTGCACTTTAAAAACATATACATAGCGTATTCTATGTTAAATCGAGCAGACGCGAGCCATTTATTATTTTTTATTTTTGCCCTTTTAATTAAGAAAAAAATGTGACGGAATAAAAAAACCATGAATTCTAGTCGAAATTCTTTAGGCGTATAGTAACGGCTAGATATTAGTTGGATAAAATACAGACGAAATGGAACATTCCCATCAAAAAATAAAGTTATCACAAACTTATTACATATGAAGAAAAATGATTTAATTCTTAATCATTTCTTGTTATGCTAATCAGTGAAGCATTTTTCTTTTTTTCTTGAGGCACGTTAATAATCAATCTGTTGTGACAATTTAGTATTTTATGTAAAAGTCCGCTTAATGAGTTTCTCGACAATAATGAGTTCGTTAAGTTGCTCATTATCTACATGTGGATATAAATATCCATAAATATGGAAATTAGTGGTCTGATTACCGCAGGATAATCGAAGAAACAATAAAAAAGTGCTTTCATTATTATTGTCAAGGTAGGACGAAGCGAGAGAGATGGACGATAATATCTATCATTCCATCATATCGTAATTTAATGACTCGAAAGTGAAATGAGCCGTAGAAAACGTTGAACGAGCTGATGATCAAGAGAAAGAGACTGGTGTGGGCTATCATACAGAGCAACAAAGACAGTGCACTAATGACTGACTTCTGGGAAGGCAAATGACGATCGTCGTCGTCGTTGTCAAGCAGCTAAAGTACATGCATAAAGGTTGCTTTGCATGTGCTTGGAGAAAACCACCAAGTCCGTAGGACATTACTTATACCCGCTGTGCGCGAAACCGTGCGCGAGCGATAATGCGCTTGCGGTAGGTATAAGTGTACTTATTTCTACCTCGAGCTCGACTGTCACGAACAATTGATAAAGTAGGTGACAAGTTGTTAAATTACTTCAACAGTCTTCGAGGCGTGGCAAGCATAGGTAATATTATATAGGGTGTTGCGATTATGAATATTGAAATTTTCCAAAACTGTGACTAATCCATATAAATTGATAAATATACAATTTTCGGGAATTTTCCTAACTTCCTCTTAACTTTTCATAAATCAAAATCTCATTTCTTTCGCTTATTCTTTTTTGTTTTTTCCAGACTTAGATCATCACAGTCCTGTGATCTACGACTTTTAGCTTATGATTTTATTGGTTTTGTTGCAAGCTTTTGCAATAGTCATCAAATGCAACAAATGTCAATAAATTTTCCGACATTATGGTTATTTCAAAAGTTTTGAAATTTGGAGACACTGTGTATATATTTTTGTGTCAAGTAACAAGCCCGATTTTTTCAGATTTACTGGAGATAAATAAATCGTTCGAGTGTATCAAAAATACTAATTATACGTGTGTTAATCGGCGGCATAAAGAGAAATAAAGGATTAATGAATAGTTGAGCTCGAATAAAAACAAATTTCTCTCGAATGACTGAAGACTGACGTGGATTATGCGTTCGTCAAAGTGGCGGGTCTGGAACGCATAGAGAGTGAGACAAAGAGAAAACGAAAAGATAAAGAGAGAGAGAGAGAGAGAGAGAGAGAGAGAGAGAGAGAGAAAGTATTCTTTGGTAAGATGGATGGAGAATCATTTAGGCAAAAGCCATATATAGTGTATAGGTCCCGCGGGGGAGAACTATTAATTACGACAAAGGGACCGCCGGGGCGCGAGAGCACCCTTATATATACTCTCGGGTGCACCATCTGCACAACCGCGCTGCTCGCATTTGCGGCGAGTTTGAAAGAGCGAACGATTAGTTACTGTAACCAAATTATCTTGCGGACAAAATGAGAAGGGTTTTCTCTCTCTCTCTCTCTCTCTCTCTCTCTCTTTCTCTCTCTCTCTTCCTCTCTGCTTCTTTCTCTTCCTCTTGGCTGTAACAGGTGAAACACGATCGTCTCAAGGGGGCAGGGTAAGTTCGTGAAAGTTTTCTCACCGCTCTTCACTTTGGAGAAACAAATTATGAAGATTCGGAAACCAAAAATCACGGGTATTCCAAAAATTTACTATTCGTTGACCTTAATGAGTCAGATAATGAATACTAAAGTTGATTGTAAATAGGAAAAAAATTGGAGATGGGGAATTGTCTCATCTATTGATGAATGATAGAAATACAACGAAGAGAAAACAATCAGTCAACTTTTTATATCAGCGTCATAAAAAAAATATGTAAGAAAAAAATAAACTAGCGCAGATCGCCAAACGGATCAGATTATCTCTAGATTACCAGTACCCACTTTTTATTTTTTTGATATTTTTTTAAAAATAATTACCTACAGGAAAAAATTGATTTCAAAATTGTAATAACAAGAAGAGAGCTCCATCAACAGTCTCGTGAGTAAACATAAACGATCGACACTATGACTGAAAGGTTGGGTCATATAGTGAGGTCATACAGCTTCATTTGCACGAAGAGCACAGAGTGGTAACGTTAATTAACCTGTCTCTGTTAATACTCAATTAATTCACATAGTCCGTACACCTTGATGCGATGGAGGGAACTTTTTGTTTCTTTTTTTTGATTCATTGAATGAAGTATTCTTGAATAGAATAAAAATAGCTCCACACTACAGAGTCATTATTATGTAACGGCATACAAATCGACACTCATCTCAATGTCGCATGCAATAAAGATAAATTCTCAAATTTGAATATCATTGATATAAAATTGACATGAAATAAATTAATGATGAGAAAATCCTTGAATTCAAAATTATGCGTAACAGACGATAGTTCTAATTTTATGAGTTCAAGATGACGATGAGGCAAGTCGATGAAGCCTCCCATTAATGGAAAGAATGCAAATGAATTGCGGATTAAGGCAAGAGAGAGAGAGAGAGAGAGAGAGAGAGAGAGAGAGAGAGAGAGAGAGAGAGAGAGAGAGAGAGAGAGAGAGAGAGAGAGAGAGAGAGAGAGAGAGAGAGAGAGAGAGAGAGAGAGAGAGAGAGAGAGAGAGAGAGAGAGAGAGCAATAAGAAAACAGATCAAGTGCAATGACGAAGAGCAAATGAATAAAAAAGATCGAGAAAGAAAGTGAGCAAAGACAGAGACAGTGCACATGAACACCGGAGCTTCTTTTCTCAGCATTGTCATGTCGGACAAGATGATCGTTGCTCATTTGTTTCTTGGCAGGCGGCATCTATAGTGTACGGTGCAGCACACATAGATATTACTGCTGTGCTTGACCCTTCTCTCTCACCTCTCGTCGGTGCTGGCCTGCGTAATTCTGTACGTCAGCACCGAATATTAATTCGAATTCTTTAGCTTATAATTCGAGAGAGAAGGTGAGAGGCAACGAAGGAGCGGAGGCACAGAGAGAATCAGAGAAAGATGAAAGCAAGAAAAAAAAAGCAGAGGCAATACACGATCTTCTTCTGTTATATTGCTCACACTTTTTCTGTGACACAATAAATCATATGCTGTATGAAAAATGGGACTTTTCTTTGCTCACTTAATACATTTATAACAGTCTGTTGAATTCCTAGAAAAAAAAAACTCACGAAAAAATGGTTACTGACGATAGTCATCAAAGTTTCCAGTAATTAGGTAATTTCAAATAATTTCTCATATTTACGTTAGCAAACAAATCAATTGTGAATTATATACTAAGATAATTGGCTCGTGGAAAGAGTTGAGTATAATTTTTTTGATAAATCAACGAGTTTGACATTACAGCCAGTGCAAAACGAATTTCCCAGTCCAATTGAGAATTCCAAACCATGTATGCGGGACAGGAAATGAAGAACATTAGGGAAAGGTTGGATAAAGGGTTCCAAATGTCAGAGAAATCGGCATTTATCACTGGAACGAAAAGAAATCTTTTTCAGCTTCGAGAGAATTTTTTGTCCAGTGAATAAAATATCTTCGGTAGCAACACACACACATACATGCGAATTAAATATCCGAGCATCCAACCGGACGTCCGTAGAGCGTTCGACTTCGATTTCTCGCTTTGTTCGCGAAGAGACTGTTATGGTAGACGGGGAAGGGCAGGGGGGCATATTCTTTGGGGACTCCCGTCGCGGATAAGTGGAATCATTTCAACGATTCGTGATACGTGAATCTCGTCGACCATAGAATTTTATATATTACCTTCTTTTGACTTCGGTCAGACTCCTTCTGGAGTTGCGCTTTCTTGTTGCTCCAGGGAGTACAAAATTGCTGTTTCTGTCCTCACGGACACAGAGACACACGCACGCAAATATAAATATATTGATTTATTTCGGCGATGGATTAGGAGAGATCGACGAAATATTTTTATTAAAATGAAACTCATTAACAGTTTTAAATGTTTCGTATTTATAATATTGTTCTTTATCATAAATATTAATGTTTAGGGAATAACGATAACGGTAACTTCAGCTGGAATATACAGTTAAAATAAATAATGTCAAAACGTAAATGTCATTCAATATATAAAAAAGTTGATGGCGAATAGCGTTAAATCGACGATAAGTTTAAAAAATGTCCAAAGTCATGCACTTTTCGGAATATTTATTTACATTATTTATATACATTTGTAAAAATATATAGATGGCAACATATATACGAATACACGTACCTGTTAGTACATTTAAATAATCATCAGCGAAGCGGAACGATAAAACCGGTCACCTCATGGGCGGCGTGTTACAAGAGGTATATAGGAGCGAAATGAGGAATCGTTGATCTCATCGATCGTTGCGGTAAAGCGATCTCAAATCCTCCTCAACGAGCGAGCGATGTCGTGGCCGTTGTCGTTGTATGAGGACGAAAGAGAAGAGAGGGTGCAATAATTAAGGCACTATGTAGTAAATAAGAGTCTGGATGTGTCGGGGCAAATATACATGTATACAAGCCACATATATATAGCTTTGTGACGTATATTGATGATGGTAGCACTGCCATCTTTTAACTACCGCTCCGCGCTTCGTGCATGATGATGCGCGTGAGAGGAAATATGAAAACAAAAAAAAACAACATTTCTGATTGAAGGAGCAACAGTTATAGTTGCATCGAAATACAACTAAGCTCAGCCACACATACGCATCAACAATCCATCACGTGCTCGTGTGAGAGTCGTATTAGAGTCTAATTTGGCAGCGTGCCGGTTGTTAAATTTAATTACAAAAATAATCGGATAAAAGTTTTTTACGTTAACTCTTTTCTTTCGCTCCTCCCCATACGCAGCCCGTTCACACATATGAGCTCGAGATATATTAATTTTTTTTTTCTGATGAACAATTTGACCGTGAGTGTGAAAATGAAACATAAATGCAAATGATATTTGGTTGTTTATTTACTAATTTTCGCATCTGTCGCAAGGACACATTTTGCTTGGTGCGACAAGCCAAGATTGAAAAGCTAAGAGGAAATATGTAATTTGTCAAACTTGTCAAGGGAGGACAGCACTCAAAAAGGGCCTGCGCGGCAGGTTTACTGAAGCCCTGTCGATTAACCTGTATATATACATATATTTATGAATATGTATAGATATATGAATACGAATATACATATTTTTGGAGCTAATGAAGCGTCAAAAAATTTCAGAAAGTAACACGTTCACGTTTTATCCACCCCATTGCACCCACGAGCTCATAGTTAAAATACACCATGAGAAAATCCTGTCCCCATACTTTTTCCTAATAGAGCATGTTTAAAACGACTTAAGAAAAAATCACATCTCACCGAGATGTTAATCTGGATAGTAGAAACGGTATAAATACTAGAACGCAGTATTTTATTGTGACGTTGGTGTCAAGTGATTGATAATGCAAGCAAATATGGTTTTTTTCAGCTTTAATGGAAATTTTATTTTTTATTCTCTTATAAGTAACACGGCAAAATAAACAATAACGTCGAGCCTATTAATATTAGAGAGAGCTTCGGATTTTAATGAACCATTTTTGAAATAATGAGCAATGGAAAGAAAACTATAATAGTTTGGATCGATGATTATATTTACAGTTCAATGAAATGAAATTATTAAAGGTGAAGGGAAGACGAATGCATCATTCACACTTACACACTCGTTCAGTCTAGTACTTCATATATACAGACATTTTGCATACATATGTTCATAAATGTACGAATAAAAACATGAATGTATCTATGTAAAAGCGTTCACCATGTTTTTCCAACTGGAACGAGTTGAGGATAGAAAATTCTCGACTCGTATTGTGCAACATAATTACCCGAGTTAACGAATTATATTGTGAAATGCGTAGCGGTCCGTGTAGTACGCGCGGAACATTTTATATTATCGTGAAACATTTTATGCAGCAAATTATATGCAGTTTATCTTAGTATTTACCGATCAACTGTTAACGATTGAGAGAAGCAAAATTTTATTCCTAATTTCACGGCTCGAATGGTCGTAACGCTAATCGATTTACTGGCTCATTCCTCAAACAAGAAAACTACTCAATTTCCCGAGTGGATATGTAAAACGTGGTTAATGTTTTTTTTTTAAATTTTTTATTTTGTATCTACGATCTCGTGACTCAATCATGCGAAACAAGGCAAAATATATTCGATTGCTGTAGAAATGTAACGGTGATTGGAGTGATTCACGGATAAATATATATATATATATATATATATATAGAGAGAGAGAGAGAGAACCAAAAACGAAGAGAAAGAGAAATAGAGAGGTGTATTAACAGACGGATCATATAGAGGGGGTTAACGTCAATAATCCTGCTGTGTAGTGCCACAAACAATTCGACTTAAATCCAATTAAGGTAAACCGGATGGTTACAACAGTAAAATAACACAAGCTTTCTTTCTCTCTGTTCCTATCTCCATTTCTGTTCCTCGCTCTTTACAGGGTGCACAGTTCAGGCGACTTGAGAGCGAGGGGTAGCGTTCGAAAACCCAAGCACCACGCCCTCATGCTCGTAGGGTTGTCCGCGCAATGTCTTTTGTTTCGTGGTTCATTTGTCTCCTCTTTCTTTCTCTCTCCCTCGCTCTGTCTTCCTCTTTGCCTTGAATGGTTACTTTGGAATCTCAACTAGTCTCTCTTTCTCTCCCTCTCTCTCTCTCTCTCTCTGTCTCTCTCTGTTCTGCCACCCTCACTCTCAACGATAAGAAGAGTGTTTCTCTCTCTGTCCCATCTCTCTTTCTCGCTTTGATCGGTTGACCAAGCGAAAGAGCGAGGCTCGCAGTAGCAGCGCTTTCGAAAGGACCATAAAACGATAAATTAAGCCGGTAGTGGCGACCGTAAAGGCATCATTCTCGGCGCACCGCACATTATTACCGATTGCCATTGCTACACTCTTGGGCTATTTCGTAGCCGATCCATCTACTACTCTGTTTGGAAACCAGCCCTCCTTTTATACTACCATCAATGCAGATGCATATATATATATATATATATATATATATATATATATATATATATATGTGTGTGTGTGTGTGTGTGTGTGTGTGTGTGTGTGTGTGTGTGTGTGTGTGTGTGTGTGTGTGTGTGTGTGTGTGTGTGTGTGTGGGTGTGTGTGTTTGGGTTTTTGTACAAATATATACGTTTATATGTATTGAAAGCTCGACGTTTCCATCCACAACTTCCGAAGATGTCACCCGCGTCAGGACAGTTATACGGTACGGCTTTTTGTCTCGGTCACGAGTTATATGCCACGTCGTAAATTTAAAACCCTCATCGCCCTCAGTGTCCTCGGATTTGCATTAGGTAACGAGCTACACCGCAAACTCAAGCTCCGACTCTTCAACCAATTTGAACTGTATATTACATGAATTGTGGTTTGGTACATTCGATTCCAAATACTCGCTAACAAAGGGACGTAAGCACTATTTTGTTTGAACGCACAAAATTCTCCCTTTATGCCCTTTCGTTTGTTGATGAACACGTGTATTGTAGTGATATATTATTAATGACAGCGTAAACCAAATAAACAAACGGAGGGATGTCATGCGCTTTTAGTCACTGATTCTCAGCTCTCTGTCACATCGTCATTTCGCTTTATTTTAATTGTTGTTAGTATCATTTTCATTGTTTTATAATCATTATCATTTGGTCACAATTATTAGGGGGAGAGTTTTATTTCAAAGTTTCTTTCCTATCCGAGACTCTAAATCCAATAAATAAATTTATGAATCATATTGGAAACTAGCAAAGAAGATAAGCGTTTCATTCAATGTTTGCCGTAAAGTTATAAAACCTTGTAGCTTTGAGATTGGTAGGAAAAAGTTGAATTGCAATATTCATATCATTATTAGTTCCAATTTTATAATATAGCAAAATTTAAAATTATAGAAGTATTTCTTATATAACTATGGACACATTTATCAGGGCCGAAAGAGAGCATGAAGTGAAGAAAACAATAGAAAGCTGCAATTTTTTATGTTTCAACAGACACTGGTTGGTATTTAATGGGATACAATTGACAGATCGAAAATTGCTTCGACGTTTTTTCATTTTTTCGTTGGGAGTAAATCTGCAGGCAAACATCCATGATCCCAATGGACTAGACCTGGTTCTTTCGCCATAAAAGGACATTTGTTTCGAGGACTGCTATGAAATACGTCGTTTGCGAACAACCTACAATAATAACGTCGACGATTTCAGTCATTTAATTTCGTGCGATTTCATTTCTTCCTTTTGCGAAGGAGGAATTCGACGTGTTTTCATATATATAAATATTACCAACATTTTCGTGCTGTCTTGGAGCGTCCTCACAAATGACAGTGATATTGCTGGCTTGCGGTTTTGTGCACCAATGACTGATTATAGACCATTTCGGCCGCGTATACAACGAATCCCTTCCTTCTCTTCTACCCTTTTTCTCTTATCGCGCCCCCTGTCTCAACGTCTTTTATTTTTTCGAATTAACTCTCCTTTGAGAAAGTGCACCTTTCGTACACTTTCCAGCAGAATCAGCACAAAAAAATCTGTGGTCGAACAGCCCGATATCTTTTCACGAAGAAGAAATTTTCAATGAAAAATATCAATTGACAAAGGAACGACTTGAGAAGGAAAAATGATGTTTCTCACAATGATTCATACATCAATTTCATTCATAACCACATGAAACAGAAAAATTAGAGTTTATTGCGAACCGTTTTCTGGCCATAATAATCAGGTGGATTATCCTGAAGAGCTGTCGTCAATGGGACTATAATTTGAAACATAAAATTCAGATAAACACAGATCCAATATTACGAATCGTTTGTACGAGGACAGCTGTTTCAAGATAAATTTTTGAGTACCTCTGACAGAAAGTAACGGATCGACCGATGTCCACCCTTATGAAAAGGCCGCAAGCTTACCCTTATACAATTTTGTCATTCGTGGTAGTGTGCTCGGTAAATTCTCGAAGGTGAACATGGGATTAATTTGGAATTTCAATTTTACGTCGAATCAGGGAATCTTCGGGGCAGCTGGTCGTATGTAGTTTACAGTTGTGTGTATGGGTGTGTTCGCTCGCGCGATGAAACCCCAATTATTCGGGGTTGTACGGAGATACCTATATCTATATATACATATTAAGTATATAATAACTTTTAGTGTAGAAAGTTCTACATACATGTACACTCTATAGATGTACAAAGCTTAAAGGGAGGCACACTGGTAATGAATTGTGTTTCATTCCAGTTGCTTTGAAACGTGTAATTTTGGCCCTCTCACAGTGGCTAATTAGGCGAGGACATCTGTGAGCAGGGGCTCTCAAATAATAAAGGTACGAGTTATAATAAAACAATTTGATCGTTCTCAAGATAAATAAATGTATTCAATATATTTCGGGTTTTTCGAAATATTATTTTGGTAGCTATCGCTTGGTGCATTTTATACTACGGTGTAATTTTTTACAACGTTAAACATGTTAGAAGTTAAAGATTTTTATCATATTATACATTGAAACGTTTCGATATTTGAACAGTGATTCAATATTTATATATCGAGACTTAGGATTTTTTTAGGTCCTCTTCTTTCTCGAGAGAGAGGTTATTGTGCAGGTTCGTGCACGGACCGGCGGGTCTTGCCTGGAGCGGGAATCACCTTTAAATTTCCCCGTCTGAGGAGTTTAAGGGGACCGTATGGTCTAGAAATTTGAAAAAATCGATTTTTTTTTTTTCGATATGTCGAAAGTATAGTATCTCAAGAATATACTGTGAAATTTTCATGCGGAAATTCTCAATATTACAGCTTCTACAGCCCATAACGCAGGTAGAGAGCGGTCCGCGACACGAAAACGTTCAAAGCCTTATTGGACACAAAGCCTTACGGGGATGATTTTTTAGTTTGCAAAAAAGAATGTGTTTTGCATGTTAAAAAACGTTTGTACAAACGTGCTGTTGATGCGAAAAAAAAACATGCACAAATAAAGAAAGCAACAAAGAAATTGACAGAAAAAGAAGAGGGAAAAAAGACACAGCGGAAATCGATAAATAAAACACCGAAGCGTCAACAATTGACGAATAAATTATTGCAAGAGCTGTCAACTTATTACGGTCTAGCAATTAGACGTAATTCAGATTCGACTGAAGGGATGAGAAGTGAAATATGGGCAGCATATTATCACAAAATTTCAACAGATGAAAATCCGCAACACTCGTACTGTCCTCCAGGTTCCGAATCGTGGTGCAAGTGGCGTCAAAGTGAGGCTGCAGGTACTTTAGACACCTACGAGCACCCACCTGCTCTGTGCGATGAAGCACAAGAGATATTAAAACCAATTTATGAAGAATTGACAGCAGAGACTTTATTGGAAAGGTGTATTGGCAGTAATACGCAGAACAATAACGAAAGTTTCAATGCTTGCGTGTGGCACCTTGCGCCGAAACATCTGTTTGCCGGAAAAAAAATCATTGATATTGCCACTCACATTTCCGCTTGCATATTCAATGAAGGATTTGCATCCCTATTGAAAATAATGGAGACCATGGGTATAACAATCGGGCCACAAGCGGAGCAACTAGCGCAAAACCGAGACGAGCTGCGAGTATCGAGCGCCAACCGTAGGAGCACGGACAACTCCAAAGAGGCTCGGACAGCTCGAAGAAATGAAAGGAGTGAGGAAATCTTGAATTATGAACGTTCCGAAGGAATCCTATATGGTGCCGGAATCGCGGATTAACTGTAAGTATTCAAAATTTGCTCAATTTTTAAAAATATCTGTACCTCAAACTTTAAACTCATTTATCTCGAAACGACTTTTTTCGGCACTGCGCAGGTGAAAACAAAAAAACTATTCAACCGAATCACTTGAAATTTGGATATGTTGTTCACAACATGTATGGCTATCGTCGGAACTACAATCATAATTTTATTTAAATAATTTCTTATTGTTTATACTAAAAAACTAGTGAAAAAAAAACCCGATTTTACGAATTTTTTTTCAAAAGCGCGCCATTTTGTCAATTTTTAATTTTTTCGATTTGTTCTAGTCCCGACCATAACTGCACTCTTTCTGATTAAGAATCTTCTTGAATTTTGTGTTTCAGATGAGTAGAAGTCTCGGATCGATCTTCACCGTCCGGGTCGGATTTTTCGAGAGGGTCGTCTTCAATGCCAATTATATGATAATAAACACTGTTTTTAAAATTAAAAAAAAATTTTTTTGTATACTTAATAAAGGTAGTAATAAACCCGAAAAGTTAAAACATCGATTTTTAAATTTTTTAAGGCAAAAAAAAAATCGTGAAAATAGGTGAAATTTTCGTGCTCTAGACCATACGGTCCCCTTAACTCGACTCGAGATTCAAGACGAATACTCTCGATTGGATGATTAAAGAAGCGACTGTACTCAAGCGCGCATATCGTAATACAATTAGGTGGGAAGGCCCGCTTGTGTCTTGTGCACTGAGAAAATAAATTTGTTGAATGAACAAAATTTTTGTGAAATCAACAAATTGTGGCGAACAAAATGAAATTCGTTAACTTAACAAAAATTTGGTTGATTCAATCACTTAATTCGCTGTTTTAAATCAATCTTATTTACTACGACGGAAATATTCTTGAATCAACAAAAATTTTGTTGCATTAACAAATTTCATTTTGTTCGCCACAATTTGTTGATTCAACTAAATGTTTGTTGAAACAACAAATTTCTTTTCTCAGTATGCGATAGACCCCTCAAACCGAGGATTTGTGTTTTTTCAGCAACCGTCAGTCGGATGTGCTCGATATTTTTATGTTTCAATACATTTTTTATAGAAGATTTTGCTGATTTCGGTATATTAAAAACAGAGCTGCATACATACACATAGAGAGGTAAAAAACTCGATTTTTCAAAAACATTATTTTTTGATGGTGACACCGTTTATATGTCATTTCTAAAGATTTCCTAGGAATCGATAACATATTGCAGCTATGAGAAAAAAATATCATCTTTATTTGACAAATGCTTAAACACCAAAATGCTTTTTTTAAAATGGTATTTTTGAAAACGGTAATCATTCTATCTCGAAAACTAAACGACCGACTTGAATGAAATTTGGTACAGAGAACCTTTACACAATTGTCTGGTCTCTGTCGAGCGATTTTTCTTTTAAACATTATAGTTTTTGTTTCATAAATAAAAAAAGAAAAAACATTTTGGCAAAATTCCGACTTTACGATTGAAACCTCTGCCATTTTGCAAAAAATGCATAAAAAAAAATTCGGCCTTGACAAAGAGTGTATTTTTTTGTCGACTTTAAGAAAAAAAATTTGTTTTATTTTTGAGTTAAAGCGTACATTCGGAATCGTGGTTACCGCAAATAGCATTTGGCAATAAAACTGTTTTACAAAAACTACAACCACAGCTCATCTAATTAATTTTTTTCAATGAAATTTTTCGCTTTCATTCACAATAATGTGTCTTTTTAAACATTCAAAAAATTATTTCACTAGATACATTTTTTTTGTATGAAAAAAATGATAGAAATTGACCCCATTTTTAGCACTTCTAGATGTATTTAAACCCTTAAGTCCGTACATATACGCGTAATACTTTTTCTCCATTCTCGTTCTCGCTTAAGAATCCTCGGAATCGTAATAACGCGGAACACAATTTTTTTTTTTTATTTCTCACAACTGATCTAACGGGTAAGGAATAAGCAACAAATGAGAGTGACAGGCGTAAACATAGGAAAATTTTATAAGGAGACGACTGTCCTATGGAAATCTTTATGGCGATTGAAAAGTTTTTTTTTTATCTAGAAATTTATAATGACACATCAATCTAACAAATCTATAACTTGTGTGATATTCAATCTTGTAAATCTGTGACGTCGTCAGGTGATCAAAACGCATTGACGATAAAACAGTTTTCATATTATGTCTCGTAAGATAGTTTAGCATGTGATTTCGATGTGTTAGACAGGAAGACTTCGATTTTAATCTAATGAACTCTTAGAAATGATGAAGAAGCCTATTTATCTCGTATTTTTTGTCCTCATTAGTATGATTAAAAGGAAATGTGACATCGTAGCGAAGAATTTGCTGGTTTTTGTATTTAGGACCAAGTAGTGTCTCCATCCTTTTTATTGTCATTAACAATAACTTACAAAGCAGTATAAAAATATACTTTATTCGCATTTTTATTATCGAGCATCTTATCTATTTTTTCCTTTCAATCAAATACTAAAAGTTGAAGATAGCGAACATTGTAAAATTGTAAGATCGGGAATCTTATAATTTTTTGGGATCTTCCAATATTTGGGATCGGTAAAATATACAGAGATTGAAATAATTATGCGACGTTGAAAAGTGAGACTGGGAAGTGTACAAGAACCGGTGAGGAAGGGGTGTAAAAGGTATATAAGCTTCGTGACAAATTGGTGACCGTTAGTTGGGTCTCTCGTTGTATACATATGCGAGTGACCCGTCGAAAAACGAGCCAAAAAGGGGAAGGGAGGGGAATTAGAGAAGACATCCGGGGGCGTTTTTGACGACACCGGGGGAGGCCTTTAGAATCTCAAATTTGCAATCCTTTATTTAGTCAACAAGGTGGGATACACCCGTCCTCTGCTGGGCTAAAGTCTCTTTCGCATCACTTTGTACCCTTTTAGTTGTCCTTGTCAATTCCGTGCCACCTCCGTAGGCGACAATTTTCCTCTGGCTCCATTAGCGTTCTCTCTTTGCTAATGTATCCCCCTCTCAGTCCGTCAAGGCATCTATTAACGTTTGTATACCTTATTTCTATCGTTTTCTTGCCTCGAACTTGGTGATGGATTCTTTGGTCCTTCGCATAAAATACTATCGCGATTTTATGAGACTCCGGAGACTTTTCCTACCGGTCGAATTGCGATTCGCAACGGTGCTTCGGTACCCAACAACGTTTCTCAACGTTCTCCACGCCAATTTGTACTGGCTTCTATACTTGGCTGTATACATATTTCTCACGCGTTAGCGACAGCAAAACCGCATAATGTACGTCGCTTTCTCGCCTTCCACCGCAAAATAATAAGTAATGTAATAAACGAGTGACGATGACTCGACTCCTCGCGGGAGTTTCATTTTCCCCGGAAAACGAGAATTGAAAAGTAACCTTTGCTACGTTCGTGATGGTTTTCCTGCGTCGCGCCTACTGTAATAGATTTTCTACGGGTATTTTAGTATCCTTTCAAACGTTTATGGTATTTCCGACCAACCATTTATATAATTTCACTGAATTTATCTCATCACCTCTCAATTTATCTCGCGATTGAATATTTATTAACGATATAGAGATGTAACGAAGCAATGGACATTCGAATAATTTAATGGTGAATATAGTTTATAAAATACCCATTTTGTATCCGGTCCACGTATCGTTATTCTTTTTTGCACGTTCATAAATTGGGCGAAAACACGATTCTTTTTCAATCTATCCTAATCGAGCAATTTTTATAAGCAGAAAAAAATTCGAATTTCATTTTTTTTAGCCTGTTAAGCGGGCTCTTATATATTATGGTAATATTCTAATCGTTCGAGACACCTCGACACTTCTCACAAACATCGCTCCGAGGCACTTTATAAATATAGCTATAACGAGAATGGGTTCAACGCGAGGAGGATCATCGACTCGCGTCTCGTCTCGTAGTACGACAGGGAACGATCTCGAATCTCGATTTCATACATATATAGGCGCGAGCCCACTCTACTCCGATCTTCTCGGGTCTCGTGTTACACACCCGGTTAAATTATAACTTTAGCCTGTGTGTCTATGTGTCACCGAGATCAGTCTCTTCCACTTCGTTCGAGCAGCTTTTTCGCCTGGTCGCATTCGAATTAGCCCCAACTTTGTGGACATTTATACACACAAATACACACACATTTATATATGTAGACATATTTTATGCAACGGATAAAAGATGCAAACATCAAAATTAATTCGGCTGAATTTCTCAGATCGCGTGCGTCGAAATTGAATGGCAAACGAATGAAACTTGTCATTCACGATTTTTTTTTCTTCAATTTTACGTATATTTATACTTATATATATTCTAGACTGCATTTTAATCGATTGTCGATACAGCACTATAATAGAATCAGTTAAAACTGTTGAAGTATAAATATGCTTTTTAGTTTTAGTTCATCGAAACGTCATATAATTTGATGATGCAATGGTAAAAGTAAAATTTCGTTTAGAACGAACCAACAAAATTTTTGTACATTATGTTACTGATATTATTTGCTTCCATAACTATTGGGCATTATTAATCCGATTATTTAACAATCGTTTCGTTATTTACATAATATTTCAGCGATTAAACATATCAAGTAGATGAGAAAGAGCATTGGAAAATTTCATTGAAGAAAGTATTTAAGAAAAAATGAATGTAAACTGAGTTATATTAATTAATTTAAAAAATCGAGATACAATTACTTTTTTCGTTCCTCATATAATATTTTTTTTTCGTTTAACCGAGGCATGAAATTTAACCAAGAGGGATTATTGGCATGTGCATGTGGTCAAGAACTGGTCTTGATAGGTATTGTAAACAAAAAGATGGTGAAGATCGGTTGGGGTAAAAAGTAGGTATTTATCGGGGCGACGAAGAGAAAGCGAGGCGAGAAAGATGCAGAGGAGAGAATCCAGGAGAACGGGGAGGCTCTTAGCAAGTTCCAAGGGCTCATCCTCTTGGAAAAGACGCGGCAGACCTCCCACGTCGGGTAACCCGATATGCGAGACCCGGGGGTGACGATCCCGATCTCTAATTGACCATGCTTCACCGTGTGTCAGATCATATACCCCTCTATTCCCCTCTCCCACCCGCCCCTGTTTTACTCTTTTAGACATGATCTTAAAATGTGACGTGTCTCTATGACGAGACTGTAATAATCGTTCCAGACGTGAAACACACTCTCCCTCGTCGTATTCTCTCCCAGAAAACTATGTTTCATCCCAATTCAAAATAATACTCGAGCATATCCTCGGCCTATTGGCGTTATTCTGAAAAAACTCCATTGCTAATTCTGCGCACATTATAATAGTAATTCTGCAATGAAAGAACAATTTTGGTAATGGAAAAATTATTTAAAAATAAAGAAAACATAAAAATGGGAATTAAATCAAACTTATATAGATATCGGAGTAATAAATTGGTATCAACAGCCGCGGCACCATATTCCCACCGAGTATATTAGGAATATTTTAAAGTTGAAGATTCGCTGTTTAAAATTTGAAGTGTTTAAATAGCAAGATATATATAGAAAAATGGACTATCTTTAGTAACTTCTAGATTTCAACTTGCGACATAACGCGAAAAGGCAGAGATTATTCTGAAATCTTATGTTATTTTACCAATAAGCAATGTTATTTTTTATTTTTCTAATACATTCTCGGTATACAATGAAGTGCCTTGCGATTTCATTCGCGTTTTTGTATCAGATTGCAATTGAACATCGAATAGCCATTAGCTTTGATAAGAAATAATAAATAAAATTATCGTTTGCGAAAAGAGCAAAACTTATTATTAGCCTAAGATCGATATGAAATCACACGATGTAAATGAGAGTATAAATACAAAACGCATACCAAGAAGCGTATACACATTGTAATAAAAAATAAACCAGACTATTTCAAATACAAATTTGCGATTTTGTTCCCACGTCTTCATATCAAGTGAGAAAAGAATGTCCCAGGAATGCAATACATCACGGTGTAGTTCCTCGAGAATTATGAATATTTTCCCTGGGCTATTCGACATACCATATATGCAATTTTATCGAGAGCTACAGCGCAATGGTTATAATCTGGAAATGGCTTTGACTACTGGGGTTGCATGTACATACATTATATGTATATTATAAATAAATATATCTTGATATTATATACAAAGATATATGTATATTACTATGCATGTATCATTGGCCTGCATAATATACGGCGCCGGAACGCTCGATGCAATTTCGTCGCTGTTATTTGTTCATTCCAACGATTGTTTCACGGCCGACCAGTCAGGAGGAGTAAAGCGAGGTTGCAAAGGATATAGAGGGATAGAGAGAGAGAGAGAGAACACTATATATACAACTTTGGTGCACGGTAGCCAACGTATCACGCGGTTCCGATAGCCTTACACAAATTCCGCGCAATCACGGCGAATTACTCGACTGATTGGATCGTTTATGCTGATCCTTTGATCCCGTCGCTTCTCTCCTCATCCTCATCTCTCTCTCTCTCTCTCTCTCTCTCTCTCTCTCTCTCTCTCTCTCTCTCTCTCTCTCTCTCTCCCCCCCCCCCCCTCTCTCTCTCTCTCTCTCTCTCTCCCTCTCTCTCTCTCTCTCTTTCTCTCGTCACTTCTCCTGAGTTTCTATACCACAGTTATCTCTCTTTCTCTCTCTTGAACACTAGAGTATTGGCTTGTACTCCTTGAACCCCCACATTTATATATATATATAGCCCTTCTGAGGTTCCCGTTAGAATTTATCATCGACCAAATAAGGTAGAAATAAAATGAGAAGAATCTCTCTTATGCATATAAGCGTTGTAGTGGTCATTCCCGCTTTGCCGATGCTCTTGCCAAGGAAACCTCTTCTCGCAGATCTCCTCTGCGGTCAGGGACAATCAGCCGAGGAATTACCAATATGATTGCCACTGACATATCTTCTCTTCGCCGACAAAGCTTACAGTATCTCTATATCTTTCTCTTTTTCTCACTCTATATGTATTTCTTTCTCTTTCTCTCGATTTTGCGCTTGAAGTTTCCAGTGAATCCCACAGGACCCAGCAGTAGCTACCGGAGAATTATAACTTTTTGTTATTTGCACACGCAAAATCGTAGAGCGTGGTAGGATCTTCCAAACAGTCAATGTATACGTATATACAATATTATATATAATGCGCGAAATTCAGGTAGCCCAGAGAATAATCGTGAAATGTTGCCCTCCCGTTTCATTCTCTCTTATTGTTATTATATTTTTTTTTTTTCATTCTCTGATACGGATCATTGTTTCGCACGAATTTATTGCAATTCGACTCAAAGAGGCCAACGATTTATATATATTTTCGGTAATAAAAGTGCGCATTGCGTCAAATACAAGTTTCGCCATGAATTTTCTAGTACCGAAAAAAAGAGAACTGCGAATGAAAAAAAAAAAAAAAATTTGCGTGCGAGTAACAATGAGCAATGTTTCTCTATGCAATAAGTATGAGAATTGAGCTGCTCATTGTTATTATAGCGTTTCCCGCGATGCACATGATGCTCAACGCTTCAAAGTTTCTCGTTAATGCTCGGATCGTCGTTAAACGAGAGCAAAATACTACGTAACCGCGTTTATATATATATATATATATATATACGTATTACACATACATGCACATAAACCGTAGCGAGAAGCCACCGCGAATTACAATGACCATAAATTCCCATACAAACGACTCGCGGTGTCCTAATCGACGTTTTCCTCTACGCACCTGCTGTCCAGCAAAGTGCAAATGTGCTCCCTTCGCTTAATTATGGCCCTGCTCATCTTCTTGCCCATGATGCTTAACAATTTGCGTTGTGCAACGGTTTGTTAAAGATTTAATAAAACGCGAATGGCTCTTACGGGAGCTCGTCTTACAGATGTGCGAAAATATTTAATATGCAACGTAAATTAAAACACTAAAAAAAAAAAAAAGAAAAAACACACCTTGCAATCCCGTTTATGATTTTTAAGCAATTAATTCAATTTCATCACCGAAAATTCACCAGCAATTCAATTACAAGAAGAAGTTCGTGAGTTTTCCTCCTTATATGGGGATCGAGAATGCGAGTCCTTATCGCCGATTAAGTATAGGCAAAGTAAATTAACTAGAGAGAAAGAGGGAGGAAAGAGAGAAAAAGGGGGGGAACTCCGCAGGAAAGTAAAACTGAGGAAGATTCGCGGTCGTCGAATTTGCCATGTCTCTCTCCCGTGAAGGGGGGGGAGGGGGAACCCCGTGGGTCACACTGTGCGGGGTTTCCTCTCTTATACATGCCGCACTGTTCATATATACATACATATTGCTATGTAATATAGCGTTACACATACATAACCATATAATATACAATACATATATACGGTGATGCTCTGCACCAGCATCAGAAGCAGCATCAGCAGGAGAGCGACGAGAGATGGATTCGCGGCAAAGTTGGTACGGAACGACGTCAATTAATAGCTCGAACTATAGGGTGCCTGCGGAAGTTAAATAAAATAAAGAGGAAAGAATGAAAATAAAAGGAAAGAAAAAAAGAACTGCAATGGCACGAGACGAAGGAATATAACCAACCAACGAGCGTAGCACAAAGCTCGAACGCAGCAAGGGCTTTGGCGGCTCTTCTCGCCGAGTCATTAAGGGTGGCCATTGTACAATCCTCGTGCGTTACCGCCAAGTCGACTTCGTACGAGATAGAAAAAGATGGAAGAAGTCCACCGCACGAGGCAAATCTTTGCTATGGCTTGAGATTTAAGAGACAAAAGGGCATAACTTTAAAGTTGCGAGTGTTAAAATGTGACAATTAGGACCTTTTCTTTGGTAATGTTCGATATATCGCATGAGTGTGTTGGCTACGTGTTCAGTGCTGCTGTTCTCGCTTGTCTGCATACGTCTCACCATGCATGTGGCATGTGCATAACCAACGCAACCTTGCAATTCGTTACTTCTGACATCTATTACGTTATTTATGTATAAACATTGAAGAAAAAAAATTGTGCATCTAACAAAATCCCATTTAGTTAGACGAGAAAATGATGGATGCAACTATTTATTTTCTTAAATAAACTAAATCATTTGACATTCAACAAAAAAATAGTTGGATCCACCATTTTCTCGTCCAACTAAATGGGATTTCGTTCGATGAAGGGAACTTTTTTCTCAGTTTATATCTAATATAGAGTCATGAAGGGCTGTTTATAAAAAATTTAGAAGACATGTGTAATTTCTTGAAGTTTATGAATTATTTTTTTCGAAGACAATTGCTGCTGTATTTTTCATGCATTTTTATCTACTGAAAATACATTTCTCGTTAAGGTTTGAAGGTTATACTACTTGGCCAAAAATGTCACTTATGACTCGAGCTTCTGTTAGTAATAGATTTTTGTTCTCAACAAAAAATTCACCACCTACCCCCACTGCAGCCTCTCATGCAACCACTTATCGGAAGTTTACTGTACAGGTTTTACAATAATTACTATAACAAGTCGTAAATCATTTTCACTATTGTGCGAAGATGTCTTGCAATCATACCACATCTTTCTACATTGGTCACCCTACGTCTCCTGACAATGAAAATGATTTATGACTTGTTGTGATAACTATCATACAGGTTTTATCATTAAGCTATGAATTATTCAGCCCTTTAGAAATTCATTATCCAGTCAAGCGCTTTTGTTCCATAGATTTTGTTGGTTTGGTATCGTTTTATTCAATATTTCATAACATTTTGGATACAAATTTTTTTCGTAGTAAAATGTTTTTCTTTTTTTAATTGAAATATCAACTCAACTTGATCGTTTTTGGAAGTTGAATTTTTTTTTTCAAATTGGTCCAGAAAACTCTTATAAATACGAAGCAAAAATGGCACAAGGTTTAAGCGGATACTTCAGTTTTTGAAAAAATGTTCGAACTTTAAATGTGACAGAAAAATTTCTCTCATTCCTTCGGATCCTTTCCGTCGTGATTACCGAAAATTTGGTAAAATATGAATCGTTATATTTTAGTGGCTGATGCAAAAGGGTGATCTGCAAAATTATTTAAAAAGACTTAGAAGAATGGTGTTGAGTTTATGTTGATATTTTCATTGGAACTTCCCTAAAAGCCTCATGAAAATCGGGAAAAAAATCGCAAAATAGAACATACGGAAAATTCGATGTTGATTGGTTCACTTTATCATTTTGAAAAGGATTCAAATATGAAGAAAATAAACGATACTTGGGGCTCTAACTCTATACAGAAATAAATATTACAGCTAATTTTGTGAAGTAGCCATAATTTTCGAGAAAATTATTTTTATCCAAAAAACATCGGGCTATTTTTTAAAACCTTTAACTTTTGTAAGCAATCGCAAAAAAACTACTTTTTAAAATATTTTTTCGATTTTACCACCATATTCGAAAAAAAAAAAAACACTTATGAAAATGCAATTAAATCGACGAGAGGTTTATGCCGATATCTCAAAATTTGAAAAGATCGCGACCCTTTGAATGTAAAAAGAAAATCGTCTCCTCAAGACTCCTTCGAACGCCTTTGTCACAAGCTAAAAAATCGTGAAATTTTTAATCGACAAAACTGGACGAAAAGCCACTGAAGATTCAACTGGGTATTTTGAAAACGATTTTTTATTGGACGAGGGAGCATTTTTTGTGTGTGTCGATATGAAATGGTCCATATATTTTACAGTGTTGCGTATGTGAAATCTGCAGCTGCGTTATATATTATGCAAGCATATATATTTAAATATATATATTTATATATGGAGTTTCATTCTCGCGGGTTCACGAGCGAAATAATAAAATTTATAATTACCTCTGATTGCTGCATTCAGCGGGTACTGCGGTGAGCTTCTCTACTCTATGTGTCCTCTGTGTATACGTTCGTCATGCAGATTTACTACACACGAATAGGACTACATAATCGTCGTTGGTGAGGATTCGTCCTATCTTTATATGTATTTGAACGTACATGTACATATAAAGCTTTTACAAATAGCTCGTATATTATTCCAGCAAGCAAAAGCTCTCGTCACCGCCTACTTCCAGGCTAAAGAGCACAGTTTCCCCCGTTTATTTAGAATCTGCACATTTTTGTTTAACGACAATAGAGATACGAGCTAGTGCTTAACTGCTGCACATTTATGCCCTTTTTTACGTTGTTCTTGACCGCTCTACATTTACCGCGCTAAAAAAATTGAATACAACAATCAACAAAATGAAAGGAATCTCTACTTCAACCAAAAAGGTATAGCATAATTTCGAACTAAGCTTACTTCATTTCGGATCTTTGCTAATATTGATCAAAAATGAACCTTTAATAATTTAATTGAAGAAATCGATAAAAAATAATAAATAATGTTCTAAAACTCCTTCCTGTTTATTTGTAAAACAAAAACAGATAAATAATTAAGTCGGATAAATATACTTCTATAAATGACTCGAAAATAAGGAGAGTTATCGTTAAGGAGACTAGGCATCGAAAAATCTCTAATTTTTTCGTTTTTTTTTGTATTCTGTTACTACAATCTCTTCTAAACATTTTGGCGCAAAGAAAGCTGAAAGATTTGCAAAATTGAGCTCAGGCGAGCAATAAAACTCCAATACTCCTCTACTGGCGTAGTACTGCGCGAGAAATTAAACGCGTTTTTCTCGAAACAGTATTTTGTACTAGTTTTGCCGCGATAACTCAAGAACGATTGAAGATATCGCCTTGATTTTCTTTTCAAAATGAAGATATCAACTTCCTCTAAAAAATGAACCGACGTCTATGTGAAAAAATCAATTTATTACTATTGTTATTACAACAAATGTAATTTTCAAAATTACGTTTTTCGATGTTTTTCAAATTTTATCCGCCATTTTTTTAATTTTTATGTTTTTCAAGAATTTTCAGTTCAGTCCGTGGAGGAATATCCCCTGAAGAGAACGGTATTTGGGAATTGCCGAAAACTTTAACCGGCCACTCGGAATCGTGGTAATGAGGGAGTAGTGCATGAGACGCGTGGTCTTTTTTATCCGCCCATATCTCCCTTAAATATTTATATTTTTGAAACTTTAACCACTAAATTTAATAGCCAAAACTCCAATAAAAGCATTGCAAAAAAGAAAATGTATGTATGTTGTTTCGGTTCTTCACAAATGCCATTTGAATTTTATCCTATTTTCGGCCTATTTTCGCTGCCTAGTCGCCTTAAGAAAGAAAACATTACGATTTCAGCATTGCGAGCTATCGCGAGATTCGTGAAAAATTAAGTAGCCAAACCCGCTCACCCTTTTATGAGATCTATCGCGCAAAAGGGTGTCGAGAGAATTCAAGCGAACATGAGAGATTCTTGATGAATGACAGCGTGAAGTAGCGTATGAATTAGTGATGCATAAAGCTCATGTATATCTATATTGTATGTAGAATAGAGTATCCTGAAGCTGAGCAGAATATGTCGTGCGTAGCCGGAGGAGATCCCGGTAGCGATCGGTCAGGATCAGGTCGGCAGCCGTTCGGTTAATGACGGTAATTGAGTTTTTATGCCTCAAGGAGGCAAAAGATCCTCCCCCGCCGCTGGATCGCATATGATGGATGCTCATCATATGTGTCGGCGACCTACTCGGTCGACCTGTGGCCACCGTCACGCCACAAAATCGTACACCCTTTTCTTCTTTATTTCTCATTCTTTCCACGTACGGTTTTTTATTCAAAGTTTTTTTTTTTATTTCAGCCTTACTACATTGCTTCAGTGACGAGCGAAGAGCAGGTAGAAAGAAGAAAAAGCGAGAAATATGAAGAAGACGAATGAAAAATTAGCCCTTTGCGCTTGGCGTGTCCCTTTTTTTCAACGATCATTTTTGCCAAAGTCGTCGGCCTCTTGCGAGGAATCGTTTCGGACATCTTTCTGATGCGCTGCTCTCCAACTTAGGAATTTTATTTCGCCAGAAGCGAGAACTCACCGCCTAATATTCACCGGTCTACTCAAGAGGCATTTTAACCGGCATTACTTGCCGATCTCTCAGACTCGTTATCTCATTCTTAATTATGTACGAGGATTGTATTGAAGTTTGCATCGCTACAATGCAGCGAAATTCAATTTTCTATTTTAATATTTTGTAACTTAATAACCAGATGTACATTTTTTTGGAAATTTAACTTTTTTAATCTTTAACATGGCGACAAAAAAAAGTTTAACCACTTTCTTTAAAATCCGGTGCATTCCAACGATCCAACGATCCAACGATACTCTGTCTACTTTGGATGCATGAAAAAAACGCTATTTTTATTATTTTTTCTTAAGAATACTGTTATGTTTATTGATATAAAACTTGTTAGGCTTAACAAAAACATTCGTAAATTATAAAAAAAAAAAATTTATTGATTTTAAGCACTTTTTTAGTGGGAAAATGCCAGGTAAACAGGAGTCCTCAAAAAGTAGGTAGGTGTGCGCTGTTGAAAAAATCTGAACAACGGCCCATCTAAAATAAAAAAATTGAATGGTTTTAGATTTAATGTGACAGTGGCTATATCCCGTACCTCTAATATTAATTTATATGCAAAAATAACAAAATGGCGAACAAAAAAAATTAAAAAACGTGTTTTTTTTGCATGTTTTTTGCCAAAAAAAATAGTAAAAATAAAAATTTTGCAATAATTCTGGTACGGGATATAGCGATAAGTGTATAGAATATGTGGTTAAAATTTCATAAGGATCAGTTCAGTAGTTTCTGAGATTTTTTCAACAAGCGGTTCGAAAACGTTGTTTCGAGAAAAACGCGTTTAAAGTTTTAATTTATAAGGTGAACAAGCGTGCTCAGGTAGCGTTCAACCTTTATAAATATACCTTTAGAATACTTTAGAAAAATACCTTTAGAATGCTCTGATCTTTCTGAAATTTTCAGAGAATATTTTTAAATATATAAACTTTCGAAAAAGGCAAAAAAAAAATCAATTTTTTGAAAGTTTTAAAGTAGACAGAGCCGTTAATAACATTTCACATTCGGATGCTTCAACAGAATTTGTTGTCCAAGGTCTGAACAATATTCCACCGGTTTTTTCCACGATTCGTCGTAATTTAACGCAAATGAATATATTTGAAAATTCCTCGACATTTTTCAATTTAAAAACGTATTGTTGTCTAGAATGTTGTTTTTAGACGTGATTTTTAGGATAGAATTAATTTCAACACTATTCGAAGTTTGTTTTAGTTTCGTACTGTTTTAATTTGTTTATTGACTCTTCAAAAATACGTTCAAATTTTTGAGTAAAAATTGAAAAATTTTGTACGATTTGGTAAAACGGTACCTAGAAAAAAATTCCGTTTGGCGATCAGCATGCCAGACGTTATATGCATCTGAAAAAAAATCAAACGTATTTTTAATCTGTACCAGAGTTGAAAGCAATATTACTAGAATGAGACAGCAATTTGTTTTTTCACAAAATGAGGGCATGCTAAACTTTGATTATGGATTTTTTCTATGCTTTTCTCCTTCTACGGGTAAACAAAAATCTTTGATTACTTCAACTTAATTCTGGTAGCATTGCTGAAAAACAGTCTACTGAAGACGTGTACGAAATTTCAACTCAATCGGCCAACTGGTTATCGAAATATCGTTGTCGCCAATTTAAAAATCGTATTTTTGACAAAACGTCTATAAAGTCGTTGATTATTTTTTTAATACGTAAATGTTATTAAACGATCGGAAAATATGTATATTTTATTTTAATCTAAAAATCATCTCCGAAAACAGAATTCTAGATAACAAAATGGCCTTTCCTGATAAAATTTAATTCGCAATATTCTTTAATTACTGCTCTATTTCCAATATTATTATTTTCGGTATATTGACAGGTATTTAATTATTTTTCGAAATACACGTAAGTTGAAATTCACCAAACTTTTAATACAAATTTGTATAGAGCGAAAGCGTAAAATATTTTTTGAAAAAAATTTGCTAAATAAAATCATGGCAATGAATTGAAAAATAAATAAATCTATTCAGTGGCGAAGAATGCCTGCATATGCAATCTCTTCAGAAGCTTGTTAGGAAACGTCTAAACAAACATATTAAATCACGTGACCCAACTTAGAATCATGCGTTGAAACTTTTGAAGAACAATTTGCCTCGTAAGAATGGCACATCGCGTGCGAGTAAAAAGAATCATGGAGCCTCTCTCTCTCTCTCTCTCTCTCTCTCTCTCTCTCTCTCTCTCTTTCTTATGTCAACGTCAATCAAGAAATTCTAGATATGACTGACAAACACACTGATCATTGTGGGCTCGTTGAATTCCCGTTTTCTGTATTACTCTCGAAATAATCTCTCATTTCCTTTCCTGTCATATAATAGAAGAATAAACACACACGACATTAATTTATAAATTTATATAGTATGTATGCAAGTCTTTGAATGTAAGCACGCGTATGTGTAGCCAGTTTAAGCTATTTAAAATGCAGAAATCCATTTGTCTTCCTGAAATTATATGGTGAAGGTCGTTGGGGGGTAACTGCGATAATTGTACTACGTCGATATTACTTTTTTATGTCTGTCGCTCTCCTTCTCTCTCTTTCAAATTCCTTGATTACATCAGGATGACGATTATCGGGAATTATAGCGCTTGGAGTCGAGTGCATATGAACACGCGAGAGTCTGCAACGTCGATGTCAAACCACATGCTCCTTACATATACGTATATATGCTTTAATCGACTTTATTACTCAGCAATAATCAGAATGCTGAGATTGAAATGATCTAGTCACTTTGTAGGAAAAATGTCGAGAGGAGGGGCGGCGGTATCGCGTAAACTCTTATTTAATAATTACATAAATACTAAGAGAATTATTTTTAAAAAGTTCCTGTAAAAATCATAAGAACTCAGGGACAACATTAAACAAGGGATTATTACTAAACTTAATTACAATTTCCACTACAATTTAGTGAGATATCTTCTGTTTGGATCATTCAACATTTATTTATCTCATTAAAGTAGGTTTGCTTACGTAAGCATTTTTTCTGTGTTTTCAATTTAAAACGATTTCGGACAAAATGTCCGAAAGTCAAATGAAATCTTTTTGTACATGATTTCATATATCCTGGAAAATGAGTATTATTCTCAAATCGATCTCTGCACTGATCTGTTCCCCTTTTCTCATACCCTTTTCTTCATCCTGTATAGATGTATATATCAAACTGAACCTTCCACATCGTTATTGTCATTACGTGCTTCGCTATATATCTAGCCCTATTATAGGATTGGAACATTATCCACCGAGAGTTCGTATCGAGTATATCGTAGGATATAAATCGAAATGGATGAAGTTACGAACAAACCTGCCAATACTTCAATCCCGGAATAACTCTAAGTTAAAAATTGATAGGAATATACTCGTTCGAAAATTGTGCGAACTTTTATCTAAGCTCGAAGTTAATAAAATACAAATTATTACATAATCAAAATAAATAAAATAAAAAATGAACAAACAACAAATTGTGCGGCTAAAAATTCTAAGGAGTTATGCCATATTGTGGATCCCATATAAATCGATAAAAAAAATAACCGTGCCAATAAATCTCGACGTTATATAAACATCATTGTATTATTTGGTTTTTAGCCAGACGCTCGAATTTTTTTTTCCGTAAAGACTTTGAAAAAGCAGTGCGCTTGAGTAATTCGAAGCAACTTGTACATTTTAGATATTAGACAATCCTTTAAAAACTAATTCCCATGAGATAGGAAGCTCGTTATAGAAACTACGATCAATAAAAGTTAAGAGACTAGTGAAAAGATAATAAAGACAAATTATTAGCGGATGTTTGAATTAATTTGGTATTCGATAAAGATTTGCCTTATAAATCAAGATAGATAGGATATTAAGTATGCGTGATGGGGAATCGGATGACGAGAGACTTTAATATCGATTGAGTGAGAGAAGAGAAGGGACCGGTTAAACGCGGAATGCGGTCCCGTCGCAAATAGACTTTGAAACTGATCGGGCCAATCGACGGGGCGCGCGCTATCCGTCGTTTGCGCAATCGAACGGCATCTTAAAGTACACATTTATGTGTATGTATGTATATAAATGATTTTTTAAATATAAACAATATTCATATAGGTATATCTAAATGAGTAAAACTTGCATGATCGTTCGAGATCTCTGGTCACGTCCAGTTATCCGATACCATCGTCTCGCTCCTTCTTTCCTTCATTCCCTTTCGCATCCCTCCCCCTCTCGATCCTTCATCCCGATCCAATGTTTTATAGACTGTAAAACCCAAGCATAATACTTGCCTCTCCTCGTGCCTACATGTTAACACACAACACTCGCATTTATCCCTTTTCTCTTATGCGCTTCTCTTTTGCCCTTTCACATTTCGCTGTTCTCTTCCTCGTTCTCTCATTTGGTCTCTTTTTCTCCACGACTCGATAGGACTTGGGCCACACGCTACGGGGGCTTCAAACCACAAAGCTAACGTTCCCATATGTATCATATGTTGTGCGTCTCTCCTACCGTGTATGATGCCTCTTTACTAGAAGTTTGCGAAAAAAGGGAATAAAACGTGCGTTAATGAACGCAAGTTAGACGTTTTGAAAATGACAAGGTTTTGAAGCGCAATTAAATAGTCAAAGACCTTTTTGAATGGTTTGATAAACAAGCACTAATTTGAACAATAATTAATAGTAATGAGGAAAAATAAATTGCTTACAAAAAAATTACGGACAAATCAAACTTGAAAAATCTTTTTTCCGCTCGCAGAAACATCGACCAATGTGTCTCACTGCACAAAAATATATTAAGTCTGGTAACATCGATAATTAAATTGAAATTCAATTTGATCGATTCTTCAAGAATTCGATATATCACGAAAGATGGTAGAGTCTTGACGTCAATACAGATACACGGAAAAAGGAACGGGTCTTTTGTAGAAATAGTTTTTGGAAAGACTCGGGGTAGATAAAAGTTTGGGGGCAAAATTTATGTGCGTGCGAACACGCGATCGTAGGCCAAAATTTCTCATCTCCCAGATGTATAATAAGTATTCAATGTACACATAGTATACAATCCGAAAATATATATGCATATATGTACTAAATTAAAGGGAGAAAGATACGCGGAAACGTATATAAAAGACATGCCCGAGAGGCAAATTCTAACTGCTACAGAACACGCTGCGGTCTCTACGGCGTTATATTCGTTTACCTTGCGTTAATCATGGCGTTTTATGGTAATTCGATAGCGTCTTTCTCAACCACATCTCCCGGAGTCCGATCTGTCCCTATAAGTCTACGTATGTATGTACAAGCACAAATTCCCTCTCTCTTCCTCTCCTTCATCCCCTTACGCTTTTCCTTATTTTTTTCTTTGCTTCTCAAGATCGTAGCAGCACACACCATTCGTGCAATCGATCTCTCTGTGGATATCTCACGTATCGATACCGATTCGTGGTGTCCTCTCACTCGCCATTCTTTCTCTTTCTAACTCCCTTAGTTTCGGTAATACGAGAGATTGAACGATATGAACGGCGTGCTTCGTGATATTTTGCACTGTAGATCGGTGAATATTGATCGAGAGACACCTTGCTCACGTTCCAATCGATCTAATAGATACATTACATAACATATATACTTCATTACCTTCCATCTGTACCAAGTATCACCAAATTCCTTTCATGAAACTGATTACAGCGTAAATTTAATCAAATTAATGAAATTTTAAGACTTTTCTTAACAAGTACATTTTTTTTTTATAAATTTGCAAGCAATGTACTCACTGAATTTGGAAACTGAATGGAAACCTCATGATTTTTTAGTTTTACGTATTTTTCACTAAAAAAGAAAAGTGCATTTTTATTTACAGTATTTTCACGAATTAAAAAGGATTCCAAGATCCTCCCCCCTTCCCTCGAAAATCGTGTTTTTTAACTATTGGGGCCTATGATATTAGTAAATCACAATTATTTTTGAAAGTAAAACTCTTGTTGATTTTTGTTACGAAACTTTACATTCCCCATTTTTTCACGACATTCTCTTTGTAAAAAACGTGTATTTATTATATTATAGCTGAACATTTTAGGATGAAAAATAGTAATTTTAAGAAGCATGGACAAAATATAAATGGAATCTAAAGAAATAGTAACCTCCCAATCTGAATTCATTTCTATAAAAAAATACTGACGAAATCCCAAATCAAATTTTTTTGAAAACTCATTCAACGTCACAAATGTTTATTCTATAAGTGCTATGATATGCTGTTCAAAGAATTTGCATGCAATAATAGAAAATATGGTATACTCTTGAGCTCTAGGTGCAATTATAGTTAATTAGTCACACAAATATCATTTTTATGTAGTCATTGATGTAAGGGGTGAACTGCGGAGCTTATTTTTGGAACGGTATCATAGAGATTGTAGCTAAATTGTGATGCTTTCATATAAAGATAAATCCTGTAGATGATTGAAATTAAAACAGAATAAAAAGTAGAAACTATTGAATTTTCTTGTTTACTAGGCATTTGAATGGTAGATTTTCATTTCAATATTAGAAGAATCGTTCAGATATATAATTAACTACATATTTAAATATCCATTTATAGAAATAGATATCATCAGCTCATTTATAGCCTACTTCATTGGCATGTATGTATATTTAAGATCTGGTTAAAATCTCGTCGTTGATCCCTACACTCTCCTGAATGAAGGGTTTCTTCAGGAACGTGTTTTATCGACACATAATATCCTGGGCGGTTAGCTCCTTCGTCGCTCCATCGAATCCGATCAGATTTTACAAGGAGGGCCGCGACCAAAGAGACGGGCCACCTTTCGCATCCGAACATCCGATAATGAGCTTATACGTCCACGAAACAGAAAGAGCGAAAGAGAAAGAGATGGACAACGAAAAAACGGCAACACTAAATAAGAGTGCATAGTTCCGTCACTCATCGGGAACCAAAAAACTGCATAAGAAACGAAGACTTTAAAAATAAATAATAAATTTATTCATTTCAAATTGATAGGTGGAAAGATACATGGAATTGATGAAATTTTAACGGAAGAAATGCATTTTTCTAAGCAGCCATGGAAATAAGATACTCGGAGACATTTGCAAAGAAAAATCCTTTGAAAAATATGAGCTCTATATGAGATTCATAAAAAAAAATGGATTGGAAGTAACTTTTCAAATGGACGTATGTTTAAGAAAAGGAATAGATTGCGTACAGTTTTACGAGAAATACGAGAATCGAAGAGAGAGCGAAGAGAAGTGGCCAATGATATTTTTGCGGTGGCGCGAAAGTTTGGCCATGGTTCAAAGAAAGAGAGAAAGAAAAAGAATAGTTTGGAGCCACAGAGAGCAAATACGTCGGTCGGCCACAATCTTCAGCCAATTTCCATGATCCCGAGGACCAAGAGGAGCGGAAGATTCACGAGCAATTTTGCTGAGCAAACAAAAAGGGTACGTAGGGTAGAGGCCTTTTTCCGGGACCGCACGGCCTTAAACCGCGAAATCCAATGGTGGGAGGCTGCGTGGAACGAAACAGTAAGAACAGCAGCAAAATGCATATCGAAAATGGGTATTAAAAAGAAGGAGAGAAAAAAAGAAGGGAGCGAGAGACGAAGAGAGAAAGGTATCAAGTTGAAGGATGATCGAGAAAGGGTGAAAAAAAGAGATCGAATTCTTTGTCGGTTATATTTCGAGACTTTTTTTCAGTAGCGATCGAGTACTGTAATTCAATTCCTGTTATATCTACGTGTATTACATCTTTGATAATTGCGCCATGTTGCCTTGAAATAATCTCTCCATCGACGAATGGCTTGAAGTGATACGTTAGAGAATTTTTGTAAGCTGAACATTAGAAAAGTTATAGCGATTATTTCATCTTTAAGTTTCACTCCATTTTACAATTGCTAAAGCTTAATCTACACTAATTTTTCTCAGTCTTTCATCAAATATCAGTCTTTAATACGAATGAATAAATAATGAGTAAAAAATGTTCAGACAAAGTCTTTTTGAATCGACAGAAGCTATTCATCAAAATTGTCACCTTCATTCTCAAAATAATATCGAAGTGGTTGTGAAAAGATATAATGTATCTTTAGATCACAATATTTTCCATTTGTTAAGCTGTCGTCTATATAGTCGTCTATAGTCGTTCTCTCTTTTTCTCTCCCTCTCTCTCTCTTTCTACAAAATATTTCTGTCCCTCTTTTTGTAAAAAAGTATCCAATTACACTTCGCGTACGATTCTTACAACAAGCACACCATTGTAATTGTCAAGGAGGTTAAAAGGCAAACCACTTTTCATATAAAAGGATTCACGTATAAAATGACCTATGAGGTTTCCTGCAGGGGAGTCCGTGGTAAATGTCAACCAGTTTCGAATATCGACCGGAATAATTCGAAAGGATTTACGTACAAAACGCAAATGACTCTTACTTTACCCATTTATTTACTTACTATCGAAATGAACATTATAAAGCAATAATACATTCGTTAAATTTAGGAAATTAAATTCTGATTCCATCTATAATCAATTAGAAAACAGTATCCTACAATGAATTATATCAATAATCCTAATAAACTAGTTTGATGAATTTATATTTTTCATCAAATATTATTTTCTCCGTGCAATAATTTCAAATATTATGCGCAGAAAAAACAATTTGTAATGAACTTTTGCAAGTTTAATGCCCGGTCACACGAAGACACCGAAGGTGTTAGATCTTCATGAATATTATGAATTAAGAATAATTTTGAGTACTAATTGTCGTAAATAATCAAATGATAAAGAAATCAACAAATTAACTATTCCCAACACACATAAATCTCTATAATGCGTAGGTTTTTATTGTCCTCTTATGTACTTGAGGAGATCCTCTCATCACGATGATTGTGACGAATAACAAGGGGCAAAAAACACTGGAGTCTTATATACACGTTATTATCTCACTTTTGTCATGACTCGGTGTTCTTTTTGACTATATATCTACGATAATTCATCCTGCGCGTATGTGAACCTCTATATATATATATATATATATATAACGGTTTTGACGCGTAGTGGAGACTTCTATGCTCGTACAATCTACGAGTGATAAACGTCTAAATCATGGATTCACTCTAGGAGCTAAACACAGAGCATAATTCATTTCATTCGTTTTTTTTTTCTTTACTCCGTGTCCCTCTCAATTTAATTCCGCGTCTACATCGCGGGCCGAGAGCGCGTGAGTGATGAGAGCCAGAGGGAAAGAAGAAATTAAAAATGAAGAAAAAAGAAAGAATAAATTTAAAAAAAAGGTGAGAAGGCGGGCCATTGAGGCAGGGGGGGCAAGGCACGCAAAAGAGAAAAGAGATAGAGAGAGAGGGTTAAGACATCGAAAGATGATCCAAGCAACGGGATGTTCTCTTCGACGGTCCTCTTATTTTCTTTCTCTTTCGCTCTGGCCCACAGGAGGAAAACAAATGAGCTTTGGACAGGCGAGGTTCAAGCCGGCACTTTTGAAGGCCTTTGACGCCCGGCAGCCGGGGGTCAGGACTCTTCCTTGTCCAGTAGCAGCTCTCGCCTTTTCCTATCTTCGTTTGTATTATTATATTCCTTTTTTCAAAACAATATGTATATATATATATATACACATATAATACACATATGTGTGATTTTTTCGTCCATATAGAAGCACAAAACCTCGGGATATTTTTCTGTTCCAATGAGCGCGTCCTGTTCTATTCCCCGGGGATGCGTTTCTCAAAAACGTATATTAGTAATGAATGAGAAAGCACAATGGATCGTGCGTCGAGGCGTGGTGGGCACAGCAACCCCCGGCAGAAAACGTGGCTCGGAAACGACGAGAGAAGGGTTAATGACGATCCTCTCATCTTCCGATCGATTCGTAATTATCCTTCGCTGCATTTTGCTCTCTGTGCCGCGAGGGCGCGATGATGAATAAAGTGCCAGGCAGGACTTGAGAGAGTCCGAAAAAAAGAGCGACTATCATAAATGAAACGGCAACCAAGAGGTTAGTATGAAAAAAAAAAAAAAACGAATTGAATAATTCGCGCATCGCCATCCTTTTACAATATTTTATAAAAGCAGAAATAAACTACGGAACATTCGATCTTTTCCTACTAAATTCTATGCACTTGAAAATCGCTGGAAAAATGCCGACACGTTAAACAATTTTGTATTCTTTTAGCTCATTAAAACATCTGATGCTTTGATTATTATATTTTTTTGGTCTTCGATTTCCTATCATTGATAAGCTCGCGATTATTGATGAATTGTACGGACAATCGAGTGAGGATATAGATTACGAACTGCTTTTTGTCTTCTTAAGAGAGACAATAATAATTCTATGTGCCAATCATTTGTTGCGGTGAGATCTTTCGAGTCTCATCGAACAACATTCGAATCTTTCGCGGTGTATCCAAGACTAGTCGAGGAAAGATAATTAAACGATGCAATTAAAAGGATAATAGCCGTGGAATGAGCAAGCCGATCGAGCTATTTGAGCTCACCTACACTCATATTCAATGTTGTGAGAAATATATTAAAAATACACATACTAAAGCGTCTTACACATACTTGTGAAAAATATATATTTATATCTGTGTAAAAACCCAGAACTCTGCTATGTATATACACGTATGTGAAAGTATTCTGAGATCGCTTGTAAATTATAACAATGGTTGGCTCCCTGCGTGCGCTCTATTGTCGATGATAATATTGATTAATTACAAATTTGAAGACCGCTTACGCCCGAGCGCTTCTTATTCTTCACCATCATCGAGCATCTCACCCGGCCATTTGTTCGAGACGCGATTCTTCGTGATCATCAAAGTATTCGGCTTGCAAGCCTGGCAATGAACGCGAGAGAGAACAACGAGAAGAAAGAGAGGAGGCAAGGTAGCCTGATCAATGAGATGAGAGTATAATCGAACGATGCTGAGAAAGCCATACTATATACGTGCTAACATATTCTCCTTTGTTATGAAGCTAAATCCCATTACATACTTGATTTTTAAATGCTTTATTGCATTTTGACAATTGTGCAAAAACTTTCTTGTGCCACATCTCACAAATTATGGAAAAATCTTATTGAACTCGAACTGAAAAGAAAAATCGAAATAATAATAGTATTTTTGATAGGAATTGTTAAGAAATGTGACTTTCCGTTAAGTTTTATCCAAATGAATTGTTGGCGTTTGAATTTTTTACGTTTTTTTTTAATTCGGTAAGTCTAATTTATAACGTTTTTCTAAGTTAACACTAAACCACAGGCATATTCATTAATAAATAGAACAATAAAAATATAGATTTGAATTTTGGCATAGTAGCCGATGATCGTTGGTGGGATCACAAAAACAGAGAGAGAAAAAGCGACTGGAAGAGCTTTAAACCCCCTTTAGAAGGATATAATAGAAAAGTTATCGTCGAAGGTCCCACGCGCGTTTATAATGAGTCAGAGTGAGGAGAAGGGATGGCCAAAGAGAGAAAGGGAGGGGGGTATTGATAATTAATGGGCTTTTTCAGCCACCGCGTGGCATTTCGTTGCTCACCCGGACTCCTGCAGTGGCGTGGGTGGGTACTTTGCTGACGGAATGGGCCAAAGTCATTCGTCTCATGAATACGATATATATATAACCTCACAATCAATTCGTTCACTGGCAATCAATAAAATTCGCGAATGAAAAATTTGTTTTCGATAAAAATTACACACGTATATGAAAAAATTGATTTCACATTAAGTTATCGAACTATCTCTGTATAAACATAGAGAAATTCGATCATCTATGGATTCCAATTATCGACACTTGTACACTAGAAATATATGAAAAAATGTTTAATTGCATTTTCATTTGTTTTACATCCTACACAAAAAAAATATAACAAAAAGGAATAGTATTCCTTCTCACCGTCTCATGACAATCAATGGCCAGGAATTCTTTGGCCATGAGAAGGTGCGCGAGTAGGAACGAGGTAATTAATTAAGTTTGACTTACAGGGCGCGTGAATTACAGACTTAAGGGTGGGAGGGAAAAGGGATTCTCGGTAGAGTCGATTAATTAATCGTATCTCGGTCTCCGTCGTGAGCCGGTATAGAAAAATGTATATAGGCGTTAGCGAGGGTTGATTTTGTCACCTTTTAAGACGCACACAAAGGTGCCGAATGAAATACAGATATATTACATTAGGGTAAGTCAAAGTTTATAGTTGTATGGAGCAGGGCTCAGAAAGAACAATAAAAATAGGGAAAAATACGTATTTCCAATGTTAGTCGGAAGAAAAAATCTCGATTGCGGTGAGGAGCATCTAAATATTTCTTGACAGTGTTTCTCCTTCGCGACTATTTGTTTTTTCGATATCGACTAATGTATTTTCCGAGCGAAATTATAAGAGAAACATCACCTTCAAATGATACGTCTTCACATATATATTTCTTGATAAAGAACACATAAAAATTGTTTTTCGCGATTTTTTTAATCCGTAAAGAAGAGAGTGTAAATGGAAAAACAACAAGTAGAATTTTCGAATCGATCATACGCCAAATCGATCAATTTTTATTTGGATAAAAATGAGCCTGGATCATAGCTCATTTATCATGGTGTATAGACTTTATATATCCACGTAATGGGCAGTACAAAAAAAAGTAAAAAGTGTAAAAAATGAGTAATTTTTTTTTTTTAATATGAAGAGAGTAGGCAAACGAGGTTCATCGCGATGTGAATTCGCGAAATGTGGGTCCGTGGCGCGAACGAATGAACGAGGAGGTAGACGACAACAGGGGCGCAGGGGGTTCCTCGGGTTAGGTGGAATAAAAGAAAGCTGAACTCGCGGCAAAAGAGAGTAATGCCTGGTGGAAGCAGTTAAATCCATTGCATGTGTGCCCCTGCGGCGTCAGGATTCACCTCTTCTTTCTCTCTCTTTCTCTCTCTCTCTCTCTCTCTCTCTCTCTCTCTCTCTCTCTCACTTTCTCTCTTTCTCAGCCCCTGTAGTAATCAGAGCTTCCATTAAGTGAGAATATTTATATATATATATATATCGTAGCTACATATAGGAAACTGTATTATATCTCCTTTTGTCTCTGCGTTAGCTAAGCTTTTGTTTCGCGGTTATACGACCGCGGATATTCGGTCTCTTTCTTTCTCCATTTCTCTCTTTCTCTTTCTTCCCTCATTTCTCTCTCGCTCTTTCTTTCTTTTTTTCTCTGTGCGGTTGCTCCAGTATGAGATTTCTACTCCAATAAAACGAAAAACATCCCTTTTCCCATACTACCTTTTTACCGTTACATGCGCCGTAGAAGCAGTAGCATCACGGACACTACTTTACAATGCCACGAAATTTACATAATTCCACGTAATCTCCGACATTTTGGATAAGCTAGACCTATCTTTTCTGTACATACATATATACATATTTTTACCCATGTATTTTGCTCGATACACGAAAGCGTCGTTCGGAAAGTCAAGAGAGCAACTGAATTTTCATGTTAGTTGAGGAAATTGTTTATAAAAATATCTATGCATTTTTATAAGACGTATAATAATTCAAAAAGCGCACGGAAAAAAATTAACTGTAGTTTTCATTGGGCTTCCATGATACTTTACAGTTTTCCACATTACTAGCGCCTTCCGGACACGTAAGCATCAATTTTTCAAAATTAAAAAAAAAAATTAAACAAAAAAATGAACTGCAGTTTTTATTGGGATTTCCATGAAATTTTACAGTTTTCCACATTAGTAGCGCCTTTCGGATGTGTAAACATCAATTTTTCATGAAACTTTAAACAAAATCTGCAAATCCCTGTGATGGAAAATATTAATACTGTAAATGACATGTCGCATGTCCATCAAACGAATTTTTACAGTGACGAACAGTAAAAAGTACACGCTACATTCACCCCGTTTTTACAGTGTGAAACCGTAAAAAGTACATGAAATAATAAACTGAATTTATCCTTATCAGAATTACCATAAAATTCTTTAAAATTCTTTACATAACCATAAAATTCTTTAAAACAAATAAAATTTTAAATAATTCTTTAATTATAAATGCATTTGCAATCATACTTTCTTACATTCATCACTTCCCACATAAATTTCTGCCGAAAAATTTTCCTACCTACACTGGGATTCGATCTGACCTACACCTACCAATCTACGACCTAACGCGCACGGATGCTACTTATTACACCACTATCTATTTGGTAATTATTGGTAAAAAAGTGATACGTGCATATCGAAGTCTTTTTTTAGTTTCAGTAATTTTTAAATATCAACCATTAATTTTTACAGATAATTTTTTTTCGTGTGCAACAGTTTGGAAATAAAATATTTTTATAGCCGTATTGATAGAAAGCGAGTGATTTGTAAAAAAAAAAAGATGGCAGCTTTTGTAAATATTGATAAATTTTTGTGTTTTAATGAAATTTAAAATTTAATTTAATATTTCTTCTGAAAATTGATATTGAAAATACCTTGTTGCATCAATTACGATGGTAATCATTCAAAAAAAAATGAAATATTTATATAGAAGTTTTGGGAGTGACTTTTATGACAATTGAATGCAAATAACAAGCCTTCTATAATCTCCAACCGCTTTTCCAAAGAATTTGTACAAGAAGAAACAACGTAAAATGCTTTAAATATTTTAGATATTATAAATATTAAATAAAACTAACTTTGAGTACATTACAATCCATAAAGTAAAAATAATAAACATAAAAAATATATATGAACTTAAATACGTGTACGGATAAATTGTTCAGTTCAATTATGAGTCTGGCACGCCATTCCCTCGTTACAGTACACATGGAAGCTCGGAGTCGATTGCCGAGCCCTATAGCACTGCTTTTGTCGCAACAAACTGCATACAAACCTACAAACCCGTACGCATATACATCCATAATCACTAACACAAAAATGAGTGCTGGAAGTTCATTGTAAACACGTGTGAGAGAGCGCTCCTTAATATTAGTAGCGTGACCAATAAGCGCGAACGCTATTAATCGAACCGCCTAACGTACAGCACACACTCGCTCAATGTGAACGCGCAAGCTCATTTCGTCACACGATTATATACATGCTTGAATAGTCGGTGGCGAAGCGAGCCCTTCTACGCTATACTATTTATAAAAAAGCAAAAAAAAAAATACAAAAAAAGAGTCAATTAGTGCACACAAATAAATAGCGGTATTTCTAATTATGAAAAAAGCGGTCAACTCTTTGTTTTTTATCAGGCATTACGAAAAATAATCATGAATCACAGTACAAATGCACAATTTTTTTAATTGTCAGTTAAAAAAAAATTAAACAAAAAAATGAACTGCAGTTTTTATTGGGATTTCCATGAAACGTTACAGTTTTCCACATTAGTAGCGCCTTCTGGACGTGTAAACATCAATTTTTTATGAAACTTTATCAAAATCTGCCAATCCCTGTGGTGGAAAATACTAATACTGTAAATGACATATTGCATGTTCATCAACCGAATCTTTACAATGTCGAACAGTAAAAAGTATATGCTACATTTACATTTACATTTTGCAGTGTGAAACTGTAAAAAGTACACGAAATAATAAACTAAACATATCCTCATCAAAATTATCTAAACATAATCATAAAATTGTTTACAATAAATAAAATTTTAAGAAATTCTTTAATTACAAATGCATTTTTAATCATACTTTATTACATCCATCACTTCCTACATAAATTTCTGCCGAACAATTTTTCTATCTATACTATTACATCACTATCTACTTGGTAATTATTGGTACAAAAAGTGATGCGTACATATCCAATCCGGAATATAATCGATAACGTCAATGAATAATCTATGAGACAAGTCTTTTGAAAGCAAGAATAATTTGTAACATAAAAAATATTGAATTTTCATATATTACAATGTATCATGTCCGTAACGCTTTCGTGTAATTGAAAATTCGCCCATCCCCCTCCGCCCCATTGTTGGAGCTATAATAAGCAAATGCAGCAACAGTCTTTAATAAGTGTTTCACCTTGAAATTTCCTGGCTCACGTGTTTTTAATTTAATTAATGTAATTAATTAAGTCGAATTTTTACTGGGCACACTGCAATTTCTAATTTATATAGACGGTAATTTTCTCAATAGGAAATACACAATTTTTATATTTTCTAATTACAATTTTTCATAAATGCCGTTTAATATTTTTTACAATTTTCAATATCAATAAATGGTATTCGTTTACAGTTTATTTTCCTATACGTACTGAATATTTTACTGAGGGCACTGTAAATTTTACATTTTATACACAGTGAGATTCCTCGTTTTTATTTGTAATTTCTGCTGTCATTTTTTTTGCTGCGGACATTGAGTTTTTTACAGTTTAGATCAGCATTAATAACTTATCAGGGAGTAAAAAACACATTAAATCCATTATTTTGCAATGGAACACACTGCAAAACCAGTAATTTACAGTTTTCAACTGTAAATTTTGTTTTCGTTTCAGTAATTTTTAAATATCAACCATTCATTTTTACAGATCATTTTTTTCCGTGTACTTTCTCTATATTGATTTAATCAAAAGTAATTCATTGATTTAAATAAAAAACACAAAATGTTAACGCAGTCTATACAAACAAAGTGCATTACTATGTCATTCATAACGATAATAATGTTCAGTGAAGAAATAAGTTATACGCAATTAAGGTAGCAGTTTTGCCACAGTCTCGTTCAAAAGTTAACTCTTTGGTGAATGTTCAAAAACTTAAATATAACTTGCGGAATAATCTTATAATGGTAGATGTTACATCTTACAGGAATCTAAAAACATATAAACTTTCAGGAAAAATGTTTAATATAAAGTTTAGAGTTTCCGAAATAATCACGTTTCTCTAATACACATGGATACCTTATATCGTTATATCTTGGAAACTAAGCGGTCAAAATTCTTGTAATTTTTTGACAAACTTCGTCATATTTTAAAAATTTATATTATTACTTTTTTAATTTATTTTAATTTTATTTTATTAATATTTAAAAATTACTCTGTAAGTGACAATAAAAGAAAAAAATTCTGCAGAAAAATTTCGGAGTTATTGCGTAAAACGTGAAATTTTTTACCGTTCCCCATAAGAAGAAACGTAAAACTGTGAACAACAAACTTTAATTTCCAATATCTCAAATATGACACTGTGAATCCTAGTGAAATTTTACACGTAATAATTAACGTAATAGTGTCCTGAATGAGTCTCCGAAATTTAAAAGAATTCTATAGAAAATCGCTTTGGCGAGACTACTACGTTAAGAGAATAATAAAGAATCATTATTTTTGCACCTGTAGGTAGACAAAAAAATAAATTGAGGATTGATTGAAAGTCCAGATGCATGGTAATTTAGTATCAATACGAAGACTCGTGCTTTCAATAAACGCGAACGAATATGGCAACATACGATAATTAAATTTAGTCTTGAAGATCGAATGTGCGCAATGTGTTGAAAATCGATTAATTAGTCATCTGTAAATTGCAGTAAACTACACCAGATTTAAGATATAAGATATAAAATACCCGTATTAGTATGAATTTATATACTTGTGGGTAGATATATGTCGATGATCTTGATTTCACTCGATCATCAGAACAATAATCGTGAAGCAACGATCTCGATTATACACGACGAAGGATACTCGATTTTTCGATCTTCGAACGTAAAGGCGAACCACAAAAATGTGATATTTATATATATAAATATATAACGTTACGTGCACAGCAAAAAAAAAAGAATAAATATATTTTATACCGCATACCGGCTTGCCGATGACCAATGACATCAAGTTGCTTCTGACATCCAGTGCCGTGTATAATGAAAAAAAAAATATTCGAATAAAAATTAATAGAAATCGATGCCTGGGATCGAGGCATCCCAGAGGCGGGCACGTCTCTCGGATGGAACGAAACCTTAAGGAGACACGGGTTGCCCGATCGAGTTACAAAATCGATACGACCGGATCGAGAGCGTAATGGCCGAGCGATCAAGCGCGTACACGTATACGTACGTTGCAGTGTGTAAATCGCATCCTTCTCTTTCTCTCTTTATATATTTATATGTATAAATATAATATGAGAAGAATCATGTCATCAGAAGCAACGTCGTATGACCGAGATACTTTGTAGGCTTTATAAAACTGACATCGAATGAATTGACGCGCTAACTCATCGACGGTTAAGAATGTACTCGTTCGTACAGCCGTGCAAAAAAATATACGATTTTGACAATCAATCTCACATTTTTCTTCGTTACTGTAATTAGCGATTCTTATTAATTATTCTCGTTCATTCTATATAATGAATCTACAGTCAATATGTGTGAAATGGTAAATAAATGTTCGTTAGTAACTCTTTGGGTATTTACTATCGCCCATTAGCTCAGGCGAGTAAAGAAATATTCTTCTAAGTTCAATTGAATGTTCATCATTTTTTGCCGGTTATTAATTATGAATAGTTTATTTAAACGCAGTGTCTAGTCGTCCGGATACCGAAAAAATTTTCCGTTACATTTGAAAAACTTTGAATATTCCCCACTATAGTTGAAGGAAACTAAGTATTCCCCGCTGTAGTTATAAATTTGGCTGTGTCTAGCCGTCCGGATACCGAACGAATACAAGACTGGTATTCGTCCAGATATTTGTCGAGAATGCGATTATAATTGTTTTATTTAACTTTTCTAATTAATTTTTCTACAGTATAATGGTATATTGAAATTCCCTCGTACGTAATTTGTACGTAATCCATTCGGATATACAATTTATGATAGTTTTCATTTATATCTGGACGAATAATCGCATATAATTCGTCCGGGAAAACGATTCTCTATGGATTTTGATGGATGAAAAATAAATGAAAATTTATAACTACAGCGGGGAATACTTAGTTTCCTTCAACTATAGCGGGGAATACGCAAAGTTTTTTCAAATGTAACGGAAAATTTTTTCGGTATCCGGACGACTAGACACTGCGTATTTTTTCTCATTTAGATTTTTACAATCATAATTCGACATAGTGCTTTTGTTAATTTTCAAACTTTTAGCCTAAATAAATAAATTTACAAGTAAAATATTTTTCATAGCATCTCAAAATCAATCAATAAAATACACGACTAAGGTGCAAGTTCCATTTTAAAACCGTTTTGGAAACACTTTTTGGAAAAAAAGTACGAAATATTTTTGGACACGATTGTACTTCTAACCCGTTTCTCACGTCATAATTTCGCTTGTCAACGAGACTACGCATATACACACCGTACATTGTATATTCTCAGGTATTTTTCTATCACTCTTCGACCACATGATGAGAAAGACATCCAGGATATCCAGATATGCGTGATACTCAATCTCGAGGAATAACGAAGAATTTGAATGAAAAGATTACATCAATAATAATTTCTCTAACGATGAATAAATAAAAGATTACATAATCTTGATTGAAAATATTTTCGTCTCTCATTAAACAGAATGTTAACGAATGTTGTTAAATTTTGCGTTACTGACTAACGAACAAAAATAAAATAAAAATGTTTATGAGACAGTTCTCGCGGTTAATTTACCATCTGTCGACATATGTGTACAACTCGCGTGCTCTGTCATTCAAAGGCGTAAAAAAAATAAAGAACGACGAAAAACAAAAACATCAAATACAAAAAAATGTGAATATCGCTAAGTCATGACTTCGCGAGTCGGTCGCGTGTGAGTTTCGCTCGCATCTTTCGACCGAAAAACGATCGTCAACAATAAGTAAAAGAGAGAAAACAGACAAAAAAACGATGATACCTAGAAGCCAAAGAACTGGATAAACGTCCCGGCGTTTTCGACATTCGAAATTTACTTTGTTAATCTTTTCTATATATATTATTCGAATTGAAAAAAATGAAGCGCTACATTGTTGCATAAAAAATCTTCGCGTGGCCAGTTTTCAAACATATGGGTAAATGATATATATCACTAGGTGCCTTTTATATATACTTTTTTCTAAAGCCTTTGTTTACATGAACTGGTAGCTGAAGAAAGCAAGAGAATATTTTGTTGGGCCCCCTGACCATGCTCAACGATTAGTGACTTTGCATGACTGGAGAATCTAACACAGCAGGCGTGAATACTCAAAAAATTCGTCCACTAGTTATTTCCAAAACTGACCGTCTAAAAAATGAAAAAAATTACATTCTCAATGTAAAACAATCAATAACCGCTTCGGTATTTACTATTACGTATCAAATAAATACTGTACAGGAAAAAGCTTGTCTGACTATGAAAGAACTCTTCTACTTTCTCAAATATTTCTGTGAGAGTTTATTCAACCAAAATAAAAACAAAAGAGGAATCCTTTCGAATAGTCTACAACTGGGAAAAGTTTAGGCAGGTATATTGTTAGTAGGGCTCAATTTTCAAAATGGCTTGCCAACAAAAGTGCACTGAAAAAAAGGCATAGTACTAAGAACGGAGGCGTAGTTGGCTCAACGACGCCCTGATGTTGGATACGGCGAAACCAATGGCGTAGTTGACGCAGCCCCCGCGCGTAGCTGAAGGTATTTTGTTGAGCCAACTACGCCCGCAATTTGAGGTAAAACTTGAAATATTCAATAGAACCAAAACATTTTTTGAATAAAATTCAATAAATATTTGAAATAGTATCATCGTCTTGCTCGGGAAATGCGGAAAAGTATTTCAGTCAATTTTATCAATCATGTTTGGATTAAATGAATTGCATTGTGTAATTGAAACGCATAGTGATTGTACCGAACAATTATGATTCTGAAATGACTAAGAAATATTTGAAATTTTTTTGATATATTTATTTTTTAGAATATTTTTAATTTTATATTTTGCCACTTTCAATAGCAAATACGATAATCGATTTCTTACTCTCTCGTAAGAGCGCCTATCCTGACATAATTAGGTGGCAAAACGTTTTCATATTAGCGTACTTTAATTGTAAGATAGGCCTTAGACCTGTTTACCTCGTACAACAAAGATTCGGTTTTCTCGACGACCATCGGTCGGAGTGATCATTGTTTAACGATTCAATGTCGGAGTCTTATGGGCACACGGGCGGTGCGACGCTCACGCGAGAGCGCTCCGCCCATGGCCCTCTAGTGGATTTCTGCCACAGCAGAAATCCAGCCAGGGAATAAAGCCATGCGGTTACAATATACATAACTCGTGTCAAACAAAACTTCTGTTTGCGCAACGAAATTTTAGTAGCTTTAGCAAAAGGTTTATTTATTTGAATAGTAACAAAGATTTCATCGAAATTACTACTAGGGAATTAGCTTAATAACAAATTATATTCCGTTGATCTATGGTATCGTTGAATTCCATTCTCGTAGAGAAGTTTATTCGATGCTATTATTTTATCAAGTCACGGACAAATTGTATACAATTCAACCTCCGTGTGATTATTTCAAATTCAATCGATTCTGTATCTCAAGTTTTGTTTTTTTTTTTTTAATGTAACCATTTATTGCTGTATTACATGAAATACACTTAACTCAAATAAATTAAAATTTGGCGGCAAAATCGTGGCGTAGTTGTCGCAACGACGTGACTTTCAATGGATCAACCACCGAGTGATTCAACGTAATATGACTATTGACGCAAAGAAATTCGTCCAACCTCATTGTGTAGTTGGCAATACTTTAATTTTTTTTTCAGTGTGTGAATAAAATAACACCCAAGTGCATGTAGTTTCGTACAATAAATCGAGACCCGGCAGTTTTAATATACTAAACCCCACTACCCATGAATGCAAAGATAATTTTAATTTAATTGCCGCATTTAAGCTACTAAAAATTCGGGAGGTTGAGCTCGTGTAACAATAGAAATTTATACGGCTGTTTTTGAGCGGGCAAATAGAAAGGCGCGAATGAGAATATTATATGGAGGTGAAGAAACATCGCGTAAAAGACCTCGGGCCAAAAAAGGCTTACGAGAATAATACAAAACGAGTTTTGGCTTGGCGTTAGAACACGAACGCAAACAAACACAGACAGATGCAAACACACGCGAAAAACTCTCACATAATTCGTTTATCGCGCTTCTGCCCACGGTTACGGATAAAACCTTTCGAATTTTTCATACGTAATAATGAGAAGTTCCAAAGTGTGTGTATGTTACCGGTCCAAACTGATTTCAGGACAAACTAGGTTTTCTATCCGATTCTAAGGACAAACTGGTTCAGCCTTCTTAGGATCAACTGGTTTAGACTAGAAAAAACCAGTTCACTCTGAAATCGGGTTTGACCTGTAGTAGTATTTCGACGAAATTCCGAGAAGGTGATGCATGGAATTGTTTTAATTTGGGAACCGATAACATTGCCAGAAAAACTTGGCGTACGATTTCGCCTCGCATTATATATTCTTTATAAATAATATGGATGAGGAAATAAAGCCATTTCACGAATTATACATGCAGAGTGGCTAAAAGTGAGAAGCTTTAAAGTACGGGGGATAAAACGAAAATTGTAATTCGAGTCACCTTGAGCAAGCAATAAAAGTTCATGCGATAATTTGCTGCAATTTCCATCTACGATTATTCGTCGTATCGAAAGAGGAACTGTTTGCGTCGTGATATTCTTCATTTATTACACCGCGAGAGTGTAGAAGGAGAAGTGGAGAGAAAAAGGGGGAGAAAAAAGCCCTCGTAACGAGCAATATCCTTCTTTGATGATGAATAAAAAAAAAAAAAGGAAATAAAAATAAAAAAAACTCTCTACTCGGGCGAGCAGAAATAACTTAACGATCTGAAACACCTTTAATCACAAAGTTTTCTCTTCTCCACTCCCACCCTTGAGGGTCTCTGATGAGGGCACTTTTTTCTCATTCCTCAGAATGGAAAAACTGCACAATGTAGTATAAATATATAGATGTATTTAAATTCGATAAAAACATTGGAAGGGAGTAAAAGCCGTAGATAGAAAAAGGGGCAAGCGAGGGAATTAAAGAATATAAAGAAGGAGGGAACGACGTTTGTAGGAAAGGAAGAGAAACGTATCAGAGAAACTGCTTAAAAGAGGTTCAAAGCAATGGAGGGACAAATTACCTGGAAGTTTACCAATCTGAACGTATTTCTCGTTTTTTTTTTATATTCCCCCCCTTTTTTTCTCACTCCCACGTCACAGAAACTCGCGTTTTCTCTTTGAATATAATGGGACCCGCCTCCCGCGTGCGCATCACTTCAGACGTGTTTTCGTCTGTACCGCAATAAGCTAACGATGAAAGAGGGAGAAAGAGAGAAAGAGAATTGAGTGCGCGCGCGATCATCTCGAATAAGGGAGAGCTGATAATCTTGGAAGGGGCTCTTTAAATTGGCTTCTTTGATGCAAACGCGAGATGGGGATGAGTTTTATATCGGAATAATTTTCGAGCTCTTCCCCCCACCCCTTCACTCTCTTTCTCATCGCTCCCGACCGATCGCGCCACGATTATCATGCGTTTGCTCTTTCCATGCGCGCCTTTCCTATCATCCACCTCTCTTAAAAAAAAATGTAATTTTTTCTTTTTTTTACGATTTCAACCTCTTTTTGTACGATATTGGAAGGGTAGAAAATCCCGGGCTTATGATTTTGTTCCTGCAAAACAAGAAAAATGGTAGTGGCAATTCGTCAATTTCCGCGTTATTATTAGCACGACCACAGTCGGTTACGTGGTCGGCTGCATTCTTTTAAATGAAACATTTTTAGAGCTCCCCCAAAAAGGTGTCTCGTACCAGGCACCTTTATCCTATGTATTAAGTGTCGATTCTTTTAGCGACAAGGGGTGAGTGTTCTGACAATTGTACACTGTATGAAAACTGCAATAAACGAACCTCCAAGGAAAGAAAGTTCTTAATCGCCAGAAAAATGTTTAAACTCATGTAATTCAGTCCCACAAAAGTATTAAAGTCTTTTATATATTAATTATCGTTATGCCACAATTGATTGTGGATTTTTTACACGTGTATGTCGCTCGCGAGAAAAGAAAGTGCGAGGATTTCTTAAGCTGAAACGAGAGCTGTGAAAAGTATCGTACAAGTGCATTTATGCAATATATATGGAACTGTGTGAACGCGGTATAATTCTGTATTCGTGTGTGGGTATCTGATTAATGCGAGGAAATGAAATTGTCTCGCGATCTGCTTTGAGGGGTACAGGAAAATGGTAAAATAGAGTAATTGTTGCCATTACTGTAAGCAAGTTTCGGGGCACGTTGTGCGTCTACGCTTGTGTGATTGTCTTCGTGTGTTTGTGCATTGAATAGTTACAGCGTGCACTCGACCGATTCTTTGCAGCAAAAAAAGCGAATTACGACGAACTATAGCGAAACAGAGATGCAACAACACATCGACCGTTCGAGCAATGTATACCTTTAAATTTACAGGGTATCCCGAAAGTCTTATTTCATTTTTCTCTTCGACACACCGTTGAAAAGATATTAATTAAACTGGTGATAGCCAATTCGGTGTATCGTTGCGAAAGGAAAGTGAAAAAGAGATAAATTAACTAACAAATATCTCTTGAACAACAAAACAGACAATAAAATGCAATAGAACATTCTTTTCTTACAAATTCAATAACCCGAACATTCCCTAAAATATTGGCACGATTCCAGAGACACCCTGTAAACGCGCAAACGACGAGGAGTTTGAGTTTTGTGAGAATCCGGGCAATTACGGCCTCTATTCAGATCGTAATCCGGCTTCTTGTTTATAACGTATTAATTTAGATGTCCTAATTGCATCGGTTAATTATCGTAGTAACTGTATATCTATATATTTACTATATTGCACATATATCATATTTCACACTACATACTCGTGTATAAATAACTATATATATATTGCATGTGTCTACGAACGCGAATTTCTGGCTTCGTGTCTACTGTCTGAATCTTGGCTTTTATACAATGCTTTCACTCGCCGCCACTTCCGGATGGATTAAATAAACAGCGCAGAGCATTCTTCGCAAGAACTCATCTCAATCGCCTTACATACATTTTTTTTCTTTTTCCTCTTTTTCATATAATCGCGTGTACCCACCTTTTCATAACACACATTATTTAAGTGTACGACCAGCATTTGAGACGTTTATGAATCATGATCCTACTAATGAATCCTTCGTCGATTTATCGAAACATATTCCGCCTACAAAATATTTCAAATACGATAAAAAAAAAAATGATGTACGATGCCAATTATCGATTGCTATTTCAAAAAATATAATAATCGAGGTCGTATATATAGGAAGCTCAAATTCCCATTTGCACTAATAAACTACGAAAACGACACATGGTGACAAGAAAATTCTAAATTACCTGAGAATATTTTTCCATGATTGAATTCGCAAGAGTTTCTGTTCTTGCTTTTCCGAATAAAATGTGCAATGTCTGGATAGGAAGTTACCTACGAAAAATGATACTATTATTGCGTGTGAAAAAAATTAATTGCCGTGGAAAGGATGAATGAGGACCTCGTTACTCGAAAGAATGAAATAAGTGAGCATCTCATCGTCACAATAAATTTGCATATGTATGTATAAATAAGTTAAGGATACAAATAAACAAATAACTATATGTATATCGTCGTGTGTTTGTCCATGGTTATTGTATATATACGGGCTGTTGATCTTAGCTGCGAAGCTGAGCAGGGAACAGAGCACTCTCACTTTCGTCCTGGGAAAGTTTACGCACCGCAGCGTGTTAATTATAATGGTAGTTAAGTAATCGCGATATGTTAGCCATTATCGTTGTTCCGGTACGAGAAAATCACGAAAGCTTTCGTGACAATACACTAACCTAACGAATTTTATACACACACACACACACACACGCGCGTGTGTGTGTGTGGAATACGTCACGTACGTATGAAACACAAATTTATTTACACCCACGCGTAAAGAATTATAATATGCTTGAGAACTTATCACTTGTAGATGAAATACAATCTGAAAATAAAATAAACACACACACGGAAGATCGATGAGAAATCAGGAAAATTCCATTCGTTAGAAACAATCCGAATCGTTGTTTTGCGAGTCGCATAATCTGGGAAACACGAAATAAGTTCCGGGCGACAATTCCGCATGTGATTCATGCCACAGATTTTCATTAAAATGCGCTGGCACTGTCCTCATCCAAAAATTAATCGGCGCTTTGGAGTTAAAATCTTTATATTTATTTATGTATTTGAACAAAAAATAATTGGCAGAAGACAGTACGAATGAACAAATAAATTTAATTTGTTTCATAAATTAATTCGAGATTTTTGTTAGTTTTAAGGATCATCGAAGGCTCGATAATAAAAACAAAATTGTCAGCTGAACTTTTTCAAGATTTTGACTGATTAATTTGCTAACCGTTTCTCCAATACAATTACGAAAAGTTCGCGAAAGCTTAAGCGCTAAACAGATCCGAATGAAAAAATAACAAATTGGATTCCTAAAAATAAAAATTGTCACTCGACACAATGATCTTTTTCTGCAAATTTTCCAAACGAAAAAGATCTAATAAAATTGAAACGAGAATAAGCAGGCCAGATTGCGAAAACAACAAACGACAAATAATAAAAATTGTCAGTCGACACAATTATATCTTTTTCTGCAAATTTATGAAACGGAAAAGACATAATAAAATTAAAACGAGCATAATAGCAAACATCTAATTAAAATGAAATAATCGCTAAAATATATACGACAGAAAGAAAGAAAGAGGAAGATAGAAAGAATAGACAGAGTTTAATAACAAGTAGAGACACTGTTTTGTACACAAAGTTCATGAAGGCATAAAAAAACGATCGATCCATGGGGATTTTCTCGAAGCTCGTGAGATTAACACGTATCGCGCGAAACCTCCCAAGTTAAGCAGTCACGTTAAGTAACCAATGGACGAGAGATATGGTGCAGTCAGTTTAAGCGATGCAATGGAGGTGAATAGAGCGAGAACGAGTATGAGAATTGCCACGGTTGCAATATTCATGATGTATCATACATCCAAATACACACATGTGAATATACATGGGAAATAACGAGCGATCGTGTCAGTTTACACACCCTGAGTTGCATGTGCACACCAGAGGTGTACGATGACGGCACTATATCGTAATAATACTATTGAAGTGTGTGCAAACCCAAATATATATGCGTATATATATTGAACGAAAGAGTCTGGAAGCAGCGCGTCGCTATGGCTTCTTCGCACGACATGCCAATAAAACGTTCTTACGGGATAAAGGATATACACGCTGCCTGTAAAATGCAAATTTTTCACGCGGATGCTTAACGCGTTTCCAAACGGAATTTACTCTTCACCTAAGCCTACTAACTCTCTCCCTTTTTCTCTGACTCTTCCTCAAGATTCACAGACCTGGCAAAAATGTGCAATGTGTAAAAAAAATAGGAGGTCAGAGTATTGTAGAAAAAAGAAAAAGTAACATTTCGTGATAAAAAACCGAACGATACCTCACATTTTCTATAGTGAATTTATTTGAACCAAAATTTTAATATTATGTTCATCGAGGAACAAAAAAATGAGATAGGGCCTTTGCCCTTTTGTTTCGAACGCTCCGGGTGACAATTCAAAAGTTCTGTGATTTGTTCGAGACTGAATATCCTAAAAACAGCATACTATGATGAAACAATGAAAAAATCTGACATTCCCAACACAAATACGTTGTTGTGATGAATTTCCTAAAAAAAAATTCACTTCAAGGGAAAACGCCACTGTGACAGGCCAAACATTGTCAAATTATAGGAATTTTTTTTCACAAGTATAACTAATTACACTAGTCAACATTGATTTTCTCACAGGAAAGTAACTAGGTGTTTTCGATAGTTTTTTTTGTGCTGAACACGAATGCGGCCGTTAAAATTGTTTATCACGCAACGTTTTTCAGCAAATTGAGGTCAAAATGTCGAAAAAAGGTGTTTTTGGGCATGGGAGTTTGTAGCGCATGAACGCGATGTTCTAGAAACATTTAACAAATTCCAAAATAGAGCTTCAACCTTGTACTTTTAAGTGCAATAGTTATAACTTTTTTTCTCGAGTACCGTTCGAACACTGCATTGAGAAAGAAATTTTGTTGACCGAAACAAATTTCGTTTTTCTCAACCAAAATATTTAGTTCGATACGGGCAGCAAAATATTTTTGAGATAAGACGAAATAATTTGTGAATGCTGAAACAAGTTATTGGCCGAACCAACCAAACTTTGGTGCAGCCAAATAAATTAATGTTAATGCAACAAAATATCATCTAAATAAATCATTTATTCATCCTAACGATTACCGTTTAGTCAATTTGGTAATTGAGATTCAAACAAATATTTTATTAAAGCAACTAAAAAGTATGTGTAAGCAAATGCTTACGCATACTTTAATAAATATATATATTTGATAAATGGTACCAGTTGTTCGAACAAAATCATTTAGCTCCGGTGATTTAGTCGATTCATCTAGAAATTTTCATGATTTAGTTGAATAAACTAAATCATTTGCCATTCAACAAAAAAATTGTTGGATCCACCAATATTTCGTTCAACAAAATGGAATTAGTTCGATGAACAAATTCTTTTTTCTCAGTGTGATAGTTTATTTGTAATTTTGTGCGAGCGCGCACAGGCATTTAGGCTTGACTGTACAAAATTTCGAAAGTTTATGGTAGAGATGTGATTAGGCTGTCTAAGAACAATCACTTTTAGGAGACCCTCAAAATTTTCTTCGTTTTCGCGTATCTCTCACCTTTTGTGAGATGTTTCGAAATAAACAATAATTTTGATAATATTACATATTGAAGCCGGGAAGATCCTACTTTTACTAAATATATTATAAATTATTGAGAGAAAAATTTTCTGTAATTAATTGATGAAATAATTTAGCTCACATTCTACCGGACAGAAAATTTCTTATGATAAATTCGAAAAAATAATGCTTCAAACGTTTTATGACATGCTACTCCATATTAATAGCAAAAATATAGTTTATTTGTAGATTAATTCAATTAGTATAATTTGTGATTGATAGTAATACATTGAAGCCCATGTAGACGATGCATGTTCATGCTCGCGGGAAATTACAAATCACAAACACTATCAATGCTCCAATGGTATGTGGGAAAAAATCTATAACTATTACACTTAAAAGTACAAGATTTAAGCTCTATTTTGGAACTTGTTAAAATTTTTTAGCACATCGCGGTCATGCGCTACAAACTCTTAAATATGATCAAAAACTCGTTTTTTCGACATTTTGACCTCAATTTGCTGAAAAATCTTGCGCGATAGGCACTTTTAGTGGCCGAATTCGTATTCAATATGAAAAGATCTATCGAAAACACTTAGTTATTTTCGTGTAGGAAAAAAAAAGTATAAAAATGTTGCCCAGTGTTATTTATAAGGATCGGGTAAAGGATACTTTATTGAGTACATATTCAACTATTTGAATACCAATTTTTATTGAAAAATATTAACAATTTACAACATTATAAGCTTCCATGTGATGACAAAAAAATCCTCTTCATTGTCCCATCGAAATCTTGGTGAAGGGTTATCTGATAGTAAGAAATCAAAAAATTTCAATATCTATGCGAATGCAGCTATCGCTGTACGTGGCCGTTTTTTCTTTTTTAATTTTTTCACAAAATTAGAGCAGTTTGAAATTTTTGTACAGACTTAGTCACCGCGATAAAGAATATTTGAAAAAAAAAAAATAAAACAAATTTTATCGGTTCACTGGTCTTCGAATATTCACTGGGACAAGGTCAGAAAAAGTTGTTTCGAGTAAAGCACGTTGAAATTTTTCATGGTTTTTTTTTATGTCAAATAAACTGTTTAACTCAAATATTGATCCTTACTTTTAACTAGAAAATTTTGTTTACATCATTTTGAGCATGTATACTGTAAGAAAATGTAAAAAAATAGAATTTTTCGAGTCGTCACTGTGTGACATTCCCTCTTAAAATATTAATTGTATTCGTTATTATAATATTAATTAATTAAAATATTAATTGTATTTGTATGTAATTGTAATTGTATTGTGTATTTGTTCTCTTCTAATGAAGCAATTTTGTGTACGATTCTAAAATCGTACACAAAATTGCTTCATTAGAAGAGAACAAATACATCTGATCATAAAAGAATAGACCAAAAATCTCTGTGTCCCAAAAATGATGTTCCCAATAAAATATGGAATGCTCCATCGCGAGAAGCTCATTTTCGACCGGTAAATTATTGCCTCAAAATATCCTCATGGAATTTGAACTAAAAAAAGTAGTGGTAATGGGTACTGATATCCTGAAAATTTTTTTTAAATGGTCCCTAATTTTGAGCGTGAAATCGATAAATATCAGGAATTGCGTCAAATTTCGAGCTAATGAATGAGAATTCCTGTCAGGATTTATGATCAGAAAAGTATTTACGAAAGTCTAATATTTTCATTACTCGTATTATTATTACTATTATTTAAATATTATAATTAATAATATTATGATTTATTTATATTATTATTAATAATACACTGTTTATAATTATTACATTTATCTATAATATTCGAAGTTCTGATTACTATCTATAATATTTTTTCCTATTGTTGAAAAGTTATTGTTATTGGCATTATTATTTTTAGCGATTGTTGGAGGTAAAAAAAGCATGCACTTGTTCTCCAAACGTATAAAATCTCGCGGAAGCAATCGAGTCTCATTACGAGCGTGAAATGATAGGAAAAGAAGCGTCACCAAACGCTGACGATATAATTTTGTATATAAGAATGAGAATGATTATTTATAATACTCTATACGTGACGGAGAAGTGTAACCGATTCGAAAAAATTCCTAACTGGATGGGTAAATCGGTAATAGCCGTAAATAATGGTAGCCTCTTACGAGTCCTTACGTTTTTCACACCAGGAGCGAATAAAGCATCTTCGTCGAGATGGTAAAAGAAAGAAAGCTTTGAGTATGCCCTCGTACTTACGAGAGAGGAAGAAAGAGCGAGAAACGTGGCGGAGTCCATGGCCTCACTTTGTCGGAAAGCCCTTGGCTTTTTTTTTTCGTCATTGTATTTTTAATTTTTAATGTTTTCTTATCCTTCAGAGTCAGGCCGCTCTCTGCGCTTCGCATTAATCGGGCTCATGCTGTGCATATCTGCCGGTAATGAGAATAATTTGATGATTTTTTTGTCAGGAATTAATCTCGCGCTCGATGTACGCCGCTGAGACCTCTTTTAGTTCTGAGGAAAATACAACGCAGGGTTTCAATGTTACAACGTATACGTGTATTCTCGAACACGCTAAATCCCATTACTTTTCGTAAGAACATGTCGAGAATGTTAATTAAGAGGTTGACCTGAATTAGGACAGTAAGAAAAGCGTAATTTTGGCGATTTTTTTTTTACTTTAATCAAAAGAATCTTTTTAAAATCTCTGAGATATTTAAAAACATTTACACAAATATTTTGATTTTAAATTAAAAATTTTCAAAAATGTGCCGTAGTTGTTCGTCCACTCAGAATGTCGGGTGCATGATTTGAGTCCGTAACAAAAAGAGAACAAAATTCTTAATTTTCATGGGAAATTGAGAAAAAAATTTCGAATGAAAATCAAATTGTGAGTCTTCAAAAAACGTTATGATTTTCAGTACAAAATTTTTTTACTCGATTGTTAGAAAAAAATGATTGTTTTTCCATTTTTTCAATTATTCTTTGAGGTTTACATATTTGCGTAATTACATGTAAATTGAAAAAAAAGAAATTATCATTTTTACCACCAAAAATTACTCACGCTAAATTGTACGACAAACATGGTCGGTGCAGGAACGTTGCAAACATTGTTGAATATTTTGTACGAAAAATCAACATTTTTGTACAAAACCTTTTTTTCTATTAATATCAGAATGTGTAATAGAACACATCAACAGATTCGAAAAGACCCGCTTTATTAGAGACGAGAAACAAAATTGCAACTAAATATTCTAGAAAAAAAACTCAAATATTTTCAAGCTGAAGGAATAAGAATCATTTCCGAAGATTTTACTCTGATTTGTTAGCAATAAAATAATCAACATAAAAACAACGAAAGACAACATCGTTAAATTGTTCAAAAAATATTGGGTTTTAAACTCTATTCCCGCTGTTTTTGAATGAAAAAAAATTATTTACAGTTTACGGTACATTCTATTTTATTTGAAGTATTGTCCTTCAGAAGCTACGACCTCTTCCCATCTTTCACGCAACAAATGGATTCCACGCCAATAGAAATCGTTGGTTTTTGAGGCAATCCATTCATCGATCCATTTTTTGATATCTTCAAAAGACTTGAAATGCTGTGATGACAAATCATTCTGAATCGCTCGAAACAAATAATAATCAGACGGTGTTATGTCCGGTGAATACGACTGGTGAGGTAAGACTTCCCAGTTCATGTCCTTTATATACTTTTTTACGATTTCTCCTACATGTGGCCGAGCATTGTCATGGAGCAAAATTAGTTTGATATGATGATTGGCGTAACCAGGCCGCTTTTTTCTCAATTCCTGGTTTAGTTTCATTAATTGTTGTTTATACCCAACAGCTGTGATCGTTTCACCCGGTTTCACCAACTCGTGGTACACCATACCTTCTTGACCCCACCAAACACACAGCATCACCTTTTGAGCATGAATATTGCGTTTTGGCTTTAACGGACCTGGCTCACCTGGCAGTACCCATGCTTTTTCGTTTGGGATTTTCATAATAAACCCATTTCTCATCGCCAGTCATGATTCGATGTAGAAATAACTTCCTTTCGCATCGTTCAAGCAGCAATTCACAAATCGTTTTTCGCTTTTCGAGTTGTCTCTCGTTTAATTGATGTGGTAACCAATTTTCCGCTTTTTGAACCAGTCCAAGATTATGTAAACGATTGCTAACAGCCATTTCAGTAACGTTTAATGTATCAGACGATTCTTTAAGGGCCTGACATCGACCTTCATTGAGTAAAGTCTCCAATTCTTCATCTTCAAATTTTTTCGGCTGTCCTGGACGTTCATTGTCTTTAAGGTCAAAATCATCACTTTTGAATCGTCTAAACCAATCTCTGCACGTTGTTTCAGATAGAGCATGTTCACCATAAGCTTCTTGAAGCAAGCGATGCCTTTCAGCAGCACATTTTCTAAAATTAAAGCAAAAAAGCAAAGCTTTCCGCATATGCTGTTTCGTTGGTTCAAAACCTGATATTTTCGACATTATAAAAAAGTAGGGTGTACAAGTGAATTCACTCTCGAAAACTGAATATTGCAGGTTATGTCCAATACTTCAACACAGTATATTTTTAGTGTTACTTCTATGAAAATAATACTAGTTACCCCATCTCATATAAAACAGCGGGAACTAAGTTTAAAACCCAATAGTGCTCACTCTCTGAATTTGGCGATTACGATATGAACCGAAAAACAAATATTTTACCTGCAAATTTGGTGAAATATTTTCTCATCACTATTTTTGTCAATAAAATTGACAAAATAACGCATTGCTGTAATTGCCCTATTTTGTTTAATTGCTTAAAATATGCCAAAATTGGTTGAAAAACCAATTAGAGTTGTAGCTTTAATCTCCATTAGCCGGAATCAATCGTACACGAAGAAAATATTCCATGACAGATTACTGTTACCAAACTTCCACGGAATTACGTCAAAAAAAACGGGAAAAATTAGTGTATTGTCATATTTTTTGAAGGTAGACAACAGTAATTTTGCATAATGGAAACGCAAAAATTCCCGGTAGTAAATATTACAGGATATTACAGTGAAGTTACGTTGGTGGAACATTTGAGAACTGTAGTCTATGATTATTATGCCATTTCGTATTTATGAAACTTTACCGAGCAGCGCAAAAAATTTTCGTCAGTAAATAAGTAGAATATAATTCATTGTATGAGTACAGAATAATTCATTCGTAAATAGTTTTATTAGAACAGAGTAATAAATAGTTTAGGAGAAATATTCCTGGATCAGTAAAAATACGAGAATTTTGATTATTTTTCAAACAGATAACTGTTTGTTTATTAATTCGAAAAATTTAGGCGTTTTTTTATTATTAGTTTTTCTTATTACAGCATATTTTTTTTGAAACAATACGTTTTAAAATCGAGGAGTTATACGGCTGTCTTCCGGAAAAGTTATAGCTCGAAGTGTGAAATGGCGTAAGGTTTAGCCTCTGCTGTATTGGTATGAAATAAAATTAGAAATTTTTCCCTTCATTGTAAACATTTATATGGTGTGTTTGAATCATAAAAAAGTACGAAAAGTTAAAAATCAAAAAATGGCACGCGTTTAAAAACAAAGTTCGCATTTCACACCAAAATTTTCGCGTTATTTTGCAATTGAAAAATACTCCTTTTCACTCATTTTTTAAATCTTGTAGGTTCAAATACTAGGTAACATTGTTATTTAGATATGTGTAATTTCAAGAAGATCGATCAATCATTTTTCGAGTCACTACTTACGCCATTTTTGGAAATACGGTTTTAAGAAATTTGATTCATTGAGATCCTTGCTGCGTGCTCCAGCACCAAGTGCTTCACCTTCCTAGACTAGAATGTATGAAAAGTATTTCGAATTTCGCTTTAAAACTTTGCAACCATATTCTTAAGATATTATACTAACATTTGATGAAAATAAATTGAAGTTTTTAAGGGTTCAAAGGTTTCCCTTTCAATCCCTTTCAATTTGTCAACTTCAAACTTTTACTTTTTTTCCTCTAAAGACTGAAATGAAACCTCCGACTTAGACCCGCAAATATGCGTATCACATTCAATTTCAAAGATATATTTGGTAAAAACAAATGGTAATTTTTCTTCATGTATAACGAGAAATTTCTGTTTGATATTACTCTAGTGCAACACGATAAAACGAAAATGAAAAAAATAATTTAAAAATCAATTCGTACTGTAATTTTCATAGAGTACGAAATGTTAGAAAAGTTTCTTGGAGTTGATTTCCCTGATCGAAAAAAAATCATTTAAAAATCAATTCGTACTATAATTTTCATAGTGTAAGAAATGTCAGAGAAGTTTCTTGGAGTTGATTTCCCTGATCGAAAAACAGATTCACAAAGAGCCCGGAGTCTGGCGAACGTCATTCATCTCTCTCTCTCTCTCTCTCTCTCGAGTCGGAGAATCGTATGGCGTGGAAAGAAGGCATAATTAAATTAAATTAAGACTCCCCTTGATTCCCTTAGGAATCCAGACGGGCTCCTTCGTACAACAGCGGCCATTTGTCATATATACATATATATAAATGTACGGGTGTAGAGAAATATCTGTGCATAGTAGCGAACGAAGCCATCCTTCATTCGTAAGCAATTTGCGGCTCCTCCCGATTGAACAAAGAAAAAAACACAACGTTGCAAAATTGCGAACTGATATTAATCATAATCTGAGATCAGTAGCATCAACGTCAACGGCGTCATTACTCAGCGTATGACATTTGAAAGATTTCAATTATTTTTCTAAAGCGTTATTTTAGGTTGCAGGTTAAGGTATTTTGATCATGGTTAAATTTATAACTTTGAGACTTGAAAAAAAAATGTATAACATAGTTTCCATTGTTACAAAAACGGTGTTAAAATTTCATGAAGATTCACCACGTAGTTTCTGAGAAAAAAAAAGTTTTATTTTCGAGGATTTAACACGCGTTCTTATGGCCGCGATATAATCTTCCAAATATAATTAATGAAAAATTGATGTTCCCGATAACTGTCACGTTTGAAATTGACTGTAACTAATAAAGTTAAGTCTACTGAATGAAATTCCGTAAAAATTACAAGATTAACCCCGTATTTTGAGAGATATTCAAACTTTATTGCGAACATATCGTAACCTTCAAGGAAATTTGAGCTTTGGAGTCAAAAGACTTGACAACGTCGCATCGTGGTCCGTCAATCTCAATGAGTTCTATTTTATCGATTTTTATATTCCCATATTACCATTTGAAGAAAAAATGTTATATGCATCATATACATAATTAAATGACAGTTGCGTATATACGCTGCACAAATAATTTTTAATAAATAATGCACAAATAAATAGAGATTTTGAAACATTCTCCTTCCAGTGTGATATTTTTTTTTTTAATAAACCGTCCTGTGTATCGAAGTTTTTCACTCTTTGGTGACATATTTCGTGCAAAAACATTCACTTGAAACTTGTAAACACCAAATTGACAGAAACATATCACTGAAAAGTTGGGTTATAACACCCATGAGCTGTCGCGCAGACATATGTTGATCAATACGATCAGTACAACCAAAACAAACCAATTGGCGACGTTGTCAAGTGTATTGCACGAATTAAACATTGGAAAAATATAATTTTTATAATAAAAAAAATCTACGTATTTAATTATATAATTATCTATCATAAAAAATTGAATTGCATACATTTTATCACTTTTTAATATAAATTAGTGCTCGTGAAATTCAAAGTCTACACGTTAGCAGAACTGATAATACGTGGATCAATTCACGATTTTATACGCAATTCGGGAATTAATAAAAATACAATTGTAATTTCTCGATGTGAAAAAAAAATGAAAAAAATATTTTGTTTTCGAAACACGTTTTATTCAATGAAAAAATCTGTTATTGGTCATCGTTAACGGAAATTTAATATTGGTTAGATGCAGCGCATCAATTGGCTAGTCTGCATCAGCTATTTTACCTCAAATTTACAAAAATTTTCGTGTTCTTCAATTCTAAAAGTACGACATTTCAAAGATTTCAAATATCTTCTGGAACTCAATTTCGAATTGTAAGTTAAATTTACCGATAAGCTTGCTGAAGTTACATTTTTCTTTTTCAAATCATTTACGCGAAAAATACACATAATTCCGAAGATACAACCGAATAAACGACAGCCTAAAATGTTTTTGACTTTGAAAATCTAGAAATCATGGTGAAACAGCAAATTTAGTACATGATGAACAATTGAACACGTAATTAATTCATTTTTTATTTCGAGTATATACAAATGATTTTTCTCAAAACATGTAATTCTCAACACATGACCACACTGTGTAAAGTTATCGTTCTTTATCGTACACTTTAATCATGAATAGTGAAACAAAAAATTACGAGAAAAATTCCTACAATATAGTTTAGTAAAAAAAAACAGTATTTACACGATTATTTCAGAATCATCTGAAAAAAGTTTGAGTTTTACTGTTACTTTTTATTTGATTTTTTAGTGGTCTCGAGTCCGCTGCCGTACTCGGAAACGTTGAGCATTCTCGATTTCTTCAGTAGTCCGGGCTTTTGTCCACCAACAGTGCGATGTTGTCTTTTCTGGGGTTGCTTCGCAGGTCTGCAAAGTAAAAATAAATATTTTTTTTTTCATTTCCACATTTTTTCAGAGAAAAATTTAAAAAATTTACTTTGGGAGGAAGTAATCAGGAAAAATAACGTTGAAATATAGCAATAGAAAGTTTAATCGATAAATATTTATGCCAAAAAGAAAACTTATTGAATCAGCGTATAAAACACGAATAAAACTAATAAAAATTACACAAAAATCTCGATTAAAGAAAGAGAACGAATGAAAAATAATAATATCAACGTGTACTTATAAAAACATAGAGAGAAAAATACGAAAACTAATGTCAAACTATCATTTTATTAAATCAGAGCAAGATCCCAATTCAATATCCACGTTATTAAACATCTTCTCAACAACGTTAACCGTTCCACTCGCTGCTAAAAGAAAATGATGAGAGGTTGGCCTCGAACTTTGACGGAAATTCGTTTTTTTCTTTTTTTTATTTATTTTTGCGATTGCAGCAGAAATTCGGTAAAGAGCGGGAAACCAAGAACAAGGGAGGGAGGAAAAGAGGAAGAGAGAGAGAGAGAGAGAGTGAGTAAGTGAGTGAAACAAAGATGAGGTTGATGCTCGTCGTCGCGGGCGCGCGGCTTCCGTAAATGCCTCGAGTTGTTCCCAAGCCGGAAGTGGCGGTCGCATCAGTCTGTTTAATAGCCGTATTGTATAATTATGAACAATGGGGAATATCTCTGAGCCGTGGAGGAGAGTGAGGAACGATATTACGGAGATAGGAACGAGCGGTGTAGAGACATATGTGGACAATCGTATATACGTTGTGTGGACACATTGAGCTTATAACTCGCGTGTTAGGCTTACGGCGAGTTGCGAATTCAACGTTAAAGGTATGTGAGTGTACGGGACGATAACACAGGTGAGTAAAGGGACGACAACCACCGAGGGAACATATAGGACGTGTCCGAGGTCGAGTTCGTCCCGTGGATGACGAATGTGGCTGGAAGAGGTAGGGATTTTGACGTTTGAGGGGTTATTACGGAGGACCCAGCAGCAGAGAATATCCAGTGCGATGACTAGACCACAGAGAAACGTCACAGTCATCATCACTGGAGAATGAGGAAATACGATCTCTCTCTCTCTCTCTCTCTCTCTCTCTCTCTCTCTCTCTCTCTCTCTCTCTCTCTCTCTCTCTCTTTCTCTCTCTCCGGTGTTTCGTCAACCTCGTCTCCACGTCCATCGTCTTTTGTCAACTATTCGCGTCACAATATCCCAACAATGTTCCGCGCTCTACGCAATCTGCTGCTGCTTCTGCTGTTGCTACTGCTGCTGCTGCTGCTGCTGCTGCTGCTGCTGCTGCTGCTGCTGCCTGTCCTGTCTCGAAACGTTTCGAGCTCACTGATTCTCTTACAGCGCCAACCCACCCGTGTCTCCTTCATTAATACCGTGGTTCAGCATGCGTGAGAATTCAAATACTGGGATGAACAACGGAGCACTGCTATTCGCAATGGAATTAGCGAACATCTATCCAATACCTGCGTCATCCTTGACCGAATGCTGTTCAAGTTTACATCGCTCGCATACAGTGCAGCCAATAATTTTAACATCCATTTTATAATTTTAACTGTTTATTGATGTCAAAAAGCGGAATAAAGTTTAATCGGTTGTTTATAGTTTAAACCTGCGTAAAAATCACGAGCAATTTTAAAAGACAAAAAAAAAATCGTTACATTCTCACGATACAAACTTTGACATTATAGACATTTGAAATACAATTTTGCACCATCGAATGCACCTGTTGTAAAATGAAACCATTTCTTTTGTGCGTCGAATCACATTACTACAATAATTCAGAAAAATCAACAAATAAATTTCGCATAAGAGAAAAAAAATTGCCTCATCATTTGTGCAAGAATTTGTTAATAACTTTTTTGCAGTGTTACAATCAAAAATGAAAGTTCACAAGATCTTAGAGGTGGCTCGGTTTTTGCAGATTTCTTATTCAATCGCCAAGTACCAAAATTTTCATATAATAAAATTTGTGACAGGGAATTCTCTGTATGGAAATATCTTTGTATTTCTCACAATTCACTAAAATGCGTAGGCCAAGCAAAAATCAGCCTTTTTCACAGAATAATACGACTGTAATTGTAGAAAAAGGCTTTGCTGTTATAATCTTTGGAGAAAAATGAACCAACCTTTCATTGCTGAGCCTGTTGTTGTGTTGGGGTTTCGAGGATTCGTTGTCGCGGAGCGTTTTGCCGATTCTTCCGATTTTCTGTGGTGGATCTCTCAAGGCGAAGCTCTTGGCGTAATGACCGAGATGAAGGTTCTTGCGATTGAATACTTCGCGCATATCATGAGGATAACTCGTATAAAAACGTATCCAGGAAACATAAGCTGATGAAAAAACAAAGAAAAAAACATAACACAATCATTGTCGAGGGATGAAACATTGTGTCAACAACGTTACAAATTTTTGTGTGTTTTATGAATAATAATTTCATTTGGTGGATGAAGCAAGATTCTTTTTTTCATAAGCCAATTGTATTTTTTTTTCAACGAAAACTTTCGACATTTTGAGCCTAAATGAACAACGAATTGTGCACTTTTGCGGACGGTTGAAAAGCCACGAATTTCCAAATGAGACCTATCGTAGCCCCTTAATAAAGGGGCATTAATAGAGCTAGCCTCAAGTCAAGTGTAACTGCTCCATTACCGTTGTCCTGGAGCCAGTCGCAAGAAGGGGAAAACAACAGAGAAAGAAAGAGGGAGAGAGAAAGAAAGAGGGAGAGGGGGGGAGAGAGAGAGAGAGAATTCACCCTGGTTTCTCGTACAGTGTTCGAGGGTGAGAAACCCGAGGGTACAGCGATTCTGAGAGAACTGGAACATATGCTGAGGCGATATGATCGCGCCCTCATGTCGTTCGTTCAACGATCAACGATTTGGAGAACGTGCGAAAATTTTATCGTTCATGACCTCGGTTCAAACCCTCAATTTTCAAGTCACAATATTTGGTTTTTGAAACGTCTAAAACTGTTGGCGATTCCACTCGATCATAATCTCGAATTAACCAAGCAGAAAACAAACGAATTTTTTTAATGAACACATTAACAAAAAGAATAAAGAATGAGTAAAAATGATCAATATTAAGAAAAAGTTTAACCCTTCCTTATCACGCTTAAATTTGGTCACTGCATTTCTAACGACGCCAAACGAAGATTTATCGGTATTTCGCTACGGGGTCGTGCGAGCGTGTAGATGAAGGTTCAAACTAACGGTCGATGGCGTTGGCAGTCTTCGAAAAAATTCTCTGGGGTAGGGATATTTGATGCCGAAAAATTAGTCCGGGTCAAAATGACCCGGTGTGTCAAGGAAGAGTTAAAAGACATTTAAAAAATAATTAAGCTAACACTTCGTTTATTTTTTAAAGTAATAAAATAAAAATGGTGAATACCCTTTTAAAATGCATATCTTTAGACAGAATAGTCGAAACCTACGGAAAAATCTTTTTTTTTTATTGTTTGGTTGTAAAAGTAATCGGCTGTGACTCTTATGATTTCTTAAGGGTATGGACCAGTTACCCATTCTCTCGAATTTTTGGAAAATGAACTTTTTCGACACCGTTTGACCAACCGGAATAAAAAAATTCTTAGTCCACGCAGAAAAATGACAAAAATCGGTTGAAACTTTTTTTTATTTCGATGGGAATTTTCACTTTGGAAATTTGCAGCTATCTCTTTCGCAATCATGACGGCTCATAATCAGACGGTATCAGACTTAGCCTTAACGGTAAGAACCCACTCTGGAAAGCATTACACTTCACTCCAACTAATTAATTGCATTATTCACAAGTAAAAATTGACATTTACACTAATATAAGTACGAAATACTTTTTTTCACGATTTTTATGAACAGTTAAAAAAATAAATATCAAAGCGGTAATACTTGATATAATAACGCTGAAGTAAAATTATTAGAGTGCACAAAACCTCAAACCTTAGGGTTTAAAATCACTACGCCTCCCTCTCCGTCGCCGCCGTCATATTGGAACCTCAAAATTTGATATAATTCACCGAAATAGCTTTATAGTACGCAAAGAAACAGTCTTATTTCTGTTTATTAAAAATATGTATGAAAATTACTCTTTTACCCATTTTCGCGAGATTGTGCTGGACCTTCTAATTTAGTTTACAGGGTAACCCCCAGTAAGAATCTGAAGCTGAAAATCTTAATAGAATTCAAATGGCTTATTACTGTGCTCTAGAGAATTTATGAATCAATTGCTTTGTACTCATGCAGTGAATTGTATTCTGCTTATATACTGACGAAAAATTACTGTGTCCTTCCGTAATTTGCTATAAATACGAAATTAAATAATAATCATGGAATATATTTCTCAAATGTTTCATCACATTGTTGAGTGAAAACTTAAAATTCGACAACGTAACTTTACTGTGACACACTGTAATATTCACTACTTGAGAATTTTTATATTTCCATCATGAACAATTACTGTGCACTACCTTTAAAAAATATAACATCACTCTAATATTTCTCCTTTTGTTTGACGTAGTCCTGCAAAAATGTGGAAATACATCAATCTGTCATGGAACATTTTCTACATGTAATACTTCAAGCTGAAAATTGTTATGATTGAAGTAAAATAGTTGATGCAGACTAGTCAAATGAGTGCAAAATTTTCAAAATACATTTATGCAAAGTTCAATGCACTAATTAAATGAATTGACGGTTGATTTGTATTACAGTATGTCTTATTAACCTAAAAAAATATTAATAACAACAGATTTTCAAAACCATCAACTGATAAATGCGAAATTCCACGATGTCATATATTCATCGAGATTTTTCAAAGAATAATCCATATTTTTCAACCGATTTCAATGCACCACGTTTTATTTTGTTCCTCAAGAGATCCTCTACGAATTCACCGTGCGGATTTTTTTCCTTAATTTCATCGTTTCACTGTTGCAGCCAATTGTTGAATTGGCTAAAAAAAATGTTGATTAACCAATTGCTATAATTCTCATATTAACAAGTTTAGAAAAAAACCTACACAGTGAATTCGTAGAGGGTTTCTTGAGGAACAAAATAAGACGTGGCACATTAAAATCGGTTGAAAAATATGGATTATTCTTTGAAAAATCTCGACGAAAATATGACATCACGGAATATTGTAATTATCAGTTCATGATTTTGCAAATCTATCGTTATTAAATTTTCGTTAGGTTAATAAGACATGCTGTAATATACATAAACCTTCAATTAATTTAATTAGTGAATTGAACTTTGCATAAATGTATTTTAAAAATTTAGCACTCATTTGACTAGTGAGAAGCTGCTATATTACCTTAAGAAATAACGATTATTGTGGAAATGCTTTCATTAAGTTTTTGATAAAACTAAGTCTCCGTTTCTATATATATTTTCTCGGTAAATCAAGACCGGAGCGGAAATAGCAAAGCGCGCAAAGAACTCAAGTATATCGTTGAATAGCGGTGGCATGAAAGAGAAATGTTTTTCTCCATTTAACACATAAATCTCGGGTAGGATGGCGTACGAGAAGACAGAAATGGGGTTTGGGGGGAGGGCGGGACCGGGTGACGTAGATAGTTGAAGAAGAAAAAGCGAGAAAAAGGTAAGGGGTTGGGGAGAGAGAGAGGGTGTGGAAGAGTCGAAAGAGTCGCGAGCTGGTATTGTTCCTAAGTGATGTAACTGCGTCTTATTGTATTTGTATCCTGTATCGTATTGTTAAGAGTCTCCTCACCACAAAGCGTAAGTGGTTTTGGCGGAAGCCACATTCAGTGGTACGGATTGTGTGTCGGTGCCCCGTGGTTCGTCGTAATCTCCCTCCCACCTCTACCGCTTGCTTTTCTTGTTTCTACCCCTGAAACGCGCGAATGCGTCGGCTACACTCCATTCGACTTTACTCTCATTATTTTACGAAACAAAAAATATGAAAAAGAAAATTTGAGTATAATTCAGAGTTTCAATTTTTGTGATAGTGTAGAAGCCAAAATAACAATTCTATAAAGTTTCTTCATTTTTAAATAACTCTGTACGTAAATTACGACATTCGAAACATCTTCATTTATATAAAATCATTATAAAAATCCTATACTTTTGTAATTCCGTGGGAAATTTATTGTGATTTGTAAGTTTTTATTAATGTCACAAGTATTGAAATTGATTGTAAGTAAATGAGTGTGTAGGTAAATGACCGTGTACTTCAACGAGTGTACAGTATTTCCATTAAAAAGTATGACCACTCAAAAAAATCTACATTTATATATATTTGGACCCTGGAAAATTGATTCACTTTTTCAACTAATTTCTTTTTTTATATCTTTATATATATATTCAAAAAAATTATTGTAATTTATCATCGACGGCGATAGGTGCGCGGTCGGTGTGTGACTCCAGGTGATTTCCGAAGTTAAGCAGCTTCGGGTGAGACCAATACTTGATTGGACGACCGTTCAGTCATAAACTAGCTCGCACATCGATCGCTGAGCGGGAAGCAGTTTTTCTGAGCTTCTGATGGTGTTAACCAACTGAAACTAAGTAAAAACATCGCCGTCTGTATCGACCGGGTTTTCCACAGTTTTCCTTGGCCCTCATGTAAATGGGATACAATAGTGGATTCCGAAAAGAGTGACGGAGGTCAACACTCTTGGGGGGTCTCATTGGAACGTGGAAGTTAGTGAAGTGGGAGAAAATTGGGGTCAAAATGACAGAATGGATTCACAAAAACTCGTAGAAATATTAAAAATAAAAATAAATATTATAATTTATCTCTGTTACTCAATGTTTTAACTCCGACACATGATTATATTCATGTAAAACTAGTCATAATAAAATTAAGCGATAATAAATTAAAAACCGCAAAAAAGGTAGAACACTGAACGCTCCAACGTGAAGCAAAGGATTGAAAATTAAGAAATAATAGATAGAGTTGTAGTAATGCCTCACTAGAAGGTAGAGACAAGAGCAAATAAATTGTATTTATTACGAATCATGATGTTCATTTTTCTCCACATTGTCGAAACGTAAAAATTGAAGTGCTGTATGCATGTGATTTTTAGCGAGACTCATGAAATAACTGTGAAAAAGTTTTTATCGTCATGCTCGTGTAATGGACAGAACGGCTAAGGAAGTTTGTACGAATGTAATTTGACATTTCATCATTCAATATTTTGAGAAAGGAAGTGCACGATGATATTAATGACTTCAAGGTTCGATAATTGATAATGAACTAATTTGTGGTTGGAAAATAATGAAATAGAAGAAAGTGAAAGTGCAGAGGATTTCGACCTTGGTGAAGATTGTCGGACTGAGTAACAAAGATATAAGAGCAGAAGAATATACAATTAGCTAGAAAGAAGATTACGACAGTTGAGTGTGAAGTTTAGGCGTGAGAGATTAATTTTTGTTTAACGAAGTAAGACAGAAATTAACCTTAAATACTTACAACGAATTCGAAAACGATCCCAAGTTTTTTTTTTTTGTAAAAATACTTTTTATAGAGATTTCATCATGAAATATTTACTAAATGCGACCTTATCATACACCGTTCTCTTCGTTATGAAAAAACGAACTAAATGGTGTATAATTAAACATTATTATCGCATACGAGGACCTTTTTGTGCTAAAAAGAGGACATTAGGGCCGTTCCTGACCCCGCTGTAGGGTTTACGTTCGGATAAATAGATTGTAGCGCCCTAGGGTTAAAAGTGAAACCGAATTGAAAGACTAGTATTGAATAATAACTAATTTTTTGTAGTTCTAGAATTCACATTTTCGGAGTGTAACGAAAATCCTTCTACCTTATTCTGCAAATTTGTTATTTTTCAGATTATCAAAATAGCGTTTCGTGTTTCGTAAAATTCGTCATAAATATCAAAATAAAAGTTGCAATAAATTTCTCGATTTGAAACTCCACAAAAGGGTTGGGTAATGCTTGAAAAAACCTGAAAAAATATGGAAAAATAATACTTGAAGGAAACAAAATAAAAGTCTATGAATATTCCAACATTATTTACTGTTTTAGATATAATAGCAGGTTCAGGCTATGGAAAGGTGGAGGGGAAAAAGTATTATGTCGAACGGAGTGTGGCAAGGACCATCAAGCCACAAGGAGGTGTTGGTGTCAGAGGGTGGCGGTTTCCGCATATATGTACAAAGAGGGGGTTTGAGTGGATGAATCCCTTAGCTTAGTGGCGAGTGGCATACGATATAGGGTCGAGTGGGAGAGAGCTTGTAGAGAACTCGAGGGGTGTTTGGGTGTGTGTGTGTTGGGTTTGTTCAGTAACTGAAGAATACAGTTGCTACACACGTTATTGAGGGCCACTCGGCTTTATCGAGGCGATAATGTTACGAATTAGCGAGATTTTCTTCTCTCCCCATTTCCTTCTCCCTTCCTGCTTCATTCCCTGCAGCTACGCACGTGTACTATTTACGATCAAGTTCGATTGCTTTTTCGGTGTTCGTAAAGTTAATATCACGTTGAACTTTGCACAGTTTTGGAAAGCAATGCATTTTTTTTATCACAATAAAGTCCGAAATTTTGTTGTCGGTTTAGAATACGAAAATTCGTCCAACTTTTTTGAAGTATTTAAACAAATTCTGACAATATAAGAGATTCAAAAACTGGAAACAAGTATTCAGATTTCTGCGAATTGAAACGTTCGCTAAATCTAAATTGCATCGATAAACAAAAACTTTTTGACATACGAAAAACAACAATTAACTATTAAAAAAGATTTTTCGATTGTTCACCATTTTTCGAAATTAAAACAAATGTTTCCCCAGCTTTTTATATTTATTGTTAATATTTCTTATTTTTGGAACATACACAGAAAAAAAGGATTCGTAGATTCAAAAGGAACTGAATTAAACCAAGCCAATATTACGATAACGGGTGGCGAAAAAAATACGACATTAATTTAACTCACAAATTGAATTAATTTGAATGTGTCAAAAAAATATTTTCGCATCCAGATACAGTTGACCTTACTATATATCGATTTGAGTTAAGGGGACCGTATGGTCTAGAAATTTGAAAAAATCGATTTTTTTTTTTTTCGATATGTCGAAAGTATAGTATCTCAAGAATATACTGTGAAATTTTCATGCGGAAATTCTCAATATTACAGCTTCTACAGCCCATAACGCAGGTAGAGAGCGGTCCGCGACACGAAAACGTTCAAAGCCTTATTGGACACAAAGCCTTACGGGGATGATTTTTTAGTTTGCAAAAAAGAATGTGTTTTGCATGTTAAAAAACGTTTGTACAAACGTGCTGTTGATGCGAAAAAAAAACATGCACAAATAAAGAAAGCAACAAAGAAATTGACAGAAAAAGAAGAGGGAAAAAAGACACAGCGGAAATCGATAAATAAAACACCGAAGCGTCAACAATTGACGAATAAATTATTGCAAGAGCTGTCAACTTATTACGGTCTAGCAATTAGACGTAATTCAGATTCGACTGAAGGGATGAGAAGTGAAATATGGGCAGCATATTATCACAAAATTTCAACAGATGAAAATCCGCAACACTCGTACTGTCCTCCAGGTTCCGAATCGTGGTGCAAGTGGCGTCAAAGTGAGGCTGCAGGTACTTTAGACACCTACGAGCACCCACCTGCTCTGTGCGATGAAGCACAAGAGATATTAAAACCAATTTATGAAGAATTGACAGCAGAGACTTTATTGGAAAGGTGTATTGGCAGTAATACGCAGAACAATAACGAAAGTTTCAATGCTTGCGTGTGGCACCTTGCGCCGAAACATCTGTTTGCCGGAAAAAAAATCATTGATATTGCCACTCACATTTCCGCTTGCATATTCAATGAAGGATTTGCATCCCTATTGAAAATAATGGAGACCATGGGCATAACAATCGGGCCACAAGCGGAGCAACTAGCGCAAAACCGAGACGAGCTGCGAGTATCGAGCGCCAACCGTAGGAGCACGGACAACTCCAAAGAGGCTCGGACAGCTCGAAGAAATGAAAGGAGTGAGGAAATCTTGAATTATGAACGTTCCGAAGGAATCCTATATGGTGCCGGAATCGCGGATTAACTGTAAGTATTCAAAATTTGCTCAATTTTTGAAAATATCTGTACCTCAAACTTTAAACTCATTTATCTCGAAACGACTTTTTTCGGCACTGCGCAGGTGAAAACAAAAAAACTATTCAACCGAATCACTTGAAATTTGGATATGTTGTTCACAACATGTATGGCTATCGTCGGAACTACAATCATAATTTTATTTAAATAATTTCTTATTGTTTATACTAAAAAACTAGTGAAAAAAAAACCCGATTTTACGAATTTTTTTTCAAAAGCGCGCCATTTTGTCAATTTTTAATTTTTTCGATTTGTTCTAGTCCCGACCATAACTGCACTCTTTCTGATTAAGAATCTTCTTGAATTTTGTGTTTCAGATGAGTAGAAGTCTCGGATCGATCTTCACCGTCTGGGTCGGATTTTTCGAGAGGGTCGTCTTCAATGCCAATTATATGATAATAAACACTGTTTTTAAAATTAAAAAAAAATTTTTTTGTATACTTAATAAAGGTAGTAATAAACCCGAAAAGTTAAAACATCGATTTTTAAATTTTTTAAGGCAAAAAAAAAATCGTGAAAATAGGTGAAATTTTCGTGCTCTAGACCATACGGTCCCCTTAATAACGTATTAAGTGTATCCAATCACAAGGAAGTTCAAATCTACTATATATATGCATCACCAAAAAAAATTACTGAATCAAATAAACCACCTAACTAGTTGGTTCAACTAGGATCTGGTTAATACGAATTATGCGTGGCTTCCTGCTTACAAGAATTCTATTTACATTTATAAGAATTTTTGATTATTCTAATAATTTATTTGCCAGAACTATATTTGGATAAAAAAGTTTTCGTTCTACATTATATTTTTATTTTGTTTCACAAATAAACAATTGAATCTCAGATGAACGAAAATAGCACATTCAAAATTTTTTCAACATATAATGTCGCGTATAGACAAATTAAATTTTTATCATGATCCTGCCACCCATGGTAGGTAAAAATATTCAATATCGACGTCTTCGACAGAAGCAGTCAGTATACCAAAATCGCATTAGTTTCTGTAATTAATATCCGTCCAGAGCGCGTTTTATATGTAAGAAAGGCCTCAACGCTTTGCGCCGCACTGTGGCCGGACCAAGAAGCTTTCACACCCGAAATTCAATTACAACAACCAAATCTTGAGTATCGACAGTTCACTAAACGTGCAGAGTGAACAAAAGTTAGCTAAATCTGGTTTTGACATCAATAAAATATTTTAGTCAATTTAAACTAATGTGATATTTATACAACATTACATTGATTAAATACAAAGTAATACGGCGTAATCAGTCCAACTCATGCGTTTGATAATTTTAAGTCATACTCATCGTTGTAATATTTTTCGTAAAATCAGTATAAAATATGATTTCAGTTAAGAAAGTACTTCGGCTAAATAAATAAAATATTTACTTAATATTAATCAGATTTAGTTTGATCTGACAAACATCAAGTATGAAAAATGTTTAATCTGTGGCCGAACATGGCCAATTGATTTTACTAAACCGTTTATTCAGTGCAACGCAATATACATTTCAATTCAACAAAATATTTCGGTAGAAAAAAAATTTTTGATTGTCTGAATCGAAATGTAGTTGTATTGAACAAATATTAGGTAATTCGTGGTGAAAAAACAATACTGTTGAAAAAACTAGACCGGTTCCATTAAATCAAACACCGTGTCTCAAATTCAAACTAATTTCGATCAATTTTAACAAATTTTCGGTGATCGCAGATGGTGAGTTGAATTTACAAATCTTTTATTTTATAGAAAATACCGATTTATACATTTTTCAACGAGACGAATAATTAGTTAACGTTTCAACGAACAAAAGAAACGTGAATGAAATCGAAAAAAGTTTAACTGCTACAAAACAGGATTTTCGAAGATTCAAAATTGTTGAAGTTAGTAGTTTTGCGATCTTATAGTTACCGATGAATATACTTTTTCTAGCAGCGATATATTAAATTAATCGAAATATAAAACAAATCAAAAGAAATATCAACAAACTCGAAAAAATTCCACAATCGGAAAAACAAGATTTTTTGTATGCTCACAGTTTCTATAAATCCAAAAAAAAGTGTAACCTCAATTATTAATATTTTTTATCATTATAGCACAGAAATGACCGAAACAGACATTTTTTTAGTAGCAGAAAAAACTTTGAAAAAAGTTTGTTAGGTAAGAATTTTATTGAATAATTTGCAGACTGAGAAAGAAATTTTGTTGACCGAAACAAATTTCGTTTCTCTCAAATAAAATATTTAGATCGATACGAGCAACAAAATATTTTTGAGATAAGACAAAATAATTTGTGAATGCTGAAACAAGTTATTGGCCGAACCAACAAAACTTTGGTGCAGACAAACAAATCAATGTTAATGCAACAAAATATTATCCAAGTAAATTAATTCATTTATTCATCCTAACGATTACTGTTCAATCAATTTGTTAATTGAGATTCAAACAAATATTTTATTAAAGCAACTGAAAAGTATGCGTAAGCAAATAAATATTACCATTTGTTCGAACAAAATCATTTGACTCCGATGATTTAGTTGATTCATTTACAAGAAATTTTCATGATTTAGTTGATTAAATTAAATCATTTGCCATTCAACAATAATATTGTTGGATCCATTAATTTTTCATCCAACAAAATGGATTTAGTTCGATGAATAAATTTTTATTCTCAGTGAAAGGAATGTTTTGCCAAAAAAACGAAAGCATTTATTCGAAGATACAAATTGTTCGTGCAGAACGTTACAATTCTACGAGTTTGTGGTGAATTTTCGGGGTTCAAAAAATGTGAAACGTAGTGGAAGAATAAAATAAGAGGTGGGGACGGGCGAGAGTGGTTGATGAAAATCTGAAGGATGTTTTATTGAAGAGTGTGAAAAATCGGTAAGAGGTTTTTCGGGGCTGTGTCGATTTTTGGTCGTCTGATGAAAATGCATCCGGTTCTCGACCTTTGGGGTTTGAACGAGCGCGTCGCTTCTCACAAACGTGTACACATGCTTGTATAGGGTGGTGGCTTGATCGACAATTAATCTATCAATCAAGGGATACGTACGTCGCGGTATGGTCAAGTGGTTAGCCGTGTACCGTCAGTCAGCGTTCTCTCGTTCCATTCTAGCTAACAGCTCAAAAATCGTGGCTAACCTTCGTGTAAAGCAATCGACGAAGGGCCATACAACCTCCTGAAAATGAGGAGGGGGTGTGGGAATTCGAAAAGCCTCGCTCCAACGAAGATTTATAGACTTGACCTCCCGATAGCTTTTATTCTGTTTTTTTTCCTCCCCATTTCGTTCTCTCGTACATTGCCACAGCAGACATTTTATATTTGAAAAAGGCATGAGCAAGATCTTTTATCCGAGTGTAACAAGAAAAATCGTTTAAAAATTTTGCAAGTCGAGAGGATAAGATTAGTTGTATTTATTTGGACCGTTGACAGGAAAGAGTTTTAAAAAAGTCCGAAAAGAGTTTATTCGGATCGAACGATAATCAAAAGTGCTACTTTATGGGCGGATCATTTTGGGCTTTCTTTTCAAAATTCTTCATCTTTATATAACGTGAAATTATTGTTGTTTTTTTTAAGAGCCTACGCCAGAAAGGTTTTAATAATAGAGAAAAAATACGTGAAGGGAGGAAACTTATAAAATTTTTATTCGAATCGAAAGAAAAATTAAAACTTACTTGGTAAGCAATTTTTTATTTGGTTTTTGCCAATTTGTATCATTTTTAAGCGTACAAATATTTCACTCTTTCTCAAGTTCAAACTATAGAGATTCGTTAAATACAGGAAGAAATTGAAATAAAACGATCATACGGTTTGATCGAAAATTCAAAGTGCAACTTCACTTCAAAAAAATGTTCATTTGAATATTTTTGTTTCCCAAAAACCCTTGTATAATGTTTCAAATATAAAACTGTTTTTTTCAAGAGGGCTCCAGAATAGCGAGATTTAAGCATTTTGAGATTCAAAAATATTTTGTTCTTGGGTCCAGAAGATGGAGGTTTTTGGGGCAACAGAAGAAAAAAAAACGTCTAGGAAGGAAAGAATCTGAATTGAGTGAATGAATTTTACGTAGTCGAAATAATGGATTTATTATTGCAGCAAATAAATTTCCCTTGCCCCGATAACGACCCTAATGGGTGTATAAGCATGGCTTGGCAAACAAGATCATCCCTCCTCGCTCATAGACTATGTAAATATATCCGAGTGTTTCGACGCGAGGAAGCGAACGAAAGAAGAGAATTGGGGAGAGGGTAAAGAGGCACCCCTCAATAATACGTCGTGTGGGGCGGATTTTATACGCGAATACTAGGAGGGTAGTGACAACAAAATTGGCTTATGGGTGCTACAGTATTAATACGTTATACGGTATTACGTCGTACTCGACGAACGAGTCAATTTGCTTTTGTCACGAGTGGAAAACGAATCAAACCTGGCTTCGTTACTTCATTATATTTCATTCGGCGAGGCGACAATTTATTTTTCCTTGTAGAAACATGTTTACATGTTTTACGAGGTGTGCACTGAGGTATGAGAGATTCGATGAAAATTTGGTATTTATCGTCGTTAAAATGCGACTGGAATAAAAATCTTGAAGATGAACATGCTTTAGAACTTTATTATTGTCTTCAAGATTCAGATGAATCGAATAGTAAATTACAAATATAAATAATGCGAGTTTTTGAAAAATATAATCGGTATTATATTGTAACAGATTACACGAAGAAAAATTATTCCATTTGTTCAATAATACAGTCATCTTACTTGAAACTTGAAACGCAACGATTGATTTTTAGTCGTTCTCAGGCGCAAATTGACCGACTCGAAAACAGCAAAGTCGTCAATTGTAGCAAATTTTATCAGCTATCGAATAAACCTAGTCTTGTTTCGATCGGATCCGAACTGACCGATTGGTAGCCGGCTTGGTGAGAAAGTTCGAAACGCAACATTGCCAGGTTGTCGAAAATTTGATGTTCCGAAAAAATAGACACGATCAGCTATACGACATTGCAAAGAGTATCCGTTGCCATGAAAAATCCACCCCTGTTATTTTTTGTGCGACCATCCTAGATCGAGTTATGCCCCCTTGAAACAAAAAACGCTTTTCGATGATAGCTCAGGAACTAATCCAGCGATTTCGGCCAGATTTCACGAGACATCATTTTTCATAATCCCTTACAACATGCTGAACTCATCTGTTTCGGCATATACTCATAAGGTAGAGATCTTTGACCTCTCGCAGTTCACTAAAACGTACCGATGGATTTTTGAAAATGAACCAAGCCGAATTCTGCATTGCAACTTATCTCAAGTTGTAGATGACATTTCAACGAAAAAAAGCACTCCGACAGTCCCGGAGAGCCTCTGGGAAGGGGTTGATTTCACACTTTGAAAAAACGATTCGATCTTACCCAATTCGAAGCACGGGATGAATGTGAAAAATTGAATCGTTTTTTCGAAACGCGAAATCAACCCCTTCCCACAGGCCCTCCGGTACTATCAGGGATGTTTTTTTTTCGTTGAAATGTCAGCTACAACTTGGGATAAGTTGCAATGCTAGATTCGGCGTAGTTCGTTTTCAAAAATCGATCGTAACGATTTAGTGCATTGCGGAAGGTGCAAGATCTTCATTTCAGGAGCATATCCTGAAAAAGGCGAGCTGACTAGGTTATAAGAGATTATGAAAAATGATTTCTCAGAAAATTTGGCCAAAATTGAGCGATTAATTCCTGAGCTATGATCGAAAAATGATTTTTGTTTTAAGGGGGCCTAAAATTGTCTCGGCCTACTCGGCCTAAAATTATCGCACAAAAAGTAAGAGGGGTTGATTTTTCATGAGATAAGAAATCCTTTGCAATGTCTTATCGATGATCGTGCCTATTTTTTCGAAAACCTGGAAACGTTGCGTTTTGTACTTCTCCACTAACTCCGCTGTCAATCAGTCAGTTCGCATCCGATCGAAAAGAGACTAGGCTTATTCGAAAGCTAATGAAATTTCCTGCGATTCACGACTCTGTTGTTTTTGAATCGGTCAATATGCGCCCGAGAACGACAAAAAATCAATCGTTGCGTTTCAAGTGAGCATGACTGTATATCTATAGAAATTACTGTACTACCCACTTTTGCTGGACTATGTCGATCATTCCATTTTACTTTTTAGAAGAAAAAAAAACAGTAAAAAATTGAAACTGAACAATTAAATCGAATTGAAACGGCCCATTACTGTGTTCTAGCATGATAATTTACGAATGAATCGTTTTTTACTCATCTAATAAATTGTATTCTACTCATATGAAAATTACTGTGTTCCTCTGTAAATTTTTATAAATACGAAACGGCATAGTAATCATGAAATACAGTTCTCGGACTTGTCACCACGCTGTTCAGTAAAGACTGAAAATTCAGCAACGTATCTTTTCTGCAACACACTACAAAATTTACTATTCTTGAATTTGCATGTTTTCCTCATGAAAAATTATTGTAGCCTTCGAGACTACAACAACACACCAATTGTCCTCGTTTTGTTTGACATGGTCTCAGGAAAATGAAGTAACAAGACAGTAATCAATTGTGGAATATTTTATCCGTGTACATGCAAAATTTCAATGAAATCAAAGGTCATGTCCCACAAAATTGTATTTGTAAGAAATTTCAATAAATACGAAGTTGAATTTTAAATAAATTGTAGGAATAAAAAAAAGATGAATAAAACATTGCCAAAAAATGTTCAGTTGCAACAAAACGTATCAATGTACATAACAAAAAATCTCAACTCACCTTTGCAGGCTTTGCTATGAAACTTCTTGTCCTCAATAACGAGATTCTCAAATTCATTCTGCAAAGCTGTGGCCGTAGCTTCGACGGTGTGATGCTTGGACAAGGGGCCCATGAGTTTGTCGAGAATGTCGTTCATGTTTTCCTGTTTGATTCTGATTCTTCGGGACTCGAGCATACGTACAAAATCAATTTCTGATGGTGTGAGAAATATGATCGAGGCACCGGAAGTTCCTGCTCGTCCGGTTCTCCCGATACGATGAACGTAATCACGAGCTGAGAGAGGACCGGTGTATTGAATGACGGTATCGACTTTTGGCATGTCCAATCCTCTGGACGCCACATCCTGAATGATAACAAACAAAAAATTCAACAATAAACAAATATTTGATGCAAGAAAAAAAACGAAAAATCTTAATAAAATTATCAGAAGTGGTAATTTACTTGAAATTCACGGTTTCTCGGACCGCGATAGAAAAACATTGTTACTGAATAAAACATTGGAAAATCAGAGAATTGTTGCTGGAGCACCTGCTACAAAATGATAAAAATTGAGAGAAAATAAGGGTAATGCGAAAGAGTCAGCAGTCAGCATGTTCACAGTATGGCGGGGAAGCCGCAGGAGCTCGTCGGTCAGACCGACTACAAATGTCTTACAAACTGTGCGTCGATTTCTCGTTTCGCCAGCACCCTACCGCTGTATAATACAACAAATTCTTCGAGCACGAGCGAGATATTTGATCTCGTGGTTCAAGAAATACGGTAATATATACATAAACATATGTATGCGTATAGATATATGTAAATGTATAAATATATGTATGTATAACACGACGAAGACCTGCTGAGGACCCCAACGGCGAACGTTTGAGAGCAGTCCCGTTCGTCATGTCCTGTAGTGTACGGAATACAAGTACACTTTAGCTCTGGAGCTCGTGTTCTCTCTATGTTTGGCTAGTAAATGATTCAGTGTCGCATTTCTCGGGACGCACGAATTAAAATAACATTTGATTTATTGGGCAGCAATTATTTTTCGATTTTTCGTAGTGTTATTAATTTGAACTACGTTTGGAGGGGGTTCGGTAATTTATTAGACATAAAAAGTCCTGCCACTTCTTCAAAAATTGAGACATTCGGTTAAATCTTATGTCTTTTTCTTTGTGCTTTGTTGAGTATTTTATACGAATATTCAAATAACATTTTTTGGGTAAATTTTTTTTTACAAAAATTTGATCCTATTGAAAAAATATAAAAAACCAACAAAATTTCGGTATTGTGGCATTTTACGAAAACAGCTGTAACCTTATTTCTAATTGAAGTTGAGCCACTACTTCGAACCGTTTTCGAAATGATTTTTTCTTAGATTTTTAGCGATGATGATTTTTACCATTTTTGTCATACATATGATTTTTTTGCCGATTTTTGGGATACTTTTTTATGTGAAACGAATTGAGACATCGAGATAATAAACTCAACGTCATTCCATCAAAATACATTCCTACCAAAGTCTACCAATTTTTTTTTTTAGGATCTCTACGATTAAATTCCAATATCTGTTCATCGAATCATCGTTGGATTTAGGAAATGCCACCTAGAGAGAACCCAGAGAAAAGATTTGTTTATCTTGGACATTCAGTGTTGCCATTTTTTAAAAATTGAAAAATAGAGGGATAAACCTTGCACTGTTTTCGTCCAATTTTAACGAGTTTTTGGTATATTTTTAAAAAGTTCAAATTTTTTATAAATACTTACAGGGAAAAAAAGAGCAGCAAAATGTTCTCATGTTTTTTGTTAAAAATTTTCGGTTTAGCAATATTCCTGGTCTCCGGTTGTAGAAATATATAGAAATAGTCTTTTAAAAAACTTTTTAACAAAAAGACCAACTTCAAAAAAGCTCTAAAAAGTAAAAAAAAAATCAGCCAATATTGTGAAATCATTGTTACATAAAGAAAAATTTAAAGTTGGTGCGAACCAAATTGAAAATTATAAAAGCTAAAACTTTTCACTACAAACTCTTATGCATACGAATTGTCGATTGGGTTTCTGTTTAATTTGTTTGGCACCGGCTTCAAATTCTTTTTTATATAACGATTAATCCGCAGTGTTGGCTCAAATTTTTTTTTTTAACTTCTTAGGGCTTTTATTGAAGTCGGTTTTTTGTGTTAAAAAGTTTATTATTTTTCGATTTTTAGTTGTCTTCGCTTGAAAAAAATCGTATCGAAAAAAATGTCACGCTCTTAAAAATATATTTCCTAATGTACAAAATGATTTAGTTAATAATACATAAGAGTTTTGCATTGTTTATAAAATAAAAATAAATAATTTGAAACGGAAAAAGATTCGTCTAAATCGGTGAACTTTATAAAGTTATGCGTGAACATACATAAAAAATTTTTAAAAACTAGGTGATTTAAACGCGTGCTTCGCGCGCCTCAACTTTTCCCCTAATGTTGTTTTTAACAGTAAAATAAAAAAGATAACAAAATAAACTTTAACATTAATGAAACCGTCAGAATGAATTAAAAAATATGATTTATCCATAAAAGATTATTATTTATCAAGAGCCGTGGTAGCAACTCGACGCCAAGTATTAAAAAAAAGCCAGCGCGAGCCCTGCCGCACATCAATATATTCGAATATGACGGTTTTCGGACTTTTCTTTTTACTTACTTACTTAAGTTTGAATAAAATTTGCCTTTTTTCGAGATGAATTTAGAATAATTATCAATATAATATAATAATTATAATTAAATTGAATTTGAGTTGTTATAGATATTTTGAAGGACCAGCTGTCATTGTGACATTTTAGGGCAGACAGAATAACTTCAGAGTCAACATTTAAGGATGTATATAAGGTCAAATCCGCAGTACATCTATTGATTTTTTAAGGTTAATCTTTATGTCGAAATGTCAAGTGCCGAATCATTCCTTTTGTTTTTTATGATGTCTAATGAAAAAAATATGTCATTTTGTATAATAATTTACGATTTTTAATGAAATTGATATGCAACTTGATATATGTGGCCGAGTACAAATTGAGCCAATCAGATAATTTCATTTCTGTCCTGAGAAAATGTGGCAACAATGCTACACCCAGCCATGACAGTCAACTACAGCTGATCATTCCGAGACCGGCATTTGAAGCGTGCTGCGTTGCCGCATCTACGTGTCCGATATGATGGACGTATTAAATTGAACAACAGTTTACAGAACGCTAATGAAACGTCAAAAGTTAACCATGAATATCTTCACAACGACATCGGGAACAGTAGTTTTTTTTTTCGTGAAAAAATTGAAAAATGTATGAAGTTTCTGAAAATTCTTTTTTTGGCCAAACATTGACTACAATACATATACTTTTTTATCATTTTAGTTTCATTTTGTCAACTTCCGGTACAAATAACACGGAGTTAAATGAGGCTTTAATTCTTAAGTATTTGTTTCAAATCATCGGCTAAGTGCCTTTTCCTTTTTTCCGAACGATGCAGCGTGATAAACTCTATCATATTAGTCATTTTTATGGAAAGTTAGACGACTTGATATATTTTACATACATCCTTAATGACTTCAAATCTAACACAAGACGCGAGCTATACGTGCAACGTCATAGCGAACCAATCAGAATAGCGGAAAAACGGTGACAAAACTGCAATTTCATGTTTTACTCATGAACTTTATATATAAGAGGATAGTAAGACGAATTGAGAATCTTCTCCTTTTTTGAAGTCGGTTTATAAATCTAAATTACACATTTTTTAATATTCTGCTCAATTTTGAATCACGTTGCTCAAATAGCTGTTGCTCAACTTTTTCAATTTTTAAGGGGGAACGCCACTTTGACAGGTCAAAAAATTCTATATTTTTTTTTGCTTTTTCTTGCAGTATATGTACATGCTCAAAACTATGTAAACAAAATTTTTAAGTTAAAAGTAAGTATCAATATTCAAGTTAATAGCTTATTTTATGTCAAGAAAAAAGAAACGAAAAATTTAAACGCGTTTCCCTCAAAACAACTGTTGTCAACCTTGTCCCAAGGAATACTCGAAGACTAATGAACCAATTAAAATTTTTTTTTTCTTTCAAATATTCGTTATTGCAGTGATTAAGATTGTACGTTTTCGAAATTTTAATAAATACTATTTTTTAAAACCGCTTAAACAAAAAAAAAGGTTGGAAAATCGAAAAAAAGATGAAAAAAAATTTCGAACCACCGCCATTACGTGAAATTTTTTTTTTTTTTAAGCGGCTACGTACAACGATAGCTGCATTCATATAGATACTGATTTTTTTAAATTTCTGATTGTCAGGTAATCCGTTACCAAGATTTCGTTGGAACATCGAAGAGGATTTTTTTTTATCATCACATGGAAGCTCATAACGTTGTAAATTTTTAATATTTTTCAATAAAAATTGGTGCTGAAATAGTTGAATATATACTCAATAAAGTATCCTTTACCCGATTCTTAAATAATTATCTATACCTGAGTTAAAAAATTTCCAAAAAATGACAATTCTTTGGCCCGTCACAGCGGCGTTCCCCCTTAATTGCAGCTACAGCAAGTTCTAATTTTCGAACACAGAATTTCCAAGTTGATGGGCATAAAGACCCGAGGAGTTCTGGATCAATGGGGGGTTGACTGCAACCCCATGAAATTTCTTGGACAAAAATTCCTTCACGAAACGATTATACGTCGATTCTTCTTTCAACTGTTCGTCGTTACAAACCCCGCGTTGTTTTTTCCTCCTCCCTTTCTCTTTGGCTTCGTCCGCCTCTCTTTTTTTCCGTTTTCAATGTTTTTTTTTTTATTCGTGTAGCTTACAGAACTCACAACTTATTTCGCGAATCAGAGAATTCATTCAAAAGACTACGACGAAGCGACGAGCTGAAAGAGCTCACAGTGTGAGCCCTGCGGTCACAGGCGCCAGAAATATTATGAATGATCCATATTTTCGCGGAGATAAGTATCGTCGAACACGAAGATTATGAATCCAAAGAACTCGGCCGGATGCACAGGGAGGATATATTTTGGATTTTAATGGCCTACTCGAAGGGACACAAAATTAAAAAAAAAAAAAAAAAAGAACGCAAGGGTGGCTAGTTTAATCAAAAATTATTGATGCTTCTGGAACAACCGATGGAGACCCGGAAAACAGGGAGGGAAAGAGTCCCGAATAGTCGAAACCACGAGTGATCGATTAAGGGCAAAATTTATCAACATATTTTGTAATAAACACAAAAAAACGTTCATTAAATATTTTCATAACAAACAAAATGAGTTTGTTCAATTTCACAAAAGAAATGTTGACCATCATATCGTACTCTCGAAAAATAGTGGTTGAGGTAACACAGTGAAAATCATAAAAACCGAAGGCCAACGCGAAACGAGTGAGGACATCATTATTTAGTATTTATTAAAAAAATGTAAAAAAAAAAAAATAGATCATATTTCGGATGAAAATATAAATTTGTATTGTTAATTTTGTTGTAAAAATTTATTGGACTAATTAGTTGAATGTCGTGGCCAATAAATATTTCGATTATAAATTTTTTAAATTACGTGGTACAAGTTCAATTTATCTTGCAGTTTATTGTTGTGTATATGGAAAATTCTGTACAGTTATTTTCGAATTACAGTGAAAATTACATACTGCACTTCATTTCATTATTTTAAACAAAAAAAAATAATCAATACAGGAATAAATACAATGTTTATATCGTTTATACTTTTTCTCACATTTCAATGTAACACAACAATTTTGATCGTGAATCTTAGCGTAAGATTTACTTTTTTACATTGTACTTTGCGTGGAAATAATGATATTTGGAAAATCCTAAATTGATTTAAATGTTGAAAGTAAACGACGAGTTTAAGTTCATTAAACTCGTTGTTTAATAGCGACGATGAAATAGAATAGGTGAAGGAACATAGCCACTGAATTGGAGATATGTTTCAGGTGGTTGGCCCCCCTGAGATATAGGTGAAGTGGATTAATGATGGCGATTAAAAGGTAAGATCGTTTAGGATAGGAGAAGCAGCGAGGGCAACGGTTTGCGGAGGATGTCGTTGATCGGAAACGAATAGCCGCTCAGAACATCTCACTTGGTCCATAGATCATGAGAAACGTTCGCTCTACTGGAGCCTGATCTTTCTCTACCATGCTGAGCTCGAGACTCTCTCGACGTTCGGCTCGTCTCAACTTGGAAAATTAATAACGCCCCGAATAAATTTCGTGTTTGGTATGAGAATCCCCGGGTCGGGAGACAAAACGTGGGCGGGGATTTTTAAACGAATAAAAATGCGATCGAAGTCAGTTTTAGCCTCGTTTGGAAAATAAATCAATTTTTTTTTTTTTTAATTGATCAAATTTTATGAAAGACAAAAAAAATGAAAAATGAAATAAAATCAGTAAATAAATCAGCATTTTAGATAACTAACAACTTCGTGTAATTTTTACTTAAATTGTATTTCAATAATTATGACGATCAGATACCCCTGAATACACTCCAATTTTTGGAAAATTTTTTATAACAATTTTGCAGAAAGCTTGTTTAAAATTTCAAGGGAAATTTTCTGCTAAAGCAAAATTCGACAATTTTCAATCAGAAATAGTAGTAAAAAAAAATCATATACATTTCTCAAAAAATTCTAATGCACTAAAAACTTTTAAATTGGTCTTTATCTTTTCTTGATTTTTCTCGTATAAATCTCATAGCTTTTGAGTTATAATTAAAAATAACAAAATACAACTTTTCATTTCTTGGACATGTTGTTTTAAGCCTCACAGTTCTCAAGCTGCGCTGCATTATCTAGAATCTGCATTTTTCCCCAAAAAACTCATTAAATCTGCGAAAAAAGATCGCAATTTTTCTTTTCAAAAAGCTACTTCCAGCTTCAGATCTCCTTGCTGAATAATCAAAAAATCATTTCACTGAAAAAAATTACAAAAAAAGCAGCCTTTTTCAAAATCGCGAATCGGATGCCTATAAAAAAAGTACGACAAAGCAAGATTTGTCTCCTTCAAAACGCCGTTTGCTAAATTGGTTAATTAAGGGAGAATATCCGAGTAGACGGCGGAAAAAATAGGTGAATTTTGGGAATTATTATCTCAAAAACTATTTGTCCGATTTAATCCAAGTTTGTTTTATCCGAAAGTATAAATATTGAGGGATATTGACAAAATTTTGTATAAATATATATTAACCAGGAGCGCTGATATTGTGGCCGGCATAACACATGTCACGCTCTGTGGTCCCCATGATTGCATGCAGTCGATTGATCTGAAATAAAAATTTCGAAAAGATTCTTAAAATGATATAAAGCCTTTCGCATCGTAGGATTTTTTGGAACAAAAAAAACATTTTTTCACAAAATGGCGCCTGATTAAAGTTTACATTCATTTTTCAACCTCAGTTTTCGATTTTCAATCAGGCGCCGTTTTGTGAAAATTTTTTTTTTTTTTAATCCTACGATGCGAAGGGCTTTACATATTTTTATACATTTTAAGAATCTGTTCGAAATTTTTGTTTCAGATCAATCAACTGCATGCAATCATGGGGACCGCAGACCGTGACATGTTTTATGCCGGCCACAATATCAGCGCTTCCAGTTAATATATATTTATAAAAAAATTTGTCAATATCCCTCAATATTTATACTTTAGAATAAAACAAACTTGGATGACATCGGATAAATAGTTTTTGAGATAATAATTCCCAAAATTCACCTATTTTTTCCGCCGTCTACTCGAATGTGCCCCCTTAATTGTTTCAACCGAGAAATCTAACTTTTTGTCCGAATCTAAAACTCGACCGGTGTGCCTAAACTTTTGGCGTGCAGTCGTCGATATGCGACAAAAAGAATAAATAATAAAATAAGGTAAAATATAAAATATATCACGCAATTTCCTGACGATTTTCATCATCAAGAAATCAACATTGTAAGTAATTTAACAGGATTTTTATAAATGACGTACGCGAGTATAACAACAACCAGGAACTCGCCTGGGGTGCATCAATCGCACGTAACTGAGCTACAATTTTTTTCTCTCCGATTTTATTTGCAATATAATATAATAATGTTTCTTATTGCAAGATGAAATCGGAGCCGGATCGATGAATAACGGCATTAAGGTGGCATTGAACGCTGGATCGAAGGACTCTCGGTGTAATGAATGAAACATGCATTACGTAAGGAAATTGAAAGCCGAACGACGACACATGTCGTCGTTGTCGAGGAATTCGAGTGTGAACAAAAAATTCTCGCTCGATTTTCCACTTCAAGGTAAATAAAAGTGACAATCTTTGACGCACATGAGATAAAAGATTCAACCTTCAAAAAGAATGCGACTAACATTGCGTTCTGTACTTTTTTTCTCGTCCTTTAATCTCAACCGGAAAAGAAATCATTAACGCTATTGATGACTCGGGAATGATAATTAAACTCGTTACGAAAGCCTCGTGAGAGCTCATAATTTTCAAGCTCTTGACACAGCGTGGGTTCAGTGGATACTACTAAATTTCGCCGTGAAAGAATAAAGCACATGAAGCTCGAGATTTACGAGCGTTAGCTCTTTAAGACTGCGGGTATTTGCGAATTTTTATCAATTTTGTTTCACCATAGAGAGCAAATCTTGCCATTGTCTCATTTTTGTTTCTTTCATTTCCACACAAATAAAAATGTTTTGGAGTTACTCAGAACTTTTTCGCAACACAAAACGAAATAAAAAGAGATTTTAAACATGCTAAATTAATAATTAACGACGAATTTACCGTACACAGAAGAACGCCGCTTCGAGCCTTTCGGAACGTTTTGAAGACCTCAGTCCTCTCCTTTTGCGACATACTTCCGTGAAGTTTAAAAAATTCAACGTCAACCAGAGAATCTGAATCCTCGTCATCGTCGTCTCTTGGTTTTCCAAGAACAGTCGATAATATGTCTGCGTGATAGTCAATCATGTCTTGGGTCGCCATGAAAACTAAAATTTTGTGCTGTCCAGCGCCCTAATAAAAAAATTAAACAAATATGTACATTTTTACTATCGTCCATACTTTTAGTACTGAAATTTGCATCATTGAAGACGACGTTAAAGATTGCATTAGGAGCACCGAAATTCCGACTGTTTTTCTTATAAAAAAATGAATTTTTATTCGCAATATTAGACTAGAAAAATTGGATAATATTTTTTTAAGACCTAAAATCTAAAACTTCGAGAAGAGTTTGTAAAATCTCAAAAACTGAAAAAATTGATGAATAAAAAAATATTTATTTTGTTACTCTCCAACGGTGCAAACTTCAATAACATATTTTCAGAATTTTTTTTCAAATGCTCCACAAATTTATTTGTCCAGATCAGGCTACGAAAATGTTAGTTGCTTCAATTATTTATAGTTAAAATATTAAAAAATAATAAAATTCTAACAAAATTTATGAATAACGTAAAATTATTAATTTAAATTCAATTTCTTTATAGGCAGCACGCTTCAGAACTCCAAATCAAGTACATTGATATCAAAATTGAAGTTTATTTATTTCAAGTGAATACTGAAATAGATTTTCAAAAAGTTTTTAAAGTACCTGACATTTTCCAGCAATGTAGGCACTGAGAGTGACTATTCTGAGTTTGGCAGGTGTGACGACGTAGCTCTGAGTGACACCTTGAGGTACAACGAGATCTTCATTGGTTTCGCTCAAATTGCCACCGACTTGATTCAAATTGTCTTGCGCAGCATCAACGAATACCGGGTCAGTCATGGTCAGACCAGCCAACTTTTCCACCGCAGTTGTTAAAGTGGCAGAGAGTAGAACTATTTGTCTCGAAGAAGGTGAGAAAGTGTCTGCCTGATTTTTATCATCAGCCCTGTCCAGTGAAACTTCTTCATTCTTCGGTTCTCGTTTGGTTGAGGTTTTGTTTTTATTTTTCTTCTTTCGGATAAGAAATTCTTGGCCATCGTCATCGCTGTCGGTTCCAGAGTGATACTCATGCTTATTCGAAACCTCTTCACTCTCATCGAAAGCTTCTATTGTTTCGTCATGATTCTCATCTTCGTCTTTCCCTTCTACTATTTCAGAAATTACTGCTTCAGTCTCTTCCTCCTTCGCATCATCAACAACTTTTGTTCTTCTGCTCCTCACAAGAGCGAGCGGATCATAAGAACATTTTTCTGACTCGCCACCAACTTGTTTCTTCAGTGCTTCGACTATACCGGAGATGTCCTTTTCGTATCCCATGTCCAGCATACGATCAGCTTCATCAAGAACAAAACATTTGACTTCGTTTAATTTGAGAGCTTCAGTGTGTTTAATGTGATCCAATAGCCGACCAGGAGTTGCAACGAGAATAGTGCAACCCCTCCGGAGTCGAGCTTTCTCAGCTCTTCTTTTTTCCCCGCCGACCAAATAACCTGGCACAATCCAGGTGAATGGTTTGACGAGTTTTAAAAAACACTCGTAAGTCTGAAGAGCGAGTTCTCTTGTGGGCACTACTACGAGCGCTCGGAGGCCGCTGTTTCTCATCAATTTTGGTCTAATACATTGCAGAATTTCAACAATAGGAAGAGCATAGGCCAAGGTCTTGCCAGATCCAGTCTGCGAACGAACGAGAATGTTTTTCCCAGAAAGTATCACTGGAATTGCTTTTTGTTGTACCGTCGTAGTTTTCGTTATTCCCATATTTTGCTCGAGGTTGGAAATGCTGTAGGAATGAATGCCAAGCTCTGCAAATGTTGTTTTACTGAATACCGTTTCGTTCACTGGCTTTACGAGCCTTTGACCGATGTTCGGTACTTCTGGATTATTACCAAAGAGGGAAGAAATCTTGCCTGAGGATTTTGCATGAGGCTTTTCTTGTTTATCTTCAAATCTGGGATTATGTCTATTCCTGTTTCTGTTTTGATTCCTATTCTGGTTCCAGTGTTCTTTGTGATTAAAACCAGATTCTCCAGACTCGGATTCTATAACGTTTCTGGCATGAGGAAACTTTTCCAGCATTTTCTCACTGCTACTAATTGTTTTAGGAACCACAGGCAGCAGTTTTGCATCCATATCTTTTGATTCGCTGCTCTTAGAAAATAAATCGGCAAGCAATTTCTTGGGTTTATCTTTGCTGCGGTTTCTAGCTTTTGCCAAAATTGTTTTAAGCACGTTTTCTTTGGTTGGCTCGGAGAACGACACCAAAGGCTTGCTTTCCTGCTTTTGGAAAGCAGGTCTTTGGCTCGCTGTCTTGGCCAGTGGACTCGAGACATTTTCACTAGTTTTTTTTTCCAATTTATTGATTCTCACATTTTTTTCATTCGCGCTTTTTGATCGCGCTACGTTTTTCGCAACTATAGCTGCGAGTGATTTTTGTTTGACTCTCGGATTTTTTAAATTTGTTTTTGTCATAGAAACTGTGGATTTTGAAGACTTTTCATCTGCTTCATTGTTGTTTTTTTTAATGTCGCGTTTCGCTTTTTTGGCAAGTCTTTTGATGTTAGGCTTGAAAAAAGCTGATTTGCTTCGCTGAACCTACGACACGATTAATCGTGTTGACATAGAATAAATTATTTGATTTTCATTTTGTCTCTGACAGGCGTTTCACGAGTACCAAGCAATTCTAACCTAAAACTTACCTTTGTCGCCGCACCAGCTGATGTACCACTGGAGATATTTAAACAAATATCCATTTCTTGAATAGCCATTTGTATTATATATTGTTTCTATTAAACACCAATAATATTTCGGTCACTCGTTGAAACAAAGCAATGAAGGTAAAAACACTACGGAGCAAATATTTTCGACAACCACGAGGAGTTCCACGTGTTGACTGTTAACTGTTAGACTTTCGCTGCAGTCGACATGCGCAAACTTATAGATGCAGACGACTTATTCAAACGCGTGAAACATTAACTTAAATTGAACTGATCGAATATAGTAAACGTAATAAATTTTAATAATTTTCTCCATAATCTAAACAAATCTAAAAAGAATGAAATACAAAAAAAATTCAATAAATATAATCGAAGTGAATCATTATTTTAGAAAACTTAATCACACTTGAAATTGTAAAATTAATTAACGTAAACTACGATTAAATAGAACTGCCACTTGATTGGAAAACGCATAGTTGTAAAGTTTGTCATGAGTAATTTTTGTTTACTTAAAGCATTTCTAAGCCTCAAAATAATGTTGATGCTTATCAATAATCTATTTGTCTGTATCTTCTCGCAATTTATCTTGCGTGATCAATTGCTATAATAATTTAATTCTTGAGCGTATTATTTTTAAAAAATGTATTGATTATTTTGGAGATAAAACGATTTATCGTTTACAACGATTATTGATCGTTTTTGGATAAAAACGATTTCGAGAACAAATAAATAAATCGTTTATGCTTATCAATAATCTATTTGTCTATATATTCTTGCAATTTATTTTATCTCGAATATGCGAGATCAATTACTATAATAATTTAATTATTGAGAAGATTATTTAATAAAAAATTATTGATTATTTTAGAGATAAAACGACCATTATTGATCGTTTTTTGATAAAAACGATTTCGAGAATAAACAAATAAATAAATAATATATGTAATTATTTTCGTATTTTTCTGTTGGATCGGAAATAGACTTTACTCTTTAAATTCCATGAATTTTCGAACGACTTTTAGCACATAGCAAATATATATAAAACACATAACATACAGTATTAATTGTGCGAATATGTCTCGACAAGGACAACGAATTTAACATGTTCTTTTACGTTTTCTTTCGTCAAAATATTTACGAACTTCATTAAGGTTATCCGTTCTGGTTGGAGATTGAAAATGTTTCCCCCTCCTCAAGGTCCCACTTACGATCTCATTAACGCGTACGAAAATATGTATTAAACAATCTGTATTGATAATTTCAATAACGACAATAATAATAATGTTTGAAAAAAAGATTTCGAGATTTCAACGTGTTGAACCAACGTTTACGTTTTCATGGTTACATTTATACGGGGCCATGTGGACATGTTTACATTTCTTGCTAGAATCATTATCACAAGAAGACGACAGTGTGTTCGAGACCGCTGGCGTGAATAGTACTCTGTTTTTCATTTTACGTTTGGTGCTCCGTTGAATTATTTTATCCGTACACGGGGGAGTAAGTGAGGGAGAAACATCACCAATTTATTTCGTTGTCATATTTTTTTTATTGAAAAAAGGAAGCATGAACAAATTCTATTGTATTAGCTTGACAACTGCAGCGAGAATAATTGGTGCAATCGACCTGGTACGTTGTCGTTTCTCGAAACTTTGTATTTATTTAAAAAACAAAAAAGTAAAAAAAAATTGTGAATTTTTATTTATTTATCAAATGTGAGGCATATTTGGCACTTTGTGAGATACGAGTACAGTTTATAAACGGAGTCGCATACGATCTTCGATCTATTTTTATATATGTATCAATTTCCATCCAGGCTTCCGCTTAATAAAATATTGTTTTCCTCATTTTTATTACGCCTCGATGACACAGCTTGTTGTTACGAAAAGAAAATGGAATATTGATTTATTTAATATTTAGAAATTAAATTCTAATTAATGACAGAAAAGTGATTTGACATTTTTTTTACTTCTAGTCTGCTTCAATTTTAATGATAAACATTTTAATGAGCGATTTCTTCTCGAGAAAAGGAGATGAAGAATTTTTCGAATCGATCGAAGTGTGGTCCTTGCTAGGCCTCAATTGGGCCCAATTTGTGAAAAATATTCGATTATCCAAGAAAGGTGAGTCAAGTTTCTCGTGTACGCGGCGTACGTATGCGTTTACGAGTCTTCCGTGAGTTTATATACGGATATGTATGATCGCGCGAAGAAGTAAACACACGAGTACGTGTTTCTCTAACGGACAAACGTGACCCGATTGTACATGATTTTATATACGTGATCAATAATACAGCAAATGTGTTACTAATACACGAGACTAAATTCTCAATTCATGGACAACTCACGACAAAGACTTTCGATCCATTATTTTCGAGAAACTAACGAGAAATGTGAAACTTTTGAAAACATCTTGTTTCATACCGATTTTAGTTATAAATAAATTTTTTTTATTATTTTTAGGATGCAGCTCCGAACGAATTGATTCTTCAACTCAGTAGATTATTGAAATAAAATAATTTTATTCCGATAATTGAATTAGAATATTTTTATATTAATAGATATTTATTTGCTGCAGACCAAAATTTTTGATCGAATTTGTTATTATTTACAAATGCAATCGTGTATTGTCAATTTCGTTGTATTTATGGAAAAATCTCATTGGATAATGAGAAAAAAAAATCAATTCGATTAAGATAATTATTAAATTCAAAAACTTTATAATCATTACAATTAATAAAACTTTATACCTCGCATAATTCGCTAAGGATCAAATTTGTTTGATTATTCTTACAAATGCAGCTGTATAATTAATTACTAATAAAGAAAACAATTTAAAAGTTTGACACTTTTTAATTGACATGTAATTGATACTGGCGATTAAATGTATTTTTTCTATATTACTATATTAATGAAAAAAGAAATAAAATTGATATTCCATCGCTGGAATAGTAATATCAATAATTTTTATGAAAAAGAAAAGCGAATGGTTTTTAATCATTTCAAATTGGGATTCGGTTTGAGAAGAGACATTTTTGTGATAATTCTGTTTTATTGCTGGTTTTTCGAATCGTAGAAAACAAGTCCTTGTAGTGGATTAGTTGAGTAGATCGACAATTTTAGCTTTAATATCTATAGATAACGCCAATAAAACTTGATAAGACGTTATAGAGTTCGTTATCAGATGGTAATTAGAAATAAACTCGAACCAATGTTTTAACGATGATTTCCGTTTACCGTTTGATGTTTGACACTTCCGATTGTCTGCTTCGTTCTAACAAAACTTCAGATTGTTGGAATATACGTTTATTGCGATTTGATAAGCGCGAACTTGTTTGAAATTCGCGGATGAAATGATAAATTTCAAACAATATGACATCGTTAATCAATTAATTATTGACGATTGCCTTTTTTCTCTTTCAGCTAAAATGAATTTTATCTTGATTACGATAACGGTTCATGAATCACGAGACTTTGAATAGTATATGTTAATTACGTCGTATCAGCGATCACATCGTAGTATTTGTCAATCTAAAATTAAAATTCGAGGAAGACGATAATACGCGATAATTTTTTCGTAAAACCGAGTACGGTGTTTTATTTTTTAATTTTTCTTATTCTTTCTCACACACAGTTCAACTGGTGCTCATATGTTTTCTCAGCTATGCTTTCCTCTTATTGTTGGCCAGCGCCTTCCTGGCGCTCGGAACGATTTTCGTAAGTCAACGTATTAAATTTGATTAATTTCCATCTTTTTTTTTTTGGCTTTTATTTACGAATATTTATATTGAACTGATTTTTTATGTATTATTTTATGTAATATTTATATTCAACTGATTAATTTCCATCTTTTTTTTTTGGCTTTTATTTACGAATATTTATATTCAACTGATTTTTTATAATTTTGCTATAAATTTATTTATTCGCATCGTTGCAGAGAAGACCTAAATATGCTGTACCCTGGTTGTATCTTCAAATGTTTAGCATAATCGATCAAACGATATCTCTGTGTATTCACTTGATCCACGAACTGTATTACGATGCGTACGACAAGTCAAATTGGTACATACCATTATCCAGCTTGTATTTAGGTTAGTGGATCAATTCAAAAATATTCGCCCCCATTTTCTTAATCCTGTGTATAAGTCAATTGCAACATGGTTTATATTAAAAGTACATACATCATTTAAAAAGTTCAAAATGAAACAGAATACCTCGTTGGAATGCAATGAATTTTTTTTTGCATAATATTGCTGAAAATTTTTAAGCAGTTTGAAACAATGAAATTGGGTCAGACTTCTTTTGGGGGCTGAAAATTTGAAACTGCTGCAACAATTTGGACGTAGAAAAAAATGTAGAAATAATTAATAGAAAAGCAGATAATAAAAAAACGATTGTTTGCTGTGTTCCAATGATGAAATTCTCAATTCAAAATTGAATGTCAAATATTTATTGAATATATCAATGTTTAATGACATAAAAAAATAACTTGTTCATTTCGATTTTGATTTTAATTTGCATATTCTTAATATTTACAAATTCGATTTCGAGTGAAGGAAAAAAATAATTAGATTTATAAATGATTCATTTCATTTTCAATTCAAAGTCAAGTCAGCCATTTTGATTTTTATGAAAATAAATGTTTGTTTCATTGTCAGATGTTGAATACAATTAAACTTTAATATTTAGTAAATATTAAATTAACCCTAGCTACTTACACACTATCGATCTATTGGACCGACGACTTTTTATTGCTCTATAACAATTTATAACAATATAACAATTATAACAATATATAATATATATATTGTAACAAACGCGTCTATTGAGGTTTAATTGTAGTGAAATCGAAACGCCAGACTACGACCAATTCAGAGAAGCAATCAGTAAAGCCAAAAAGTTGGTTGGGTGAAAAAAAGGTGAAAATGTAGTGTCGGTGTCGGCCAATTGGACCCCGTAGTGTGTAGCTAGGGTTAATAACTAAATAATAATTTATTCGATGAAACTGAAAATAAATCGTTTCAAATTGATAAAAAATGGCATGATAAATAATCTTTAATAATAATTTCAGTGGCGACGGTATCTTTTTGGATGACCGTGTACTCGGCCCGTCAAGAATGGTACGAGTACGTTGCACCGTTCGACAATTACGAGATTTTCAATGCCGATCAAACCGTCGAAACGAGCGTTGATTTTAATGTGCCAAAGACACCTTCGTATGTCGCGCAGAGTCGCATGGTGTTAAATTCGCCTCCACCGCACATACCGATCAAGTACAACGTCGTCTGACAATGAAAAAATTATTCGAAAAAAAGAAGAATATTCCGAGAAAAATAAAACCACAAGAAGAACACTCGTACGAGTCTTCTCGAGTCACGTACCAAATAAGTCCTTGTGTTTAAAAAAAGCCTCGAGATCGATTTATTCGGCGAACTATTAACGAAAACCACGAACTATCCTGGAAGTGTTATTTTTTTTAAATCTCGGTGCTGGAACGAAGAAAAAACTCATCTAATCGTTTGCACTATCGAGTGATGTACACTGAGATGCAATTTTTTTTCTTATTACTGGATAAATCCACTCGCGGTAAGCTCTCTCCAAGTCTGAACAATTATTTCGAACTTAATACGCGTACGTTAAGTTTCAAGGTAGAATAATATCAAATCCTTAGGCTAGTGTTTCTTAATATTTATTTTGTACAATTGATCTTAATGTTAACGTGCGATGGGTAGAAAAGCAAATGAGCTGTGGCAAATGGAAAGAAAAATTTGTAAAGAAAATACAGTTGATAACACGATTTGGTAGAAATAATATTTTTTTTCTGACTCCAATTTTCCCACTCTGCACCTGGTAATTTCTTGGAACTGATCGTCAATTACATGTCTCGCGTATTAAAATTCCTCGCATATTTTTCGCGTGATTGGGGAATTCGTAAAATTACGATTCCGTCATCAATGCCAAAACACTTTGCATTTAATTCGTTTAACCGCATGTCACGAACTTTTTCCTTGATTTTATTTATTTTTCGGACAAATTTGCCTTAAGAAGTAATTTATTGTTATCGAATTTTACGACCAGCTGTAATTATCAGTAAAAACACAATCTTTTTCTACAGACTTTCGCTCTACGGATTCGATCGGTTTTGTAAATATTTGATTAATATTATTATTTATCATTTGATTTCATAATAGTATTTAAAATCAAATTTAAGTCAATCGTCATTTTTATTTTTTATTTTTTCCATAGAATCCAATAATTGATATTTATTACTTTTATTGTTGCTGAAAAATATCTCGAGAAATTATTTAAATAAATAATTTCATCCATATGAAAAAGGTTTGTCTAATTTTCAACAATGCAACTAAGTGAGTCAACATTTTCGACAAGTTTTTAATCTAAATCGAATTATTATTGTGTTTGTCTTACACTATAATCGAACTATAATGTCCACTGAAAAAAAAAATACGATAAAAAATGAATTGACTCATAGTCAATACGAAAAACGTGATGATTTTTCAACTTTTCCACATATATACGAATTCAAGCGAAAAAGCAGCTTTAGGTCCCTCCCCGTAATAAATCAGAATGGGCATACACATACACGAACGAACACGAGACTAATAGAGTGTATCAAACGTCCGGGTGTCCGTCGATGCGTGCTATATACGACGTCGTTTCTCTATTGATAAAAATATGAGAAATGATCGTGTTTTACGTCAAAACACTTTTAAACTAGCCGGATGTGAATGCTTGCTTGGATAGCATATTCCTTCAGGCTTTCGAGTTTTCATATTTCGTACACGCAAATACTCCCTTTATAAATATATATGTGTGTATATATATATATATATATATATATATAGATTTATTGTAAACATGTATTCTGAATGTATGTGCATTTTTTGGTTGATCACGGAGCTGAAGAGGGAAAGAGTGGAACGATTTGTCGAAAAATCGTGCTCCAACTTCCGCAATCCTGAACCCATTGGAATAAAGTATTATGCATAAGTAGTGCACCATAAAGTATAATGGTCCAAAGGCATTGGATGGATAAAATTTACGGAGCTGCGAGCCAGCCAGCAAGAAGACATTTGTGAGGATTTATTAAGGCTGATTTACCGCACAACTTAAATTTCCATCGACTGGTTTTAATAATTATATATCGATACCACTGTTAGAGATTTGCTAAGCTACTTATTGGTTTTTAATTCTCATTTGATCGTAATTGATTCTCTCAACTATCAATAATCACAAATAAACGGCCAAAATAATTATTACATGTCGATATGACAAAAAGTAAATGTTTGATTTTTTTCGGAACTTGTACGCACGCGAAAATAATTTTGAGCTAAACTTTAGTTGAAGATTCACGTTAAAAAAGACCGTGATAGCTTTGAACATGGGCGACATGTGTAGAAATTATAATTATTACTAATTATAAAGTTTTTTAAAATTTGAGAAACGTGAAAGTTGAAATGCAAATTTTTTACAGTACTATAACTCTATTCTTCATTTCTCTATTATTAAATAACTTTATGGCTAAATTTCTCTATTCTGACACAACTCTATTCTTAAATATCGCTATGCACGGAGAGAAAATTTCTTCAAAAATTACTATGGTACGATAGTAGCTGGGTATCATGTCGTCACATTTATTAAATTTTACAAAGTACATTGTAATTTTTCGACGAGTAAGAGCATAGTAAAAAATCGATCCTCAATTCATGAAAAAGTACATTGCGAGACAGTGAAAAGTTACCATTTAGCTGCTCCGAAATTTTACTATGTGACTCTCGTGAAATGTTATAATGTGCCCCTGCTGAAATTTTACTATGTACGTTGCGCAAAATTTCAATATGATCCAATCGAAATTTTGCGATGTATCAAAAATATCCAATTTTCTTGTATAAATATTTGCCTATGGATGTGTTTTTTTTTTAAATCGGTTCTGATCGAGGCTTGGTTCGTTCTTTTTTCAGGCATTGCAGGGATGAAATAAATATAAAACTGTAAATAATTTCCATAATAAAAATACTTTATTCTGTGCAACAATCTTCTTGATGAAAAAAGACAATAAACAAAGGTAAAAAAAATTCTTCAAGAAAAGCATTCAGCTTTAATGAAAAATGTTTCCCAGATCTTGACAAGGCCGCGAAATACATAAAAAAAAAGACACTGCACGACCGTAGGTGCGAAAAGAGTTCGCATCCTCAAAATTCTAACGAGTGTACACTCGTCCACGCGATTATGGATACAACAAAGTATCGTCACTTCACAGTAACGTGAACGCGTTCGAGTAATGCTCGCACACGTGCGTTAAGTGCCACTGTTCAATAGTAATTGAATAATTTTGACGTTTATTTAAGGACAAAACTGTCCGAATAAAGCTATTGGTCCAAAATTTTATAACGTACTATAGTAATTTTGCGAACAGTACACTAAGAAAAGAAATTTGTTGTTTCCACAAATTTTTTGTTGAAACAACAAATTATAGCAAACAAAATGAAATTTGTTAATTTAACAGAAAACTTTGTTGATCCAACAATATTTTCGTCGTAATGAGCAATATTTATTAGAGTCAGCAAATGAGGTGGTTGAATTAAACAAATTTTTGTTGAGTCAACGAATTTCATTTTGTTCGCCACAATTTGTTGATTCAACAAAAATTTTGTTGAATCAACAAATTTCTTTTCTCAGTGTAGCGAAGCGATTTCCATACTCGCCCGCGGGCACTCGGAATATTAGAACGTACCATAGTAATTTTTTGAACTGTAGCACGGCTATTTTTGTACTTGCACACGAACGCTTAAAATTGGGCAATGTAACATAGTAATTTTTTAAACAGTAGCACGGCGATTCCAGTGATCGCGCACGAACGGTCAAAATTTTACAATGTATCACGGTATTTTTTTGAACAACAGCATGGTATTATCGATGGTCGCGCAGTTACGCTTAAAATTTTACTATGTCCCACCGCAATTTTTCACTGTTGACATAGTACTAATTATAATAGCTCTAGAATCTATACATAAATAAACATAATATGAATTAAAATTTACTATGTTACATTGTAAAATGTAATTCATCGCAGTATGAATAACGGCGACACGCGGTTGTGCTGGAAGACGCAATAAATTTTACAATGTTCCCTGTAAAAATTAGCTGTACAATAAACAAATTTTTACCCTCTTCTTCGAGCAAAATCCGTGATTTACAGTTTTTCATTTTGAATAAAGGCAAAAATTACTATGTTTTCGGGTAAAACTCCACAAAAGTGACGAGATAGTACCCGGTCACAATGGTACCTACAAATTTTTCAACATTTCTCCGTTATTAAATAACTCTATGGGCAAAAATTTGCATTCTGACACTTCTCTATTCCTACATATGTCCATTATTAAATAACTGTGGCTAATTAACTGTGTTCTTATAAAACCGTATTCTTAAATATGTTTACTCCAAAATATCTCAATTCTGCAATTTCTATACTCTAAAATATATCGTATCAGAGTCATTTCTACATTCTTTACATCTCTATTCTTAATTAATTCAAAAAATTTTCTATGACAAAATATCTCTATTCTTTTATATCTCTATTCTGAAAGATCTCAATTCTGACACATCTCTGTTCAAAAATATCTCTCTTCTGACATTTCTCTATTCCGGCACATCTCTATTCATGCAAAAATAATTGAAAATCAGAGTGCTCGATAATATTCGATTTTCAATTGTTTTTGCACGAATAGAGAAGTGTCGGAAGAGAGATATTTTGGAACAGAGATGTATTGGAATTGAGATCTGTCAGAATAGAGATATAAAAGAATATAAATATTTTGTCACTAAAGAGTTTTTTGAATTAATTAAGAATAGAGATGGTATCGGAATAGGAATGATTCCGATACGATATATTTTGGAGTACAGAAATTACATAATTGAGATATTTTGCAGTAGACATATTTTCGAGCATACATATTTAAGAATAAGGTTTTATAAGAACACAGTTAATTAGCCACAGAGTTATTTAAGAATGGCCATATTTAAGGATAGAGATATGTCAGAATACAAATTTTTGCCCATAGAGTTATTTAAGGTATTCCTTGCGCGGAGGGCCGTGTTTTTTGGGCGCATAAGCAGGGCCCTCCACATTTGTTCATAAATTAGGCTGCATTTTGTTTAAAAAAATTATAACCAATTATTAATCCCAACTGTAAACATAAATCGAAAATTTCAGCTTAATTGTGTAAATTATGAAACTTTTTGATATTTTTTGGAGAGCTCTACATATGTGAACAACCGCACTGTCGAAGGGAGAAGCTGGATTTATTGTATTTGGTTAAAAAAAATAGTGAAATATGAGTGAAAATACGTATAAAGTACGCAGTGACATTGGTAACAATGTGAGCCGATTTGTAACGGACAAAAACAAGAATAGGGTTAAAAATGTTGTAAAAACTGCCGAAGATAACATAACCTCTTGAACGTCATGGCTACGAAAAATCGTCTGCTGATCACATTCTTTCAAGTTCTATCGTGAATATTTTTTTCAAACGTCCGGTGATTCTCTGTTTTTATCGTTGCTACGGAATCTTTAGAATTTAATTTAACCATAGGACAGTTTATATCAAACATCTATCATTATTTAATATATGATTTATTAAATAGAAATGCGAGCAACAGGTCATCTCCATAAAGTGCCGTGTAAATTAGACGACTTTCAAAGTTATAATTCTTTTCTAAAGGTTCGGTAACCTGGCTCGATATTTTTCCAGTGAACTGGGATGTGTTTTTACTTTTATGTACAAAAAAATCTGTTAATTGTAAAATATTCGAGTTCGTGAAAGGAATACCTTAAGAATCCAGAAATGATGAATAGAGTTGTAGCACGACTATGGATTAGAGATATTTACCCATAGAGTTGATGAAACACAGTGATATTTAAGAATATAGTTGTGTCGGAATAGAGAAATTTAGCCATAGAGTTATTTAAGAACAGAGAAACGAAGTATAGAGTTGTAGTACTGCCGAATTTTTATAATTATTAAATAACTAATTAGGGTAGAATTTATCTGTATCGCACGTAGTTGTGATATTTATATTTAACATATTTTACCGAGTATTGAAATTTACAAATCAGTCCAAAAAAATCTCTTACATTAAACCAGATATATCTCTTGATTCTCATTTTTTAAAATGAAAATTGAATTCTATCGAAATGAAATGATCCTAAGATTTTCAAATCGTACCTGTCTTTTCTGATAATTTTATTATATAATTTCTGATAACCTGATTTTCACGATAATTTTTCAAATAAACTTTTCAATTTAACTAATGATTCCAACACTAATTAAATTGTGAAATTAACTTGCAAAGCAACGTATATATATACGAATATCTATCCAATAAATTCTACATGACAGCATTTGTCGTACTAACAGTTCAGGGAGATGTATGCACTTCGCTTCTAGGTCCCAGAAAGATAAAAAGGACGAGTAGAGAGAAAGAGAAAGAGAGGAAGAGATAGGGATGGCAAGAGAAAAAGAGAAAGAGCAAGGTAGAAACCTCCGCGGTTGGTCGGTTGTGCTCTTAAAAAGAACTGAGCGAGTCAATTTGTAGTCTGTCACAAACTTTTAAAACACTAGTTGACAGCCAGCCTCTCTTTGTCTCTCTTGCTCTTTCTACTATATGAGTGTCGTTCGAAAGCACGCGCGCCCAGTTTCACCCGCGTTGGCCTCCATGTTCTCGGTCGTTCCACCCCTACGTAGTGTATATCGTTCTCATTCTTTCACCACAGAGAACCGAACGATTGCAGAACTCGAAGTCGTCGTTGGTCTATAGATATACAGACACACACACTTATATATATATGCATATATGTATCTATATGTTGTACTGGAAAACCTTCCACAAACTCTTCGCATACGTATATATGGGCACACTTAACTTGCAGGCAACCGAAAAGGCTCAATTTGCTCAGATTTACCCAGAACTTGTCTTGCTCAACGCCTTTTTTTAGCCAAGATCCTTTATGTACAAGGATCGTCGCGCTTCTCGGAGAAAACGTGTACCCTCCGCAAGCCCCAACCCTCTCGCATGCCGTCTCTCGCTGGTGGAGCCGATGGATTGTAAAATAAAACTAACTTGGCTCTTTCCGAGCCTGGGAACGAAGTACCCCTGCTAAATCTCATTCCCGCGGGACTCTATACTCCATCTCGTTCTCTCTGTTTCTCTCTTCATGCTTCATTCGTACTCTTTTTTTACTCCACTCGTTTCCCATTTCCTCTCCATTCGCAGCTTACTCTATTTTGCGCGCACGAGCACCATTTTTCAGATTCACGGTTGCACCCCTAGCGAAAAAAGCCAATATCCTAAATGTCCATCGAGCTGGCATAGTTTATCATTGTTTCTCCACTTAACGCTGTTGCAGTGTTTCATTAGCCTTCGATAATTATTGGGCTTTGAAAATAGCAGTGGTCTCGCCGCTGGAAGATGACGTTCATATTTATAGGTTGTCGTGTCTAGAGTTCCTTGTACTGAGAGTGTTACCAACCTTATGCAATTAATCATTCCACCACGAGTTACCAATTCCGCTTTATATGAGCTCCTGTTGATAATTAATCCGCTCAATCGCGTATGTAGCCTCGTATACACTTGTATAACGATGTATGAGGAAACAGCACAATCTACTTAAGCCTCGGTAATAACCTCGGAGTTGATATGAAAACAAAAAACTGGTTAATAATCGTGCGTGGCTGGGACTTGGGTTAGCGATTTTACTCGTTGTTTTCCTTTTTTTCACGCCGCGAAGAACGGCAGATCTATATTCATTCGCTAAAACTTCACTGTATACAAACGTTGAGCTTGTGCATTCTTGGCTGGAATTTATTGGCCATAGATGCAGGTTTTATACTATTTTATGTACATGTATATATATGTCCGCAGCAAATAGTCGATTTGGCATTACTTTTCCAGACAGACAGATTTTATTGATCCGTGTGTATATACACACGTATACATCGATATAGATACAGATAGGCGAGTCGTGAACGAACGAGATGAGTTCTCGCCGGAACTGAACGCCCCATAAAGCTAACCAATGCTAATACTTCGGATTTACGCATTGGCGTAGACGCAACCCACCTATTCCAACAACCCCAAAAACGTACGAGCCCATACCAAAAATACGAGGAGTCGCCGTTGACTTGGACCGGAATCCGCAATAAACGCGTAACCGAGCCTAATTCGTAATGTCGGCCGAGTCATTGTGTCCCTACTGTCGAAACCGATCTCTAACCCTCCCCCAACCCTCTCATTCTTTTTTAGCCTTATCCTTGTGGAACAACGACGACGACCGACGTTTCGTCGCACACGCGTTTAATGCGACTCGGGACTATCGAGCACAGGAAACTGCCAGTAACTACGTTGCACGTATAAGAGGTGGGTTTATGTGTACTTTTCCAAAGTACCGAAGATCCAACCAACCCCTCATTCTATTATTATGGTGCTAATTCAAAACGTAGCTTTTGCTTTGGCGACAACGTATTCTCAGTATTTGACTGGGATGATGTTTGTCGCTAATACGATGAAACAATTGGATGGAATGGTAATTCAGAGTTTGACTATGGGCTCGTAAAAACCCGCAAGGATACGCTGGAGCATTAAAAAAAAAAACCACAAGTTTTACACTTGTTCCAGTATATCTCGGTAATTTTTATCGTAAATTTTAGTAGAAATGTTACTTTTCGATTTCGTTTTCATAGTCTGGCACTTTTTAGTCTGATTCTTTTTGGAAATAAAAGGTCGTAGGTAAAATTGTAATTAGGAAGAACCTGCGTAGGATATCGGCAAGCAATACCCGTTCAGTCACAACAACTGCAACCTCCAATAGATTACAATATCGGAAATGAAAATTTCCTTCATTTGATAAATGCAGAACGAATAGGTCGCCTTGATTTCTCCACCGAATCCAAAAATGGGGATTTTACAACCGATGTTCCGGCCAACCGCGAGAAGGGAAGGATATCCCCATATGGGTGGGTGAAATCGCATTATTTACAAATTTGTTGGGGATGCGACACGTGCAGTCATTCTTTCTTTTTCTTCCTTTATATACGAACTTTTACTGAAGGCGATTTTTTCCTCTGGTCGCGGGACTGCGTGCCGGCAAAACGGGCGTTGAAGGAAGTAAATTTGTGAACCCGATGGACAGTGAACACAATGGGCTACATTTAATAGTACATTAAACCCGTGCGCTTGGGAAAACGGGGTTCTTTCGATATAGGCAGCGTGACGGGATAACGGCCATGTTACTACACTGACTTTTCCTTGGACCCTCAGCAGATACATTGAGGGGAGACAAATGTATGGGAGTATTGTCCAGCTAGAGAAAAACTAGACGATCCCAATGGTGAATTTATATGTGGAGGTTGTGTGCTGTTGCAGCGCATTTCCTCAAGGGAAAGAGTCATCTTCTCTTCGCCAAAAGAGACTACGAGAAGCATTTTAATCGCGAGTGTTACGAGTCTCGATAAATAATTTCATATCAGCATATCAGTACAAAAGGAAACAAACGTTTTGTATTTTTCCGGTGATCAATCGACCGGTAGCTTCGTAAGTTTTATTTCATTTCTAATAATCACTCCTTTATTTATAGCTCCCTTTCCGCCATTATCGATCTTCAATGCTCAACTGCAGGTTATTCCTTGCGTCATGATGCCTAGCACAACTTTCTCATCGTCAAAGAAGTTGTAGCGGCAAGTCGGTCATAAGACAAAATTATAAATTTAAGTATGTTGCAGAATAAATACACCAGTTACAGAAGAAATAATTTGAAAATACTTCACTGACAATTTAGATGCGAAATTATATTCCGGCATTTATTGCTAATTTAACTCAGCATCTCACTTTCAAATCCAAATTGAAAAAATCTCATCAACCACGTGTAACAATTTGATGTCATTCGCGGGCTATAAAGATTTTTTAGAAATCTAGCAATGTTACATGTTCGTGGTATACGTTTTCAGTGTAAAAAATATTCAACAATTTGTAACTTCGTAAGGAAAGTGCAGAATATTTGGAATATTCCATGAACTTAGGTTTAGGGTCATTTTCGCGTCGAAAAATCTTACACCGTTTTTTGATTAGATATCCTCACCCGACGAGTTACTAATAATTATTAAAGTTACCGAAATTGCGCAATTTTCTCGTGCACAGTGTCAAAACGGTTGCAGGTAGTGTAAAAATGCATAAGGGCTGTCATTTAGCACATTAAATCTTCTACAAATAAGTTATTAACTGTGCTTTTTTATCTTTAGTAGTTTGGTTTGAGAGCAATTCGAAAACCAACCTGGTTTCAGCGGGTTACCCGTAAACCGACCATTTTCACGATCTATTTTCGACCCGCTTTCAATCCGAAATTATTAAAGATAGAAAAGTACTTTTTATGCTTTTCCTATAGAAAATGATATGCTTTGTAAGATTGGTACTACTTATTTTTCCTGGATTATTAATTATTTTAAGACCGTGCACGCTCATAATTAATAAATGTGAGCAGGGAGTTTATTCCAAAACCGATAATAGACTTTTTGACTCAGAATTCGGTCTTGAACTTAAGTTTACAAGAGTGACTATCAGTTATGGGGCAACCCAAGTTATTTCATTTGCTATCATTCCTGTCGTTGCCGTTATTACTGCAAAAAGACTATTTTATATTCCATGCAAGCATTAATCAGTAATTATCCTATAATACTCTCTAATATCTAGTTTCTTTCTAGAGACCAAGACATAAGAAATAATTCCCTTGAAAGCCCTAACATTGTTCTAAATTGTCAGATACTTAAAAACATCATGCTCTAATTAGTCCAATGAAGTTGTTTTAACTTCAGATTTGACACTGAAAGCCATGTGTACGTTGTTCCACCCTGCGGATAATTCGCAGGAGTGAAATCGCAGAAAGGTGCAGGGACCCGCTTTGTCCGTCGATAGGCGGAAACGGAAAAAGGCAAAGCAGAGTGGTGGCGCGCCCGCGCGCGGGAAGCTTTTAAAATGGCCGCTGTCTACCCCTTCTCAGCCCTCTCTCTTTCACTAGTTGTTTCGGCGTAAGAGTAGCGTCTGTAGGTGTCGAAAGGTCTCGAGGTTTGAACGAGCTACAATTAGGCGGTTGTGCGGGGGTCGACGAGCATCGCACACAGCATCAGCTGCATTCGCTCTCTCCTCACTCTCTTTGGCACATTATGCAAAGTACATTTTAAATTTAGATGCGACACGACGCGCCCGTTACTCTCGCTTCGTACGCATACACACACACACGCACTACACATAAACATATAAATGGATATACATACATAGGCATGCAAATAAATATAAAATATCTACAGAATATATATGGGGAAAACCACATAAAATAGAACTTTTTTTAGCTCGGAGAATTCTGTTTTAACAATATTAAGAGAATCATCCTTGTACATGATATATTTGACCGCAATCATTTGTTATCATCACTAAAACCCTCGTGAATCTTCGTATTGATTATGAATAAAACTCGAAAGAAACGATGAATTATGAAAATATTGTATTTATATTATATAAAATATGAATATTAAATTAAAATATAAAAGAACTATTTATGTTGGAATTTGCGATAAAAATGACCTTGATACATTGGAACACGCATGGGAAAAAAGGCATATTATTGAGAATGGAGGCGTAGTTGAGCCAACTACGCCTCCGTTAGTATGCGATTAATTAATTTCCTTTAATTATTAAAGAAATGTATTATTAATAATTATTAAATATTTGTCATGTTTCTTTCATGTGGTTAGATATGCGAATAGTTGATTCTATTCAATTATTTGAAAAAATTAATCATTCGCGTATCTAAGTATAGGAAATAAAATATAACGCAGAGCGAAAATGAATATATGCCTACTTTACGTTGTACTAATACATGATTATATCGATGTTAAATATGAAGAAAAATTTGAAACCACAGTTCTTTACTCTGTAAAACTTTGTGAATTCGATCCCACCCTTGAGACTTTTTTTCATCGTTTAACGAACATGCATTAATAATAATATGTGAATAATGATTTTTTTTAATTATTAAAGAAATAAATTATTAATTAATTACTAATATTAATAATTGATTTTTTTTCATATTTCTTTCATGCAGTTAAAAATGTACAAATGATTAATTCTACTTACGGGAGGGGGCAATTTACTCTCCCAATTGAGGATGAATTAAGAGTCTAAGAGTTTCATGCGTTTTTGAGTTTTTTTCATCAATCAGGTACTGAAATTGAAAAACGTACTAGATTTACGAAAGGCGTACTGACGTACTAAATACTTCAAAAACGTAGCCACTCTAGCGGGTTTCTGCCACACCAAAAATCCAGCCAGTGAATAAGGCCGTCCGGTTACAATATACATATAATTCGTGTTAAACAAAACTTAATGTTTGCGCAACGAAATTTAAGTAGCTTTAGCGAAAGGTTTATTTGTTTGAATAGTAATAAAATATTTCATCCAAATTACTACTAGGTAATTAGCTTATCACAAATTACGATCCGTTAATCACAAATTATATTCCGTTAATCTATGGTATCATTGAATTCAATTCTCGCAGAGAAGTTTATTCGATGCTATTATTTTTTCAAGTCACGGACAAACCGTATACAACTCAACCTCCGTGTGATTATTTCAGATTCAATCGATTTATCTCTCAAGTTTTGTTTTTTTTCAATGTAACTATGTATTACGGTTGCATCACATGGATTACACTCAACTAAAATAATACATTCAAATTTAGCGGCAAAATCGTGGCGTAGTTATCTCAACGACATGACTTTCAGTGGATCAAACACCGGGTGATTAAATAAACGTAATATGACTATTGGCGCAACGCGAATCGTCCAGCCTCATCGCGTAGTTGGTAATATTTTATTTTATTTTTTCAGTGCGGGAACAACCGTTAGCATTGTATTTCATACTGATAAGAAGGTTAATTTTAGGCGATAAAACAAACATTTTAATTCGGGATGGAACTTTTGCCTTCACATGTGAAATAGCTTTACGAGAATTTCCTAGTCAATCTTAGAAAATTGGTTGTACCGAACAATAAATTTTATTGTATTTTCCTTAAAAATAAAATTTATTACTTATGATGTTCTTAAAAATTGTGTGTTATTTCTCTATTCTAATGATTTTCAGACTAATTTTTTAAATATACAATAATGCAATGAATAAGATTAAAAAAAAAAATATCATCAAATCGATCTATCAAAACACGTGACAGAGGTTTGACACCAATTATTTTTGTGATTTAATCGAATTTTGCCTATTCGAATCACCAGAAGCTGACAAATAATATAATTTGTTGATAAAAACCTAGTAAAAAACATTTATTGAAAATGATATTTTGCTGAAAAAAACGTTTTTATTCGTGTCTTTATTCGTGTGAAAAAGCCCATACATGTACGTGGCTTCAATCGCGAGTTCACTAAAACGTATTAGTAAGCTTTTCCAGTGGCTCTGTAGAATCCGCGAGTTGAGTAACAACCAAAAAGGTACACACATGCAAAAACACTGTTATACAAGAGAACCGATGTCGGTGGCTGAACGCATCGTAAAAAACAAAAGTGAGCTAGCTAGAGGAATACGCACCCACGTATCATATTCATGGGGGATGTACGTACAACCGAGGGACAACACAGTAATAGAGATTCAGGATGTTTTAGAATACGCGGGGGTGGAAGGTGCGTTGAGAGGAATGGTATGCTCAACAAATTAGCGCGTTTTAAATCCAATCCGGGCTGAAAGGGGCCTGCTTTGCATTTCTCGCGTACAGGCCGCTATATACGCGTATATAATGTGTTGTATTTATATACAGAGATATATACGTACATGAAATACGGGGGGCTAACATTTGAGGTGTAAAATATTAAATCCCGACGCCTGTGCTTGGCGTTGGGCGTCGTCAGCGAAGCGCCTCGTCGCGCTACATACACGTGGACAGCTTCATCGACTGCTCGCAAATGAAAGGACCATACCAATGTTCTTCAACTCGTTCATATTTGTAAGTTACGCCCTTTTCATTCGCTACCACTTCGTATTTATATATGTACGTTTATATATCCATATACGTGTTGATATACTATATTTTAGTAAGGTCGTACGAAACTACACGTATTTATATACATATGCGCGTGTTTATACATATAGAAAATACCCCCACCGACTCGGTTGGCGAGAAACGACGACGACGACAACGACGAAGAGCAGGATCGCGCACTCTACGAGTTTACATTTAAATGTAAAAGTGCCCGGTGTACGACGAAAGCCACCCGGAGTGCCGTTTCCCACCCGCTCGTGGAAAGCTGCTGTTTTGCATTCGAAAGCTCATGATTGCCTCTGAGCTTTGCTTTTGACGCCCCGGGCGTTCCGTCACACCATCCCCCGTACCATATAACTCTCTCGTATAGGTACGCGTACCTCTCCAAGGCAGACGCTATCTCTATCTTTCCCCCTTTATCTCCCTCTCTCCCTCTCTCTTTCTGCCTATCTTCTACTGTATAGTAGAGCAACTAAAAAGCTTTCTATCGCTTTATATCATCTCTCTTTGTAATATATCTATAGAGCATATTCGTACGTTGGATATATTCTCATTCCCGTTCATCTTCCGTGCGCGATTTATATTCCTGGACGAAATCTGTACAAACAGAATGCAGCAATGTTTCCACGAAGGGAGAATGTCATCATCCGGAACTCCTTCTCTCGATTCTCGCTACTTTTATTTCTATTGACTAGACTGCTGCAGAATTATACTGTTGCTAACTAATCAGCTTCGTATCGTACTAGATATCTACGAGAGGATATAATTTTAAAAAATTAACCATCCGTGGGGATAAGCTCTGGAGCCCTACATGAAAAAAAAAATGTATTATAATGTGAATTTCACACGAAAAATTCATGGCAGATATTATAGTGCTACACGAGAACTCCGGAATAAGTGTAAAAATTTTATACATTATTAATTATGACGTTTGGCTTAAGGCATCTTCTCACTTTAAACGCCTCAAAAATAGGCTGTTTTTGCGATTTTTTTTCGAGGATTTTTGCTTAAAATTATGGGATAAAACGGATCCTATGTAATAAACACATCTTTCAAGTACATGAAAAAATTTTTATTTTATTTTTTTAAACAATTATTATAATACATCAGTAGCATTGAAAAACCCGTGTAAAAATGTTATGGTCGTGGCTTGTTGATGGTATCTCCGAGACGGGTCGTCTGAAACAAAAAAATAAAACTGTTTTAGATTCAGTATGTCAGTGGCTATAGCGCATATCATCAGATTTTTGATATTCGCGAAAATAACAAAATGGCGCACGTTTTTCGAAAAAGTAAAAAAAAACCACGATTTTTTTGCAGTTTTTTGTAAAAAAAAAATTCTTAAAATCAAAATTTAAAAAATCTGATGATATGCGCTATAGCCATAACTATGAAGCATATGTCATTCAAATTTCATGACAATCGGCCGGATAGTTTCCGAAATTTCATCAACAAAGCACCGAAAAACCTTGTTTTGAGATAACTGCGTTTAAAGTTTTGGTTGCAGAAAAATCATGAAAAAACCTTACCTCGGGTTAATCAGCGATGCCTGCTCCATACAATGGACCTTCCGATTCTTCGTAGAAGGTGTGTTCGTCCAAAGTAGCTTCCCTTCGTCTCGACCTAGTCTCTTTTGAAGCGTTAGAGCTGCGGCGGTTCCCTACGCGTACGCGATCACTGTCGCGTTTCTCGGCGTATTGAACGGCGATAGGGCCTAGTTTGACACCCATCACCTCCAAAATTTTTAAAACAGGTTGTAGCCCTTCGTTATAAATGCATGCCGCTGTTTGGCAAGCAATTTCCACGGTTTTTCTTGATGATGTTTCTTGAAACATCTTTGTTACAAACTTTACACTTCACATATTGTTGTAATGTAGAAAAAACAAGAAAAAACTGAATAATACTATATCCAGCCGTTGGATCGATGTGTACATCGAAACTTGTATCGTCCGATTTTTTTAATTTTGCTGCACTCGCACTAGCATGACTCGTATCTGCTTCAGACTGGTGTGGAAGCACTCCACGAAATTTTCTTTTTTTAGATTTCGAACTTGGACGTCGCCACGTGGCACTTTGTTGCGAAGTCTTTTTATCCATTATAACAATCCTGAGCGCAGAGATGTTGCCGTTACGAAGTTTCAAATTAGACTGATGAAATAACAGTTTAGCATCGTTGCCGAGTGATTTTCTTTTGAAAAATGCACGTGTTAAGGTCTTATTACATGAGTATAGACCCGAAAACAGAATATACCTAAGCAAGGGGTACTACATTAACAAAAGAACACGGCTATTCAATTGTATAGAGTCAGATATACAGGGACCGTCCGAGCGGCGTGAAAGGGATCGCCGGGTACTCTCAGGTAGTCACCTAACGGTCGCCAAAAAATGTAGTTAGACTCGTCCGATCTTTATGAAATTTCGAGATGACATTTTTGAAGATATGTACTTTCAAAATTTAAAAAAAAAAAAAAATCGATTTTTTTAAATTTCCAAAGTGAGAAGACGCCTTAAGACAAGTAAAAGTTTAAGTTGCAGATGTAATTTTTGTCTTGACGAAAAGGTTTTGTCATAGCGAATGGTGAAAACTAATCTATACATATTGAAATATTCATTAAAAACACATAAAAAACTATTCTTTAACAAATAATAAATAATTATAACTATGAGGCAAATTTTATTTGTACCTTGCTGTTTATATAGATTTATATTGGCAATATTTTACTGAAGACTAAAACTTACTAGTCACAACCCTGAATTTTTTTTCTTCACTGACCAAAAATCATCACGCTTAAAAATTCGCTATACTCAGGAAGATTGTGAATACGTTTTGAATACGGGGTTAGTGTATTGGGCTGTTGATCGCAGTTTTTTTTTCATAAAATACAATCTATATATCAGTTGTTTCATTGAATTCATTGGTTGAATAAAGGATAATTACAAGGATGTGTTGTTGCTTTAATTAAACTCGATTTTCCAAAGTCATTTCACTTACTCAAGCACCGCTTTTGGTTTCGCGATAAAGTATAATGGCCACTGGGAGTTCAGAAATGAATTCAGGATATTCCTCATAGACGCCATGGTGCATTTATAATATCATGCGGCAAGTATAATATACATTACCGGTAAGTTTTTTACGAGAGCTTTCGAGTTGGCGAGAATGATAAAATGGTTCCGTGCAATTTACTATGATAGATCGAGTCGTGGTGTCAGACAAGTTCCATTAAGCGTTTGCGGCGTGCGTGTATTGGCCTCTGCAGCCAAGAGAGAAAAAGATAGAGCAACAGAGAGAGAGAGAGAGAGAGAGAGAGAGAGAGAGAGAGAGAGAGGGATAGTGTGAACTCTCTGAATTATTGAGCTAGCAATTTCTCCCGAGCGCATAACGCGGGAGACGACGTGAGAAGGCTCGATTCATTCGGGCGCGAGAATTTATCCTGCATCAAACTGTCATCGGGCTCATTAAGCCTCAAAATCGGTTGTAATACTGTAGTTTAGCGATGTTATGTCTCGTGTAAGCTATATTTTATCTTTTCAATCTCTCAATATAAATTGTTTCTCGCAAACACGACAATGAACATTATTATTAACAACAATATTATATTTTAAGTGATTCATTCTTATAACCTGAAATTAAATTCGTGTAGATTGGTTTAGGATGAAGGAAAAATTAATGTATGGACCATATGTAAAAGTCTCAAATTATGAAGGAAAAAACACGGCTTAAAAGAAACTGTTTCATTGTTGTTTAATTTAAATTTATACAGTAGCAACCCTTGCACGGATGATTTGAATCGATCTAGAGAAAGCATAATCGTATTTGCATCTCAAAACGTATCGAGAGAGTAAAATGGAAATCGAGTAAAGATGAGTGGTGTAGATTGCTTTTGCTCTATTCAGTACTTCAGAAGTAATCCCTTGAAACAGGACCTGTTAGTGCAAAACTGATCCCTGTATCTGACGATCGACGTTATAATGTTACATCGTGTTCATACTTATATATACATGTATATAAAGTGAGAGAAGAAGCGAGGAGGCACGGTAGATTACTATCTCTGATCGCCCTTCTGGTCCATATGCTGGGTTAATAAGAACCCTAATAACGTCGAAAGAAACTTTCACCCTTCGCGTAACAAACATGGCGAGCGTATATAGCTGTCGCTAAATATTTTTCTTCTCCAACGAACTCGTATGGAATTTCGGGCGGGATATGAAGCGCCCTTTTTAGGGAGAACGAACTAAATAAATACTACGCATTAGGGAAAGACGGAAAAACACGAGTGCGATTGGGGAAATGCGAAGGAGAGTAAATTTGAGCAAAATTTTTATCGAAATTAACTCCTAAAATAATAGATCTATCGACTAAGTTTCGAAAATTAATACTTATTAATTGATCATGTTGTGATTAAGAATGAGAGAAAAAAATGTTAAGATCCACATTGTTCGCCATTTCGCAACGGTTGATACACGAAGCATGCATAAATCACTACTCTGTACGAGTGTACTAAAGCGCAAGAGGGCGCTGGGCGGAGGCACGCTTGCGCTGACGCTCGATAAAGCGTAGAACTGAACGAAAGAAGATGAAGAGGGCGACAACTCTTTGGGTGATGTGTTCTTTTTCGTGCCTCTTCGTCGTCATTGCCTCCCACTTTCGTATACGTATATTTGTTGTCGTCGTCGTAGTCGAGGCGGGTGTAAGAAAATTATGCAAATGGCGGAGAAAAGCTTTGATAAACACGACAGTCTCTGATCGTTATGCAGATCCGGGGGGAGGTAGGACGATATAAAATGGCGGCAATCTCACCCTCTGACTCGTCTCAGGAGTGGGCTGTACATGGGCTGTACCTTATGTATATGTAATATACATATGTAAAATACAAAACATATACCACAAATATATAACGCGTTATACGCTAGAAAATGGTGCATAGATATGTATAAAAGAGGGAAAGAGAAAGATAAAAGTGTCGTCCCCTTTTATCCAACGTTCAGAGCCTCGAGCATAACTTCGGCGCCGACATCAGTATTAGAGAGAGAGAGAGATGAGAGAGAAAACGAGAGACTATTTCAGTGAGCGAGTGTTTCTCTCACCCTCGCTGAGTGACGCGCTTATATAGGGATGGGGCTTCAAGGGATGGCGCGAATTCGCTCCCGCGCGACATCGCGCATCCCCCACTATGACATCCCGATTTTCACACCCCGAGCTTATCGTCGCGGAGAAGGAATATAGCGCATTATAACACCCCCTCCATCCTCGCACGATCGTGCATTTCACTACGTATAACCAGTGACATGTCGACGTCTTTTCATTTATTCATATAGCGTTACGTTTCCGCGTCTGCGCGCAAAACACATTTTGATCAAATGTGGCAGACCTATCAAATGTATATAAATGGCTCGCGATTTTTCATTTAATAAGTTGTTAATGAAAATTGGACCTTGCAAAAGTAAGGTTCTACACTTAATTTTAAGTGGATGCCGGTAAATATACTGTATAATTAAATCTGATTTGTCGAGATTATTATTAAATTGAGGAAAACTATATAATAGGTGTGCAAGTAGAAACTCAGCTTTTTTTGGTCAAATTCACCTTTATCGAAAAAATACTTGTTACAAAGTTTAATAATCAAAATATTCGCCATTACTATCTATGGTCTTTGGCCATTTATCGGGTTTTCATCCAGTAAAACTTGAAGTTCTTCGTCTTCAAATTTTTTTACTGCACCTAGACGAGGATCGTCCTCAAGAATAAAATTTCCATCACGAAATCTTGCAAACCACTTTTTTACTGTTGAATGATACACAGAATGTTCACCCAAAGTCGAATTAATCAATTCTATAGCTTGAGCAGCATTTTTTTTCATTTGAAAACAGAATAGAATACAGTGACTTAAATGTTGCTTATGGACATCCATCTCTTATAAAATTGATACACACGGAATGACAGCTTGTAAATGACTGAAACTTATGTCATAAAAACAGCAATGACTAAGCCACATAGATCCAAAATGGCGGACGAATTGGATGCGTTCAAGTATATTTTTTAATGCAACCAACTTCAGAGCCGAGTTTCTACTCGCACACCTATTAGCTGTTGGGAAAATATCGTGATATTAGAGTTTCCCTGAAGTATATGTGTATCGCTAACACCACTGGTTTCGAAATTTTACCTGTATACTGAGAAAAAATTTGTTAACCGAAAAAAATTTCGATTCTTTCAACCAAAATATTTACTTCGATACGAGCAACAACATATTCTTGAGTTAAAACAAAATAATTTGTTAATGCTGAAACAAGTCATTGTAATTTGTGAATGCTCAAATGAATTAATGTTAAACAAAATATCATTTAAATAAACTCATTTATTTATTCATCCTAACAATTACGGTTTATACAATTTGATAATTGAGATTCAAATAAATATTTCATTAAAGGAAGTAAAAAGTATGTGTAAGTAAATAAATGGTACCAGTTGTTTGAACAAAAACATTTCACTTCGATGATTTATGTGATTCATCTATAAGCCATTTTGACGATTTAGTTCATGAATAAACCATTTGCGATTCAACGACAAAAATTGTAGGGTCCACCATTTTCCATCCAACAAAGTCAGATTTAGTTCGATGAATAAAATATTTTTCTTTACTAATTTTGGAAACTGACATGAGTGGGGAATCAGTTTTCCAAAAAAACATTTTCAGAAAATGTCGCTGTCAATTGGCAGTAGATAACCCTAGTTACACACTATAACTTTTAGTACCATACTTAGACACTATCGGTCTAGTGGACCGACGACTTTTATTGCTCTATAACATTGTAACAAACGCGTCTATTGAGGTTTAATTGTAGTGAAATCGAAACGCCAGACTCCGACCAATCCGGAGAAGCAATCAGTAAAGCTAAAAAGTCATTTGATAAAAAGTTATAACGTTTATGAAAAGGCGTGTGATGAAAGAAAGGTGAAAATGTAGTGTTGCTGTCGGTCCATTGGACCCCATAGTGTGTAGCTAGGGATAAGTATTGGATATTTATGTAATATGAATAAATCGCATGATAATATTAAGCCATAATAAACAAACAGAATGACAGATTACTGTAATAATAGACATACTATGGTGGACTATGTCAAATAAATTGAGGAAAATAAATGTACTGTTATAATTTTTACCGCAAGTCCACAGCGATTTTTTATGACAGGAACATGGAAATTCACAAATAATAAATATTAAAATGTATCACAATGAAGAAACATAACAGCATCTTCATTTTTTACTAAACCATGAAATGAAATATTTGAGAACTGAATTTCATAATTACTATTTCATTTTGTATTTACGAAAATTTACATATGAACACAGTCATTTTTTGTCAGTATATGAGTAGAAAATCAACGTGTGAGTTCAAACCAATTCATTTATAAAATGTTACGTTAAAGAATAGTAATAATCCGTTTAAATGCTATCAAATTCGTCAAATTCAAATTTTTTACTCAATTGATTGACGATTAATTATTTATAGGATATACATTGAGGGATATCATATTGACATATTGGATTTTATGATCAATTAATCATGAAATTAAACTCGATCTGTGTGTGATTATGGTAACGCTTCGCGTCTCAATCATTTCCACCAGATACACAGGCGATAAAAGTAATCAAAGAAGCGAGTGCAGTTTTCAGTTCGACCCTTTCGTTGAATAACGAATAGGATCTAGCATATCCTCTCGTTTAAGGAGCACATATGTAATACATATAGGTAAAGTAAATGGATATAGGTACGGATGTGTTACCTGTGGTACTGAGCTCGCGCTTCGAACGATGTTTTATTCATGTTACGCGTGAAAAGTGCGAAGCGCGAGAACGCGAAAGCAGGTACCGAAAGAGCCCTCTGTTTCTCTTATACCGTGTTAACTTGTTTCCACCGTGCTTTGTACATATAAAAAGAGAATGTACCTGTACACACGCACACGGACACACGTAGTAACTATGTATATACGCAACAACAGTAGCGGGACAGCAGTATCGCGGATATTTAAATTGCAGGGCTTTTCGTCGACGAGAAGAGAACAGAATACTTTAACGCCTCGACTAATTGCACGTCTACGTGGGATGAATAAAACTCCTTTGGATTAGCTATACAACAGTATACATATAAATGTACGGTCGGTTCCCTGGACGTATATATTAGTATTCTGACAGTAAATAAAGCGTGGCCTACGATCGTTAAAGTACTTCCGAAAGAAATTCGCTCGCGCTAATATAAATTTGCAAAGATTTATTATGATTGTTCATTTACAACAAAGGTTCCGATAAAATCGATCGGTCAACATGGAGAAAAAAAAAATCGTTGATTTAATGGCATTTGATGTTATTGGAAGATTTCGTTGATTCAACCGCAGTGTTCTTGGTAAGAATGAATGTGCGGTTTGATAAAAAAACTAGCATATTGGTTTAATACTTGATAATATTGTGATGATTATATAATATCATTGGCACCCCTTAATGAGATATGAGGTTGACCCAACGATTTTTTCCCTAGGTGAATAAACCCGAATTTTCTCGTAAGCGAACCTGCCAATATTCTGAGCATTGTAGGCATTATTAACTGATTTTGCGTTAAACCAAAATTCATTTCATTATTCAAGTTGCCATCTGGAATCGAACAATTTTTTTTAACCCCAGCTTAGCTTCCCGCTTTTCTAAAGAGATCTTCAAATTGCAAGAGAAGTAGTAAATTTCGAAACTATATAACTGAACTTCAACAAATTCGATATTTCTATCAGTCAATTTTGGATGTGATTCAAAAAAGTTTGACCTGACTCAACGAAAAGTGATTGGAAATTCCTAAACATCCTCCAGCCGAACGGGTTTTAAAATACATGTAGGTATGTACTGGAAAATTCAGCGATGGAGTACTCACAGGGACGCGGGAGAGTTCTCGAACCTCCTGAACTCGTTGAGGGCCGTTTTGTAAAAGAGTAAGAGAGAGGGAGAAAGATAAGTTTATAGTTGTAGAGTGAGTGGAGAGTCGCGCGGGAGTCTGGGCTCTCTTTCGCCCGATTGGCCGAGATACAAGCGACTGCTCTTGGGCGTGGTTCTCTTGTGCTGCTGGATGTATAAAGCCTCGAAAGAGAAGAGACCAGGGGTTCCCTTCTCTCCGGGTTTCGCCGTTACCAGCCAACCGTTCCCTCCATTCAATTATTATTTAATTATCCTAATTGCCTTCTGGCCATGAGCGCTCTCTCTCTCTCTCTCTCTCTTGCTCTTTCTGCGTCTCATACGTATGTGAATACCACACAACGTTCTGAACCTCTCCTCCGATCTGAGAAATCCACCGCTCCGTAACCACCTTATCGGCGTCGATCCTAATAGTAGTAGTAGTAGTAGTATTACATATATAAATACATATATTGTATACTTATATATTTACTACAATTTCATCTTACAAGAAACTTCTTAACCCTTCGCCATTCCCTCTCGCCGCATTCAAAGAGGGAGAGAAAATGTGCGTTCGCAAACGATCAAAAAGTTTCAGCCCTCCTGTGATTACCTACTGGCAGCTTCGAGCTATATATATTGAATACAGGATAAATGGTTTGCAGGAGAGAGAGAGAGAGAGAGAGAGAGAGAGAGAGAGAGAGAGAGAGAGAGAGGGAGAGAGAAACTACATACATATGAAGCATTCTGTTTTTTACCAGGATTGCACAAAATAGAAGAAGTCAGAATTAATGCTTCAATTTTTTGTCTCTTTATTAAACAGCAGCATATATTATAGTGGTTTTAATTTTTTGCATATTTCAATGCTGACAAGAACTCAACGAAACAAACATGAAATTAAAAAACGAAAAGAGTTTTGCAGGAACTTTCTAATGGTGTTAATTTGTCCTTTTGTCCACGTGACATATGTTTCACGATACTAGTATTATGCTAGAGAAAATGTACAATTAGTGCAACGTATAATAGATAAACCGTAGGCTAGTACATAAATATATATGTGTATACATGCTGCACAGAAGCAAAATTGGACTGACAGTTAAACTGTGACAAAAGTACAATAGAATGCGTCGTTTCCTGCAACGTCCACGACATGTGCTCGATTGTTTGTTTTTTTTTTTTCATACACTACTCGGTTTCCCTCTGCGCACCTTCCGAGAGTCCCTGCACTCATGTCTGTCACCCTCTATTTTTCCGTCATGTAGTCTCTTTTTGTCTTCTCACATATATATTTTTTTCACGTCTCTGCACTAGTTTAACTATGAAAAATTAATGGGACGTTGCTCATTTTTATATTACGGATATGGGCATTTTAATGTTGCGTATAGTCACTAACAGTAGGAGCTCAGAAATGATGGAAATTCCGTTTTTTTCAAATAATAATCTTCAAAAATGCAGCGACTAAATACAACGATCAAATGCATAAAATTTATTGTAGAATAATGAATAAAATATGACAACAAAAAACGAGTGTTGTCGAATATTTATCAAGAAAAAAATCCTTCAGACTTATCGTCGTGACTCAATATGGCAGCCGCCTCGAAAATTGGTGGGAATTTTTTCGAGGTCCAGAGTTTTTGTTCAATGGACGCGATTATTGTGATACAGTCAGCGATTTACGAATAATTTTCCATGGACGAGCGAATTTTTTATGAAGCAGAGGTACATGTCCTTATTCCGAGTTGACTAAGTACTCGTCGTTTGATGACGGTCATTATCGTGATGCGCTGTTTCCTGCGCTCGTGATTTTGTAATGTACGTTATACTCCGCGAAACGGATCGGGAATGCCAACTGAACTAATGAAGTACGTTTGATATTAAAGAGAAAAAAATCTCTATTAAATCCCTGATAAATATATTTGCACGAAGCTGAGTATAATATTTTTGATCGTAATATCTTTCCTTGCACTCTCATTTACTTTCTGGCGTCACATGCCTAAATATCTATTAACGGGACAGACCTAGTTAGAATTTTCGAAAAATCGATTTTTTTTTTATTTCATTTTCGAAAAGTAGAATCTCTTACGAACATTTTCCGCCCAGGTAAATGTAAATCGGACCATTATTCGCCGAAATACAAGACTTTGTAGCACGTCGTGTCTGAGCCATAGGTAAGCAGGTAGCGGACTTGAAGTGCGTTTTTCTCGAAACCATGTTTTTGAAGTCGGTGATCACTGTAGCTCGAGAACGGCTTTACCGATCGGGTTGAAATTTATATCACTTCTTCTATACATGGTAGTCCTCCATATGAACGAAGGATTTTTTTTTTGGATAATTATTTTTATTTTTAATAGCAAAAAATGGAACTGATATTTTGGTCAAAAAAACACTTTTGACTTTTAACGGCCGCCATTTTGTGAAAAATGGAAATTTTTCAAAACCCTTCGTTCAACTGGAGCATTATATCATTAACTAAAAATCCCCTCCGTTTTTTTTGTTTCAGATGAGCCGTTGCAGCGTGAGCTTGATCACCGCAAACCGTGTTTTTTTTTGCAGCGTCCTCGGCAATTGACGGTCACCAGCTTATTTCGATATGTATTGCGTTGAAAAAATTGCAACATATACATTACATATGTATCTTTTAAACGGAAGAACTTTTGTTGTGAATTATTTTATCGTTTGACCAAAAAAAAATCGGAAAAAAGGCCTTTTTTTTGACGTTCCAACTAGGTCTGTCCCGTTAAAAAATATCGAAACAGGAATATTTGGGCGCAATGCTATTTCCAAAATAGTAAAATACATCAACGTATTCAAGACCAACATATTCTTCCAAAATAATAAACTCAAATGCTTATCATATTTTTTCTATAAAAACCAAAAGCAGAATCAAATGAACCAAACTAAAACAAAACGCGAAACCATAATTAAATTATGATAAATATTGTACAGTACCAAACGTATCAAATATTATATTTATGTATCATCATTTAATATGGCGTCTTTGATATTTATAAATAAGAAGAGTAAAGTTGTTCATTATGAGATAGGTGCTTCGTATGAGATAGGATATTATCTCAATTTAGAGAGTTTACAATAGAGTCGTAAATAGTTATTAGAGACAATTTTTTTAAACGATTATCACTGCTCAGCAGATATGAGCCCTTTTATTTGGTTATGTGCATTGATCACAAGCTTGATTAAGAAACACGATATTCTAATTTTGACGTCTGTGGCAGATGTCTAAGATCGCCTATGAAGTTACTTTTGTGGACACATATTTAGTAATATTTTGTTTAATTACGATTTGTTTAGTTAAATATTATTCATTTTTTCATAACTTCTGAACTAATGAAAACGAGAAGAAAAAGAAGTAGAAATATATGATCTCATCGAACGAAGATGAATAGAACGTAAAATAATTTGCTTTTTTTTTGCAACAGCCATAAATTTGTAATAGGTTCGATTTTCTTAGTAAACATTTTTCGATTGTTATTTTCTTTTACAATTGCGACTCTCAATTTCCATTAATCTTGTCAAACGATCTTGCTATCTCATATTTGATACACTTTTAAAACATTGAATGTTTGCCATTTTCATTCGTTATCGAAATTTATAAGAAAATAGGGGACGAAATATCTGGTGGCCATAAAATTTGCGCTGGTATACAATATTTTGGAAGTGTACATTACATAATTTATATTTAATAAAAATCAATAATGGATTTTGTAACCTTGTAAAAAAAAGTATCTTATAATAGGCGTCTTTCCTCTATAAGTAGGTTTTGAGGTGTATTTTCACTACAAAAATGACGGATCATTTGACGTTGGATACATTTATCTTAAACATTTCATAATTAGATATTTTTTATAGCCAGATTTCTTTATCGCATATTTTAACATAGATCTCATGACATTGGGTATTTTGGATAGGATTTTAAGATGTGACACCACTTTCTGGTGTCATGGATAAGTTTCAGAATATTTGTCTTACGTTATAAAACCAATTAGCACACGTTTGGTTAGTCCACTCGGAGATTCGGATACCTTTTGAATCTATTCTCCATAAATTATAGGCCGAGTTTTTATACAAGCGAAATATTTTGAGACGGATACCGAGCGATTCGCAGTGCTCTGGAGCACAAGGAGGATAATAATATAATTCGATTGCCGGGAGGGACTGCGGAAAATGGAACGGGAAAACGAGAGGGCGTTGCCAATAAGGACGACTATTGCCGTCTTTGTCTACTCTTCAATCGCGTTACTTCGTTACCCCGTTCTTCTCATTCCTCACTTGGATAGACGAACATGAAGAGAGAGAGAGAGAGAGAGAGAGAGAGAGAGAGAGAGAGAGAGAGAGAGAGAGGAGAGAGCAGACCGAGGTGATATCAGAGGAATATCAATTATAGTGATTAACTGAGACGCCCGACGACGAAGACGCGAACTGAAACTTCAACTCCCTTGAGGCTGGGAGAGCTGTGCGGTTCAAGAGAACGAGATGAGCAGGAGGAGGCAATGGAAGATGTAAAAGGAGCCGGCATGGATGAGACCCGAGGGTTGAAACAACGCTTCTCATCGAACTGACGAAAGCCCCACGACATTGAGAACGTCCGTTACTTCTCTCGAGATTCTCTAGGAACGAATAACACCTTTTGTCTCTCCGATAATTGCCGATTGATATTCAAAAACTCTACGAGTCAAGCGAAGAATCCTAACGTCCGCCGGACTCATTGATTCACCGATATCTTTCATTGAATACGAATTACTTCTTTCTCACGTAACAATTAAATCTAACTCGTCTGACGAAAATTTACTTGCTCACTTCCATTCAGATTCACCTGGTTACTTCAATTGTACGTGATCGACTCGAGCAAAGGAATAAAATGATAGTAGAATAAAATAATAATCAAATTTGACAAAGTGTAAGAATAATAAAAGTATGAAAAAAGAAAATCGAATGAAAGAATTTTTTTGAATATGAAATTTCCTTTTTTGATATTTCTTGACAAACAAAGGTCGACTGCAATATTTAGATACAAAAAATAGGCTTTTATTGATTCACAAGTAGCATTAGAATACAATGAGATACAATTTTCTCATTGGAATATTATAGAATTTGTTAAATAATTTACTAGTTTTACTGTTTCTACTGCTATTTTTGAATTGAATAAATAATTCTCAATTTTTCGATGTGAGCTTAGTCTGATTATAAAATCACTTTTCGCGGTCAAAACTGCTGATAAAGACTTTCAAATTAATTTCAATTCAAGTGATAAATATGATTCCAAATAATTCTCTGTTTCCAAAACCATAATAATTATTAAAGTATAAATAAATAAAATAATAATTATTAAAGTAAAATTATTATTGTAAAAAGTAAAAAAAAGTAAAGTAAAATTATTAAAGTAAATTATTAAATTATTAAATTTATGGTTCAAAGTGTGTGTAAAGTATTTTATCCCTAATCCAAAGAAAAGAAGAGTGCAGTATTAAAATTCAAAGACAAATTTAGATTTTCATGAGATCGATCTGATTGAATCCCCTGGATGGTTTTCATGCACTGAATTTCTAATGTCGTGGTACGAGTGCGATATTGTAGAACGTGAAATCAGATGCCTCGGGGCTAAATTGTACAGCTGTCCGTTCCAGGATCATCAGGCCATATAAGACTTTATCGGCCATTGTGTCTAGAATATCCGATCTAACCAAGCGTAAACGCTTGCCTGGCTACACTGCCTCTAATTGACAAATTCGATTTTTCTCGCTGTGGCTGTATGTAGCGAATGAGCTCAGTTAGATCGGAGCATAGCCGCGGGGGGTTGCTCTCATAAGCGTCCAGTGATCCAGTGATTTCCGAAAATTTCACAATTCTCATTTATATCTATATATACGTACCTTTGTCACCTCGAGAAAATTCGGCATGGTGACGAGATTTGAGGGATCTTTATTTGGACCTTCTAACTATCGCTACGTGCAATTGTACTTTCGTAATCTTTCGATACGGTTAAAGGGATTTTTATTTCTGGACAAATAATAAAACTACTGATCTCGTGAGCAAACTTGAAAAATTGATCCCTTAGATCTATAAGTTCCAAATGGTTTCGTGACTCGTGTGGAAAGAACGCGATTTTCAAATAAAGGAATACAAGAAACAGAACAAAAATCATGACTGAAGAGAATTAGCCTCTTTGCCATTTTTTAAAATTGTTTTTAATCGAAAACCACACACGCACACACACACACGTGGCCCCTTAAGTACCAGAGTATTATAGGCTCTCAATCGCGGCTCTTTGCAAGGGCGTTGAAGAGCGTATTAGAGGGTGAATTATCGCAGAATCAAAATAATTCGATGGCCCATCCTGATCGTCGTGTATAAGGGCGAATCTAAGTAAGGAAAAAAATTATTTGTGCTTGTGTGTTTGCGTGTGTGAACGCGTGCGGGACCTAAAACATCGAAATTCACCCTCTTCACGGGTGTCGACGATCTCTATACCGACAAACTATTGTCCCGATGGGAGCACGAGGGGAGGATTATAAGCTCATCGCTTTCCACCTTAAAACCCGTTAACCCGACGTATATCCGTCCCGCAGACCATTTGGACACTATGAATAGGTTTCGTTTTTCTTTTTTGTTTTTTTTTGTCAGGGGTTATCTATATAATGTCACGCTCTATTCCAGAAACATTAACTATTGACAATTTCTAATTGATTCTTCCATGGCGAGAGGAAACCATACTTTTCGTTTTGAATTTTATTAAATTCATGTTTTGAACTATTCGGAAAAAGGCACTACAATCATTGACAAATTTGACATGAGAAATTTATATTTTTTAACTATCCGGAAAAAGTACTTTTTTCATTAATTTCGTTTATTTTAAATTTGATTACAATTTTATTAACAAAGTATCCCATATCCAAACTTGAAAACGAATTCAACAGTCTAAAAATTATTTTATTATTCTAGTTCAATCATTTTTTCATTTTTTTAAACTGTAGAGCAAAGTAGTTTTCCTGAAGGTAACCTTAGGCTGAGCGGTAATTGGCTCATCGTAGGAATCAAATAATCGTATCAAAATTTGATAATATTCTCTGTCGTTTCAACACCTTAGCATTTCTAATAAATAAAATATATTTGGTCGATAAAAATTATTTAATCCTCAATCCGTAACTGTTTTTAGGCACCCTAATTCCGTGAACCGGGGTCGTTTTCATCTTCGCGCTATCACACCCGCAATTATAAATGAAAAAATCTGAAAAAATCATGGTCAATCTTCAGACTGTACTTTTCAAGCGAGAATAGAATTTTTTTTCCTTATTTTTAATAATTTTTTTTTCATCAAATATCAAGCAATGTGCGAAGAAAACGTTTTTTTAGAAATTTTGGGCCGGACGAAAATGACCCCGGTTCACGGGGTGAGGGTTAAAATTTGAACCATCAGCAGGAATCGAAAAATAATGCAAAAGTAACAAAAGGTATTCTAGGCTTGTATTATTATTACACAAGACTGCGCCCGAGTTGCCAGCTAATTGGGCAGCCTTGGGGCAAATTAACGCCATGGCTCGGAAGATTCACTATTTCATGGTCATACCATTGACATGAACCATTTGGTGTATTTGAAAAAAATGGCAGATGTCAACCGTCTTAGTTCGTATTCAATTGTAAAAAATAGCAATTAAGGAGACCACGCATCGAAAAATCTCCAAATTTTGTTTTTTTTTTGTATTTTCTTACTACAATCTTTTCCAAACATTTTGGCGCAAAGAAAACTGAAAATTCGCAAAATTGAGCTCAGGAGAGCAATAAAACTCCAATACTCCGCTACTGTTTTTCTCGAAACAGCATTTTGTCCTAGTTTTGCCGCGATAACTCAAGAACGATCGAAGATATCGCTTGATTTTTTTTTTAAATGAAGATATCAATTTTCTCTATAAAATGAACCGACGTCTATGTAAAAAAATAATTTATTATTATTGTTATTACAACAAATGTCATCCGTTTTTCGATGCTTTTCGAATTTTAGCCGCCATTTTTTTTATTTTTGTTTTTTTCAAAAAATTTTGGGTGAGTCTGCGGAGGAACATCCCCTGAAGAGAATGGGAATTCTCTGGGGCGTTGGAGAATTGTCGAAAACTTTAACCGGCCACTCGGAATCGTGGCAACAAGGGAGCAGTATATGAGACGCGTGGTCTTCTTTATCTGCTCATATCTCCCTTAAATATTTATATTTTTGAAACCTCAACGACTAAATTTAATAGCCAAAACTCCAATGAAAACGTTGCAAAAAAGAAAATGTATGTATATTGTTTTGGTTGTTCACAAATGCCATTTGAATTTTATCCCATTTTTGGCTATTTTTGTTGCCTAGTCGCCTTAATGAAAAATCTATGTAAATCGTACACGTTATAGTGATAAAAAACAAAAAATGGCTTTAAATAACATCCACTACTCCAGTATTAATTGAAATGGCTTGATTTGTGCTCATTGGCATATTTTGTATTATATTTTAATTGTCAAAGAATATATTTAAGGGCGTGCAAGCAAATTATATTGGTTTTAGGTAGCTCATTTAAGAGAGAATGAAGAAGAAAGACAGAATAGAAGGTCAGTAAAAAAAGAAAGGGAAATCACTTTCGTGTCACAATGACACAATTCTAACCAGCGAAAATTCACTATATCCCAAATCTCCCATTCAAATTTGATCTTGATCCCCTGCATAAAACGATGCCCCGACTAGAAGTAAGTAGTTGCACATTTGGCTTAAATTTTGACGATAACCCTCGTACCGAACAAGATCCCCCTCGTATTTCTACGAACCATTTGTATGGTACTATTTTACCTAAAGCTCGTGTCAAAGAAGACTCTCGATATTATCAGGTCTCTATCCTCGATGTTAAATATTTTAGTACCATTTTTTCCCTCAACTTTTAATCTGGCCACTCGATAAAAATGTTTGGGCATTTCAAATTTAGTCAGGTATTTACAAAACATTAAATATCTTCTGTTCGCCAAACTAAGCCTCACGCCATAATATTAACATCAAACGAAGCACCCTTGAAACATTCACTCAAATTCAAAAGTATTTTTAAAAAATCTCTAACAAAAGTGTTTCCTGTACATATTTTCTTTTATTGTAAAGTACAAAAAAAATGTTGTTTGACACGAAAGAGAATTCGCAGCATTCTTAATTAAAGGTTACGAAAAAGTTCGATATATATCCTTGCTTCCAGGATGTTAAGGTAGAAGTTAGTGGAAGAGAGGTAGAGGAATTAGGGTGGAGGATGGAGTCTCGAGACCTCTAGTGATCCTATATGCTCCGGAGGTTTGAGGATCGCTAAAGCTCCTCTGTCTCCCTCGTTCCTTCTTCCTCTCTTCGTGTTTCTCTCTTCGCTAACCCACAGGTAAGGTATACACGTAAAACGTGACACGGTTGGTAAAGCCAGAGCTGGCTTTGTTAAGCTCGCGGATTCTGAGTGCCTTTGATACGTGTACTTGCACGCTAACTAACCAACCTAAGCTACATTGGAGTATATGTACATGTAGCCAACTATATATAATAGAACGAGATATTTCACCTATGTGTACTTCTGCTATTATACTATATGCTTGGACGAGCTTTTCTCAGGCTCTTACTATATCTATGACTTTTATAATACACACATGTATATCTATACGTACATAAAAGGCTTGGTACAAGAAGTGACTAAGTCGTATGATTCAACGAAAGACTTAGTCACTTCTTGTACCAAACCACACATGTTTGTATGTGGTTTGTGAGTAGATGAGTGTGTTTGTGTATGTGAAAAGCTTCGTAGGTCCTATCGTCCACTTCTTGTTTTATCCCCATCCCCCACGAATCCTATATACCCAATGAGAAATACGAAATCCCCTAGTCGATACTATTCCACCTGGAAATTCAATTTCCACGGTAATTTTAATGCCATTGTGGCCGATGAAACTCTCCGAAATAGATATTCGTCGCGGAGCTTTCCTCCTACCGATTTCCAAACGTTATTGCTCCGTCATCCGAAATTTAGACGAAGCATCGCTCCATGAATCTTAATAATACGAGTGCGGAGGAAAGGACTACTCCGAATTATTCACCTGTGAGCTTTTTTAAATGAAGCTCACTTGCATTTATTTGAAACTATGAGACTGAGAACATCGAACTCGAAAAACAATTAGAAAAAAATTATTTTAGTTTTCAGTCATAATCCGGATGCCAAAAACTTTTGTATTTATTTTATGCTCCAATTGACGGTGAACAATACACTCGAACTTGAGAACAAGTTTTGTCATGAATTGTGAAGTGGTTTTAAGTTAAAAGTATGTGAGAATTTCAGGGCAATATGAAATTTTTATAGTTTGAACAGAAATATGGGAATTCACCGTGTCACTGTCCTTGTACGTAAATTTTTAGAATGAAGTATACCAAAACTTAGGAGCGTGAAAAATTGAAACTAAACATTTTCATTAAACACACAATTATTCTTTTCTCAAATTGTTTATAATTATAAAATCATGTACTCCATGGTAAAATAATACCAATACATTTATTTTACATTCGAATTTAACTTTAGTTAAATCTTACAATTTTAATGGAATTTTTCAAATTCCAGTGTGCGAAGTCGTAGGACAGAGGAGTTTGGATTAAAGCACGTTAGGAATAAGAATTTTGTAAAAACATTTGGCAATTTTGAGCAAGATGCGATTTTCCGTTTGCACCCGGATCTCTCAATGTCGGGTACGTGATGTATATACGCCTGTAATTTATGGTGCGGTGAATGAAAATGAGGGATGGAAAGAGGGAATTGTGGAACTTTAGTTTAGGTGTGTGGTCGCGAGATACGGGACGAGTGGGGTAACAAAAAAGAAGAAAAAAAGAATGGCAAAGCCTCTCGGGTACAAAGCCAAAGCGCCATAACCACTTAAGAGCTTTCGGAATGGAGAAACGAGGACGAGAAAAAGCCGATCGTCTTTTTCGCGTAAAAAGAGTAAGCCGATTTCGCTCGTAGAGTGCCCTCGGTTATATCTTTATAAATGTAACCACTCCCGGGCTCTTGGAAAATTCCATAAAGCTGTACACACTTGCACACACGTATATATATGTCTATACATATATATTGTAAATGTATTATGTACATCGGTACAAGGGTGCCATATCGCTCAACGGATTTGCAAAATTATCTCTATTGTTACTTTTGGACGATAAACCATATATTTTCACATAAAATATATTTTTCAAAAGAATTACATTTTTCGAAGTATGTCATGCCACGAAGCAGACGAGTTAATGTGCCATTAAAATTACCACCACCTTTCTATAAAACTTTATCAATCAATTTTTCGTAAATGGCTTCTTTTTTGAAATTCGTATTTTTTTGTATTTCATAAGTTTCGAAAACAATTTTTAGATATAATAACTTTCTGTAATTTTTATGACTTTGTGAGTCATGAAAATTAGAGCTACCATTCTGTTAAGCTTGTTATTGATTGTTGTAAAACGATTTTTCTTCGAAATTCATTTCATAACTTATGTGATTATTTGAATTAATTATTTTCTGTAATAATTGTCTTTTTTTAAATTATTCACATAATCATTCACTGAGTGTTATAGTTGTTTTGTCATTGAGCAGAAGAATAGAGTATTGATTAAATTTAACGATTAAAAAAACGGATGTTGTTCTAAGATTTTGAAATGGTTTCAAGTATTTACTTAAATGATAAATTTCGGTACAATAATTTAAGCAAGAATATTTTTTCCATAAATTACCAAGTTTTCTATCAACTTAGCGTTATAAATTAAATTTTGAAAAAAAATAATCAATTATCGCATTCTTAAAGTAACTGTATCGATGAAATTCACGAGTAAATTAATAATATATTTTGAACATTTTTTGCGTTCAAAGCAAATAAAAGTTTATCGGTCTGTCTGTCTGTTGGTTTGTCTGCTTTTATAACTCGAGAATTACTTAACCAATTTCAATCAATCTTTCCGAGGAAGAAATCTTATGGTTCACAATCAAATTTAGAGTGTACAAAGTTTTAGTATATTGTTTATTACGTAACTATGCAAAAGAAACAAAAAAAATTTCAGTGTTTATTGAAATTTGTATTTAAGGGGCCGACAATCTTGTATGCTAGTACAGGAACCCTAAAAATGTTTGTAATCACTTTTAATCGATTTTATCATCACCTTCATCGGATGAACAAAAAAAAATGGGTCAAAAGCCCATAAAATGTAGCTTTTTTTGAGCATCGTTTTGTGCGTTAGCTTTAGTATATTATCATCAGTAGTCACGATGGCGGCAGCACTGTCTTGCACGATGTGGTTGGCTAGGATTTATTGGGAGAAATGACTAGTACGCACAGATAATTATAGTAGTAATGAAATATTTATTTAGTAAGACGCGAATTAAGAGATCAATCTTTTATTCTTTTTGCGAGGGAACGAATTATCACCACTGTATTCTATCGACGGCACGCTAGAAGTGTAGGGCGACGGTAATCTAGACGATTTGTGACGAAGATCGCCCGCGGTTTCAGCTCTTGTTTCCTCCGTTGCCGCTTGTCGCTGTCGTCGTGTCCGATGATGATTTTATTCTCTTTCGTAGGAGGAGATGGCAAGACCGCAGATGGCAAGATTTATTTATGATGCCCTTTCCCATTCATAGTAAAATGATTTTAAAGCACGGTTACATGTAAAATTTGTAAAAACGATAGTCATGGGTCTGCTATGGGGTGAACATGATTTTTAAGGATACCATCGTGTTCGCGAGAAAAAATCACGTAAAATTAAAAAAAAAATAAATTGTTCTACGACCATTTTTTAGTAAGTTATCAAATTTGTTAACTAAGCCGCTCGCGTGAGGCTGCGGAACGAGAGGGGGTACTCCCACCACGCCGCCCGGCCGACGTCGCGCGCCGTCGATCGGAATACGTTAACTGTGATGGCATAATTCCTCCTAAAGGTCAGTATTTTATTGAATTCCGTAGCCGGCAGCGTAGGGAAGGCTAATGAATTTGAATTTTGCAAAAATCTTAATTACAACAATAGAAAATTGAAAAAACGTAAAAATGTCCATATCTCGGGCTGTAATCAAGATATTGCAACTTTTTTTTTTTAAATTGTTCGTTTTTCAAAAACGCATTAGATGGTCCAAGAATTTTCCGGATATCTTTGTAACTTTGGTCAGAATTGCTATTTGTTTATAAGCAAAAATCGAAAATCTTCAAAAAACAGCATTTATTTTCAACGAAAACAATTTTTTTTTCCGTATCGCTTGTGCACGATGACATAAAGCTCCTCGATTTTTTTCTACGCTGTGGGCCTTCGTCGGGAAATTCTATTGAATGCCAAAGTTTTTTCGATGATCGCAGATTGTTGCTAAACTATATCTCGCAGATCGATAAATCTCGCACGATTCTCTTGGGATTCGGCTCCCTTACATCATGTATGAACTTCAAACCAATATGTTGATAAACAATCGATTGCGGTTGCAAAAATTAAATAGACAATTTTTTTTTCATTTGCAATTAACCGCTTAATTAACAATGCTAGCTCATTTTTGTATATGACCTTTTTTATAGAAGACACTATGATGAATAACTTTTATTCGAAACTTTTTTCGATAGGACGCGTTCCAAAAAAAATAACTAAAAAAAATCGATTTTTTAATTTTCAATAATTTTTTATTGCGAAAATGTAACTCAGTTTTTTACGAAAACTCAGGGCTATATTCCTATAGGTCCAAACAACCTATACAAAAATTGGCCAGAGGCTGGGTCTCTTGAATAGGACTTTTGCTAAGGTCACTGGATTATGGTAATTCTTGACGCTGCGAGGTCCGATTCGACTATGAAAAACCACACATCCGGTCGTTCTGATCGAAATGGTGTGAGTTGTATTTTGTTCACAACTGATATTACATTTTCGTTGAACATTCCCGCCATATCTCGTAGCGGTACTCGTCCTGCGTTGTCGTTCGCTGTTTGAGGATCTTGGCCGTTACCGTTTTGTCCGTCGATGCAGTCTTCAAATTCGTGGGCGTTCGGATCGTCGCTGCCTGATGCACTTTCTCCGACGTTTTGACCGATTTTTTGTTGATCTTTTTTCACCGGCGAGTGCTGAACCATTTTTTTTATATTCTCGCCACGTCGCCGCGTTTTCGTTTTTTTTTTTGAGGTTAAAACCAGTCCGCACTTTTTTTTCGCGTCGGGGGTCACCAATTGCGGTTGGCTAGGATTTCTTGGGAGAAATGACTAGCACGCACAAATAATTATACTAGTAATGAAATATTTATTTAGTAAGACGCGAATTAGCGGGAGAAACCAGTTTAGGAGGCCGAAATTTTGGTGTTTTTCGTGAATTTTTTTAGCAGGGAAGGAATAATCAGAATTTGTTTAAACTTGGAGGATATTTTACTCATGTTTTGAAGTACACTTTGTAATTTTTTCAAGTCATTTCCGCCGGAAATAGTGGAGTTAGAAGCTGCTGTCCATGGACGATCGCCATCCGAGTTTTTTGCTGGTGGGCATTTCTGAAGTCACAATTTTTATCAATTTTTCTGAAGTCACAATTTTATCTTAATCATTACAATTTTTTTTTTCATTAACAACATATTTCCAAAGAATATGAACTTAATTGTGATAAAAAAAGTTGAAAATTGCATGTTTTTGAGGTGTTTGAACACAATGTCATGTTTTTTCACTTTTTTTGCATTAAAAAAAATATTTTTAATAATAATATCATTCCAGAGTTAGGTTTATATAGATTGTAATTGAATAAAGAATATTCACACAAATTTTCAGAACGACTGGTCAATAACTTTTTGAGCTAGAATGCCCACCAGTTGAAAAAAAAGTCGTTTCAAGAGAAACGCGTTTGAAAAAAATGTAGCGAAAACGAGAAATTCAAGGCAGCAATTAATTATATAAACTGCTCACCGGTTAATCAGCTATTCCAGCACCATATAGAAACCCCTCTTCTTCTTCAAACGTATCATTTCGGGCTTGCATCTCCTCTTGACGAGCTTTCCGAGCTTCCTTGGTCTCCAACGAGCTGCGCCTATTCTGTCTTTTCACGCGCTGCTCATCCATGTTCCCGGAAAAATTGAAGCTCTGCGAGCCAATTACGAATTTTAATTCGTTCATCATTATTAGAAGGGCTGAATTTCCTTCATTAAATAACACAGTAGCCAAGAATGCTGCAACCTCGACTATTTTAAGGCCAGCATTTAGGTGCTTTGGAGCCAATCGTCAAACGGTCGAATTGAAACTTTCATTAGAGTTCTGCGTATGACCGCCTAAACATCTCGTCAGCAAATTGTCTCTTGATAAATCTTTGTATATTGAAAGAATTTTTGCTGAATAAGGGACTACCTAAGGGACTAACTGAGCGACCGCTCCGTTCTAACTACCGCGCGGTTCGGCGCCGAACCGACGGGCGGTCACTTAAATGCTCATATAGCATCGGAACTAATCGGAATTTTGCTTTGAAATTTTGGCAATATATTCTTGAATAGTTTTACTAACAATTTATGAAATAAAAAAAAGTCGATTTTTTGACCCGTCTAAAATGGTGTCCCGCGTTAAGGGATCAATCTTTTATTCTTTTTGCGAAGGAACGAATTATCACCACTGTATTCTATCGACGGCACGCTAGAAGTGTAGGGCGACGGTAATCTAGACGATTTGTGACGAAGATCGCCCGCTGTCTTAGCTCTTGTTTCCTCCGTTGCCGCTTGTCGCTGTCGTCGTGTCCGATGATGATTTTATTCAAATTTTATTCTCTTTCGTAGGAGGAGATGACGAGACCGCCACAACGATTTCAAGCGACCAATTTCGCTGTTCATGAAGTCGTATTCCTAATTTCTACCCAATTTTTTTCTGCTTGGCATAGGTTGAATTAATTTTCGGAATTAGACTTTTTCGTATGATAGATTAAATATATGGACAATTGAATGCTTACTTTCTGACGGCAGTTTCTCAATTTTTCGAATACCAATAAACTTTTTGTATTCACATTATATATTATATATCATTATATTAGATATTTTCAAAAGTATAAAATGGTTTGCACTAGGAAAATGTGAATTTCAGAGTTACCGTTTGTTAACATCAAAATCAATTCACTGAAATATAAATCTGAAATCTGAACATCGTTTAAAGTTGTAAGTGCTGTGCATTTGTTGTAGTGAATTCAAGAAATTATCTTCATTTTTTTCTTTAAGCGAAGCTTAAAGCGAAGTTTCTTGTTTATATACATCATTTTTGAAAAAATCTAATAAAATCAATTTATTTTCATGATTGGCAGATAAAACACCAAATCTGGTATCCCGCAAAAATAAACAGGACGATTGAAAGTTGTTTTTTTGTCGAGGTGGTCGATAAGCTCGTGAAGTAGATCCATCGATTTTTTAACTTGAACATTTTTCAAATAATTTTAGTATTTTGGAGGTTGAGTGTAGGTAATTGCTAATTTAATTAAAACGTTTGGTACATTCAACTTTAAATAAAAAAATATGAATAACAAGACGGCTATCGAGTTTTTCGGCGGTTCATTCAACGTGGCGTTTTTTCGTAGCGTCGAGCTTGGAAAGATTCAAATAATTTGACTTCACTTGATCTAGTCGACAGAATTTCCAATTACCTAACCGAATTATTATTCATTTCGATATATGTATCATCTAGGATCATATAAATAAATCGTGTACAAACCTGTTTTATCATCAAAGTTTTTTGAGGTTATGTCATCCGCTCGCGAATAAAAAATCACAAATGTAAACAAAAGCTTCAGCAGGGAGCCTGAGGTTGACGTAAATGTGTAAAAAATGTTGGACAACGAGGCCAATTTATCGGAGAATCAATTGTCCAAAGAGGATTATTTGTTATTAAGAGCTAAGGAAGCTTTATCGACAGATCTGTACGCGGCTAAATCATGGCTCATTACAGCGAGAGCTTTGTTTCCTCACAGCGCCAAAGTTCAGGTTAGAATTTTCAATAACCGGCTATATTTATAAATTAAGTAATGAGTTAAGGGGTTTCGGTACAATTCTATTGTTTTCAAGCAAAGCGCCAACTTCACAAAACAATATTTCGTCGAAAACATAAAAAAAAGCGTGTTCGTTCGGTCGATGGGGGGAAAACACTGTTTTCGTTGATGAATAAATGAATAATTAATAAACCATGTAGACGAATTATTTAATTTTTGGATACCGGAATTGCAATAGTATACTTAGTGGTTTAGCAATTTTTCAATTAGTTTTTAACATTTTTTCTCAGTATTCCATTTGTAAAACTGTCGTTTACCAATGACCGTAGGCATCTCACCATGTTAAAAAGTGTTTTTTTGATATTTAATTTCACAAAAACGGTGTAGACGATCGATTTAAAATTTGGACGAGATATCCAGTATATGTCAAAGAATATACTGTGTAAATTTGAAGTAAATGGTTACATTGTGTTACTTGTACCGAAAGTCCTTAATAAGAACTTCAATGTTATTTTTATTTTTTCAATAAGTAAATCAAAAATGGTCAATAGCAAAAATTAAGTTATTTGACAATTACATATCTTTTTTTTTTATCACAGTTCGAAGCCTATCGGATAGAAAAACTTTCCAAGAATGTGAAAGAAGCTGCAAAGTGTTTCGGTGAAATGTAAGATTTTTCCATCTCAATTTTTTCGATTATTTGAACAATCCAAATCTAACATGAATGACTATTTTCTAATGAATTTAACAGATTTCAAAATTTCCCTGAGGATCGTGAGATTTGGGCGGAAATAGAAGCTGTCACCGCTTGTTTACGCTCTGATCAAAGCGATCCTGACTCCGAGATGTTGTGTGAAATGTTTCAACACATACCACAAGATTTGCAGCATAGACTTCTGATTATGACTGCTGACCACAGCGAGGACACTATGGAACATTGTAAATTACTGCTTTTGCTGTTACGACGATTTCCTCAAACAATTGCAACACACGGAGTAAGATTTTTTGTTGAAATTGTTCACCAAATTCTATTCTATACAATCTTTTCGACTGATCCTTAACCCTAGACCCCTACAAGCTATTATCCCGAACGTAAAACCTACAACAGCATTGAAAATGACCCCAATTTTGTCTTTAACATAAAATGTTCTTCATATATAATAATAAGGTTTAATTATACACTATTTTCTTCGTTTTTTCATAACGAAGAGAATGGTGTATGATAAAGTTGCATTTGGTAAACATTTAATACTAAAAACTATAAAACGCAACAAAGTTTCAGAAAATTGCAAAAAATAGGTTTTCTACTAAAAAATTTGGGGTTGTTTTGGATCCTAGTGTAGGGGTATAGGGTTAATATTAGATTTATGGCACTTTTGGAAAAGGTAAGTATGGGCTTAAACTTTAATAAAAACTTGTATAATTGATTAAAAGTTTTTGTTGCCAAATTAGTACCAGCTATTATAATTGGGTAAAATTTGTGATTAAAAAAAAAAAAAATCTTCCGTTCTTTGTCAAATATTTACACTATAAAAGAAGTTTCATTTTAAATATTTTCTGAAAGATACTTTTTTGAAAGGTGCACGAGCTGATAAATCAAGTTTCAAATTAACTTTTACTTTTATGAAAATTATGAAAATTTTCAATATTTGCTGCACAAAAAATAAATTTTGGGTTTGATGTAATTGATCATTTTCAGCCACGACTTGTAGAGACTCTCCTGACTGCAGAAAAACACAGCCATCCAGGACAAACCATAAATGATTTCAGGCGATTACTAGCGTGTGATGCATTGCCTCTTCTTGGCTCAGCTCCCGTCGAGTTGAATCCCAGACTGGCGCTTAGATTACTGTGCAAAGCTGTTGAATTTTATTTGGCTTATATACAACAACCTCTGGACTCTCAAATTCCACAACCTTGGGAAAGGTTGTTCCAGGTGATAGAATCTGTAGGAAAGAAATTAGGATGGGAACTGAGCGTTCTGTTTGCATCTCCATGGAATCAGGATCTTTATAGCGAAAAACTTCACAAATATGCAGCTTCTCATTCTACTGCCCTCGGTGAAGAAGTCGTCGCGAGGCAATTGCTCATTTGTACCACGATCGTTCTTCTGAGAGTCCTTAATGATCATAATACTTTAATTAACAATTCTGATGTTGGATATTGCCTCGTTGAAGCCTTCGGTGGACTTTGTCCTACTTCTGCTGGTACAGCTGTCATTTTTTATTTGATATTGAAGTTTGCATCGTTGAGATACAATCAAATTTTCAGTTTTTAGTATCATCTAGAATTTCAATGCACATTTAGGCCATGAAATTTGGTCAAACGTTTTTGCGCTCTTTTTCAGATATCCAGATATGAAATTTGCCACAAAAGGTGGCACACCTTGAAACAGACGTTCGTATGTATTCTAACGATGCAAACTTGCAAATCATTTTTATGTTGCTTAAAAAAATTATTCAAATCTTACGAATGCAATTGTTCCGACTATTTCACACTGTGCTTAATCAAATTCAATGCGAATATTTGTTTTCTTTTTGATTTCTCTATTTCTCCAATTTTCTACAATTCTAATCATAAGTTTTTCGAACATGAAATATGTCAATTTGTACATTCTTTTCGCACTCTATGAAATTTAAGCATTTGTAGCAAAAATTGTAGTACAGTCTTATAATTTACTGAAGTTTCTTAAAGTAAAAAATATAATATTATAATCTTGATAGTTTTTTTGACGTGAAACCATGATTGAAAAAATGCAAAAGGGAAAAACCTTCGAGATTGTAATTAAAATGTCTTATTTGTCGTCTAAATTGTAATACGATTTATCTTGAAGTTTGTGAGACTTAAAACCATCACATATTTGGAATTTACTAACATTGTATCTTGAAGTAACAAAGTAACATTGTAACATGAGCAATTTTTACACAGAACCAAGATCTAAAAAAATCACAAATTCGAAATTTATTTCTTATCTTAGAGTAAAAAAATAGTATCGTAACGCTGAAAATATTTTTTTTTGTAGAGCCAAAATTGAAAAAACGCAAAAGGGAAGAATCTTCGGGAATAATATTAACGAGCGACGGTGAATACAGCGGCTGTGGGTTGTCTCTGGCAATTTCATTGTGGGATTTGCTTCATAGTACAGATTACTTACAGCGAGAATTTGCAAAAATAAATCAACAGATGCGTTTAGACAATTGGATGAAGTCTTTTCGGACGGATGTTTCGGTGTACAAAGGCCTTCACGTCGATGCGTTAAATCGTTTTGGTCATGAAGGCGGACTTTTAGTCACGCAACTGAGAATAGCCAGTACGTTTTGCGCAGTAAAAGATTATAAGGTATTCCTCGCTGTTCGCAAAAAAAAAAAAGATCTGGCAACATAAATCGCACTGTTTACACATGTAGTTTGGAAATTAATAATTTTCGTTTTCAGAGCATGTTGGATTACATCGTTATGGTTGCCAATAATTTACCGCCGACTCGTGGCAAAGTTTCGAACAATCTTACCGTTCCTGGAGTCCGACATTTGCACTATTTGCGCCTGGCCAGATTTCCTATTTTGCAATATTGCTGTCGATTACTTCTAGAGGTTATAAAGGTAATTCAAGTGGCACTTAGAAGAATTGACATGGATAATTGGAGAAAAAAAAAATTTCGATAATTATCGGATTGGATGAAGGTTTTTCACAGTTAAAATCATGCGTTTTGTGAAACTTTCACTTATATTTTTATTTCTAAAAAGTTGTACACGGCTGTGATGATAGAACTTTGTATTCTGCGAAAGTTTAACTGGGTTCGAAAACTTAGTACGATTTCTAAACGGTTATTCTGAAAAAACTATGCGTCTGATTTGTACCCAAAAACTGGTACATATTTTGAATATTTTAGACAATGTATAGTAAAAGTGACTAAGATCTCGAATGATAAGTTAAAAAAATCGTGACGAGAAAAATTCGGAAAAAGATATTTATTTTATTGTAAAAATCGCGAAATTCGCAGTTGGTTTAAGTAAAATTTGTACATTTGTACTCTTTGGATTTGGCTTTTTCAGATTAAACACATCTTCGACCCTAGACCCCTACAACGGGGTCGAAAACAACCCCAAATTTTTTAATAAAAAACTTTTTGCATTTTTTCGAAATGATTTTTCGTTTTATAGAGTTTTCATCATCAAGTGTTCATGAAATGCGACTTTACCATACACCATTCTCTTCGTTATTGAAAAACCAAGAGAATGATGTATAATTAAACTTTGTTATCGCATACAACGAACATTTTATGCTAAACACAAGATGGGGTTCGTTTTTGTCCCCGTTGTAGGGTTTACTTTCGGAAAGATAGATTATATAGGAGTCTACGGTCAACAGAGGTTTAGTAAAATATATTTGTATTTTTGTTTGATTGTATGTTTATACAGACGACAGAGGATGGATTAGATTCGTGCGTAACCACATTCTTCGCTATCTATTAATCGTTATCTTCTTGCGTTTCAGACCAAATTCTCACTATCCGGTGATGTTGGCGATTGGGCGGTCGGGAACGCTCTCGTTCTATTACAAATCGATTGGCCTCAAAATGCCGATATTCTGAGTGGGATTACCGAAAGGATCATCAATACCGAAACTTTTCGATATCCTCTGTTTCAAACTTACGTCATTGCCATTGACATTCTCGAAGAACTGACATATTTGTGGACTGAACACGGTGGCGGAGTAGCTTTAGAAATTGCTCTCAGCTCCGAAGTTTTGCAAAGTAAGCAATTTCTTTTTTAATTAAGTACTTTATAAATATTTTTTTTTCTTTTTGATTTTCCTGCGTATCTCGAAACTGATAGCCTTGAATACGGTGTTCGTGAGAATCATTTCGAACCGAAATTATATAAATAATCAAATATTTTATGTATAAATAATTAAACATACAATTTTATTCATATATTTTGTCTTATATATAATTTTTTTTTCAATTATTTAAGGAAGCAGTCGAATTACAACACGAGGAGCGGATAAGGGAGTTCGGGAGGAAGTTAAACAGGTGATGAGACGCCAGGCAGCTCGAGATGGTGTCGATCCAATAGACGAGCTTGTACAGAGATTTATCGTTAACGAGAAAGCAGCATTATTGCACAGTTTGATGAGTAAATGATAAAGATTATATTTCTAGAAATAATTAGCTCGAGAAAGTTCATGTTTTCATATTTTTTTATTGTTGAAAACCTTTGACGATTCTTAAGACATCTTAAGGTAACAAAGGTCAAATTTCAACGAATAAAAATAATAAATATGAAAGTTTTGAAATTTGGTGAAAATGTTTATTATGGCTTACTAATGAATGTGTTAATAGTCCTGAACAATTGAAGGTCCGGGATCGTCGCCATCTTGGAAAAAGGGTGATTTCTAATGATTCTTATCGGATAACACGTTAATTATCAACATTATGAGAAAACAGTAGTTACAAAAATTAAAGAGCATTAAATTCTGTACGAAAAAGGTTCAATTAATTTTTTTCATAAAACTAATATTTCTCGAGCAAATGGACAACGATCGTAAAGCAGATGCATATATTGCTGCAAACGAACCTTTATACGCACGTACACTTACAGAGAAAGAATCATAACAGCGTGTGCCATGTAAATATCGATAGTTTTGAGTCAGGTCCCTGACCAATCGCGACACCTCTGGTTTTCGGTGTTCATGGGTGTCGGTGTCTAACATCCATTTAAGGAAGCTAATTGTCGGTGTTAACACCCAGTGTCGACACCGAAATATTGGGCGTCGAGACCGTAATTTTGGGCCCCTTAATTTCAGTGTCGGCACCGGAGTATTAGGTGCCGACACTGTATTTTTTGGGCCCCTAATTGTGAGTGTCTACACCGCAATGCAGGGTGTCGAGACCGTAGATAGCAAGCCCCGAATGGAAGTGTCTACACCGCATTACAGGGTGTCGAGACCGTAGATAGCAAGCCCCGAATGGAAGTGTCTACACCGCAATGCAGTGTGTCGAGACCGTAGATAGCAAGCCCCGAATGGAAGTGTCTACACCGCAATGCAGGGTGTCGAGACCGTAGATAGCAAGCCCCGAATGGAAGTGTCTACACCGCAATGCAGGGTGTCGAGACCCTATATAGCGAGCCCCTGAATGGAAGTGTCTACACCGCAATGCAGGGTTTGAAGATCCTACATAGCGAGCCCCCGAATGGAAGTGTCTACTCCGCAATGCAGAGTGTCGAGACCCTACATAGCGAGCCCCCAAATGGAAGTGTCTACACCGCAATGCAGAGTGTCGAGGCCCTACATAGCGAGCCCCCAAATGGAAGTGTCTACACCGCAATGCAGAGTGTCGAGACCCTACATAGCGAGCCCCCAAATGGAAGTGTCTACACCGCAATGCAGGGTGTCGAGACCGTACGTAGCGAGCCCCCGAATGGAAGTGTCTACACCGCAATGCAGGGTGTGGAGACCTTACATAGTGAGTCCCCGAATGGAAGTGTCTACACCGCAATGCAGAGTGTCGAGACCCTACATAGCGAGCCCCCGAATGGAAGTGTCTACACCGCAATGCAGGGTGTCGAGACCGTAGATAGCGAGCCCCCAAATGGAAGTGTCTACACCGCAATGTAGGGTATCGAGACCCTAGATAGCGAGCTCCCGAATGGAAGTGTCTACACCGTAATGTTGGGTATCGAGACTATAATTTGTGTTAAGCAAGATTTGTGTGTCGAACCCGACATATGTGAATGTCGACCTCGTAATTCGTGGGCAGTCGGATTTCGGTATCGACACGTTAACAGTTAGGTATCGAAACTGAAATCGTAGCCCGCACAAAATACTCAGTCGACACTCCAATATTGAGTGGCGATACTGTGTGTATGCCGTATACCAATGTTATCTTTCAATGAACAATATAACGTCTAAAATTCGTACGATTTTATATTTTGTTAATAACACGATAAAAAACTGTATGAATTTTGGCGTACCGATGTTAACCACACCGGTACGCGCAATACCGATAAATTTCATGTGCGATATTTTTTTTTTAATGAATATCAGTTTATTAATCAATATTTGAAAATGAAATATAAAGCGATGGAGTATCTTATTCATTGCGCACATTCATCCCACATTCTTATCTTTCTGTAATATGAAAATATTTTTGCATCCTGCAAACGCATATATTTTCATTACAAAAGTATTCTATTATATGATTTACCGGTACAAGGATTAAACCTTTTTGCAAACATTTACCATTCTCGTACCGTAGTTGATATCGCGTTGCTTTGAATAATAAAATTATTAATAAATTCATATAAATTGTTCGTCATGTAAATAAGAGTATAAATGTTATTCATTAAAAATATTTTAAAATTGAACACATCTTTCTTATATCTTTGTATCATGTAAAAATATTTTCTCACCCTGTTCATGCATACATTTTCATAAGAAAAATATTTAATCATGTGATTAAAAACGGTAATCATATTCAATCCGTTTCCCAAATATTTGCCATTCTCACACCGTACGTTTTATTCTGTGATTCGTTAATGATAGTCGGCACCATTACATGGTCTACGTGAACGAATTTAATATTATTTTTCATTCTCAACGATTCAGTGTGTCTGGTTTCGCGCAACATACCGATATTTTCGTAATCGCTGATGAACATTCCATTTATTGCAACGCCTTGCTCATTTTCGAAGCTTACAATCGACAATACTTCGGCAAACAGCTTGGTCGTCGTATACACGTACTCGTCGCAATTTTTTTTATTGCTATTCTCACCGTCGGAGCTGCAGTACAATGACCCATTTATTATCGCTTTTTTATATTCTATCATTTCGTCCCTGCAGGAATGTTGTTTGCAATGCTATACGCTCGGAATGACGCGGCTTTCTCGTTACAGACATTCCGAAGCCGTGAATTTTTTGCATGCTCACGTCCATACCGTCGTTTATAAAGGGTGATCTTTTTCCAATATTATAAATATCCAATACCGCTTGCCTTACGTCTCTATTAACGGTCTCATCGTGCACTACACATCGCATAAAATCGTTCATCAAATACTTGTCCATAATTTGCAGTTGCCTACCGGTAGGCCCATGCACGGAATCAAGAATTTTCTTGTTATACGCTTCGTATATGAAGGTACTACGTGCCCACATCGGACCCCAGTATCGGACGGATTTTTCCAGGTGCCGGAGAATGTGCAAGTTGTACGTCATATTTTCTAACCCGAACAATATTTCATATTGTGATACGAAATCGTTAATCAACTCATCGGCTCTCTTAAAATCGTTACCGGTAAACGAGTTACTGTTAAGGATGTGCAGCGCTTCGGAAAGTTTGCAAAATGTTCAAGATATTCTACCGGTATTAAGCCATCTAAGCACTGCACGGCATAGTACAATATCCAATTGCGCCATTCGGAGGCTTTTCAATTTTTACAATCGTCAATCGACCTCGGCTTTCTCGCTATTTTACTCGATGTTCGTATTTTGGACAGTCTATAATTAATTCTAGCACGTATTTCGGGTGTACCAAAATACCACACACACGACGCCGCACTGAACATAATAATTTCGGTCAGAGTCTTGATCACGCCCAGGAAAGCATTGTGCATACCGTCGACCACCATACCTTCCTGTAGGTCAAATTCCGGCAATAAACGGAGAACCGAATTACCCCGCACACCGTACACCGGGATGCCTGTTCTCGTTGCCCTGCTCATTTGTACACGCATACGTTGATCGGTACGATTTCTAAATTCCCTAACAGGATATTTTCGGTTCAATCGACTTACAACTTCGCCCGGCTCATAACAGAACGTGCACCCGAATATTCCGTGAAATATCTTCATTTGAAGAATTTCCCATCTAGCCATGGAATCTACGGTAACAATCGTCGTCACAAATTTACTTATAACCGTTTCAAGGCCATCGGGCTTCCATTTGATACCGGTAGTGTACAATTTTCTTAATTCGTCAATTATCGGCTTTAAGTACGTTATCAAATTCGGATTCTTCGGTCCTACATAAATTCCCGCCAATATCATGTACCGTTTGCGCATATGAGGAGGAAGTTCGTTTATCGTAAATAAAACCGGCCATGCACTACCCTTGGACGACTGGCTAACTTGACAACCCAGCGATTATGATTTTTTTTTAAATTCGTCTAAACTCAACGTTAAAATTCTCACTTTTTTCTCTAAGTCGTAAGTGATTATGTTAATACTTCATGAAAAAGTAATTTTGCCAAAATTTGGGTCTTCTAAAAAAAATTTTAGAGGTCGCGTTTTTTTTAGAAAAAAAATGGTAATCGCTGGGTGTGGCCTCTAATAATTTTTTTATTAGGCTGAAAATTTGGGAGAATTAGTTTTTCATGAAATCCTAGCATATAAACTTCGATACACAAAAATTTACTTTTTAATATCTCGATTTGTACCCGAAATTGTAAAAAAAATATCTGAATATCATTGGAGGCATATCTAAACATTTTTTTAGAAGATTCAAATTTTGGAAGAATTACTTTCCCATGAAAAGCTAACATATTAACCTGCGATACAAAGAGAATTATTTTTTTATATCAAGAGATGTTTACGAGAAATTAAAAAAATAAATTTAGAAAAGCTGCTGGGGCGACCTTTAAAATTTTTTCTTCGAAGCTCGAATTTTGAGGGAATTAATTATGTACTGAGTGCTAACTATTTTTGTTGCGACACCGAAAAATCGATATTTTTCTATCATAATTTTTCACTAAAATTGAAAAAAAAAAATTAAGTTGTTGGCGCGACCTTTAAAAATTTTTTTAGAAGGCCCAAATTTGGGCCTTGGGTAATTATTTTTTATATGATTATATGAAGTCTAAAAGACACCCTGAAATTTTTTCAGATTTTTCTGAACAGCCATTTTTGAAAAAAAAAATCCAAAAAAAAGCCCCTTTTTAAAAATCTGAAAAAATTCCTAAAAATCGGTGATTACATGCCAAACATTTTAAGCTACCGCCCGTAGTGGAAGTACGATTTTTTCTGTGTTTCTATGAGCTATTAAAGTTGAAAAAATTTTCAAAAAATCAAGAACCACTCATTTCGGGCCAATAGTTGAATATTTTCGTACCCAAAAAATTTTTTGGGATATTTTAGACCAGTACAAGACAAAAAAAATTGAGCCAGGCAAAAAGTTGAGGTATTCATTTAATAGTTTTATTCAATTTTATCATGGAGGAGGAGTGTTCTCACTTAGCCAACTTAAGCTCTGCTCGTTCATTTTATCTACTAATTCTTGCCAGTCTTCCGGGGGTTCAACAGGTGATTTTGTATACGCATCTATCGTATTTTGCAGTGTCCTCCATAATTTTTGGGCAGCTTGAGTTTTTGCAGCTGCCTTGGTTTTCCCGTATCCTGTTTGACTATGCTCTTCTACGTGACAGGTGATGGCAAATTCCTCGTAGGGAGTCTCGGGTATTTCCTCCAATACATACCTGAGTTAATCCCAATGCTACAGGTTGCATATTTCCTGGACCGCGCCGATAGGGTTTCTTTTTGATCTTGAATACTTCGCCCTTCTATAGGAAGAATCGCTTCAGCAGCGCCAGTTATTTTATTCAAAGTGGCTCTGGCGGCTGTATGTTTTGCTTCCCTCTTGGACTGTCCGATGCCCATTGCGATTACCCTTGCGACTGTGACCCGATAGTTGTAGGTGGGCTTGTGGTCGATACCCTCGACTTTCGTTAGTTCATATTTAGGTGTCTTGCCTTGCTGCACGGATAGCTCTTGGAGTAAGGAGACCGGTGTCTTATTCAGCAACACCTTGTCCAATTGTGCTGGCATGAATTGAAAAGGATGATGGTTAGTAGTCCTGATTTTTCGTTAATCTCTATTGGTAATAACTCGACTGATTAATTGATTCTGATATTGATGATTGATATCGAAATCGACTGATATTGATTAAAACTTGGTACCCTTTCCACCATTCTTCATCACATGCTTGAAGTTTTCCTTCAAATGCGGTATTCAGAAATCTTGCAACAAGTTCTAATGGCTATATATCCAATGTGTAGTATATATTTGGTTGGGTGGTTTAGCCTTTCGGTTTAATATTCCCCGCTTGATGAATTCCCTAATGTTGGATCTTCTGGTTTCATTTCTACGGGTTCTTGTCTTAGTGATTCCACACTGTCTAGGTTGCGATGGTTTCGCTCGGGGCTTGGTGACGTTTGATTCGGCTCTCCACAATTCAGTGGGTTGGGATCGAACAGTTTGGGGTTTCCTGTTACGAGGACTGAGTAGTATTTGTCTAGCTCGTTCCATGATTGCAGATATTGTGATATGCAAGTTCTACAGAAGTTAGCGTGAGCAACAGTTAGGTTTATCTCATCCCATCTCATGCATTCCAAGGAACATCGATCAGTTGTGCCTGTCGAAGAGTTCAAAATAGTTGGTATCTTGAAACCCATTCTGGTGGCAAGTGTCGCAGATGAAGCGGTGTGTTAAGGAATCAAACCAAGCCCATCCTCGGACGCACCATGATCTATACAGGATATCTAAGGAGCTTGGTAGAGTTGATCCTCGATTTGGCTGTCGAGGAGGCCTCGAATAAAAGATCTGCTGCTCCGGAAGGCCGTTCATGTGTGATTATTTTTCTGTAATATATATATTCGCACATATATTAGTTCTGTGTATTGACAATTTTACTTTTGCTGAGAATTAAAATTGATTGGATCTTGGGAGATTTTCCTAGGTCTCTAAGTTCTTAATGGCTGCCGTCAATAAATCCTCAGTTTCTTGCCATAAGTCTGTTTCTAATATAGTAGATGTGGAAGGCTGTTCTTGGGGTAGTAAACCTGTTGGAGGTGATCCCTCCCTAGATCCTATTCCTTCCCCATAGTCTTTTCTGGTGTTAGTAAATGTTGTTTCCTCGATCCCTAAATCTCTTTTCCGGACTATCTTATTTATCCATATTGAGTTAAATGTCATCTCCTTCCTTACGGGTATCGGTGAGGATACAGTGCAATCTTCCGATTTCTTTTTGCATTTAGTCAATCCTCGGCACCTTCCTAACATTAAAATGATCCGTGTTAATGGAGCGTTTGCTTTCTTTGGCTGTACTGTTTCGCTGTCTCCTTCCGAACTTGACCAATTCATTACTGCTGGTATGACTGAATCATTCATTTGGAGGGTGTAACTTGGGGTTATCGTATTCCATTCCCGATCTTGTTCCTCCTACATTTGGATTTGATTCTAGTGTTGGTAAGGACCATGGGAGTATGATGGAATCCAATTGGTCCTTTCCTTGCGATATTTATTGCTGAACGTAAGCCTCTAAGAAATGCCAGTATTTCTGTTTCATTACTCCTTATATAATCCGGGGTGATTCTGCCGGCTGGTAAACAATAACGCCATTGGTTCATAGCTGATGACTTAATATTTTTCTGTAAAAAGATATTATTGGGTTATGATTCGTATCCTTTTTACTGCGGTTGCGCTAAGGCAACAGTAAATTTTTCGGGGTTCTTTTCTCCTTTTTGTGATTCTCCAAATTGATAACTAGGGTATAGGGGTACTTCAATTTTCCTAATTTCTGGCTTCTTTGGTGATTGTGATACTTCCATCCTTTTGTCTTCCCGTGATGGTTCCTTAGTTTTCAGATGTAACAAAAGATGAGTGACAGAGCTCCATAAGGCTCCGAGTAAGTGTATCGACCATCCATAGACATTATGTAGGGCATATCCATGTATTATGGTATCTGCAATGAGCTTAATTTATACCATGTATCTTCCAGTCGATACATGGTTGGTATTAATGTGTTACAACTTATTTGAGTTCCCGATTGTCGCAAGATATATGTTCGGGGAGATAGAAAAAGACTTTGATTTGCCCGGGTAACTGGTACTTCCTGGTAGCATTCTTCTATTCTTTTAACAACTACATTGACCGGTACGCATTTGATTACGTGAACTACTTCTCCAGCTACCACTGCCATGTATCCGGTCCCTTCATAAACTGATAAGCGAACTCATCCGGTGCCTGTGTGGCCATTGATAGTGCATTCATTAATACCTGCCGTTCCAGATCACAGGTCTGTTGTAGAACCTTTCGATGAAGTAAATTCATTTGGTCCCGAATGTGCCTTTCTACGTATATAAACTTTGTATTCATATAAGCGAAAATATCCAGATTCTCCATTGTAGTATGTCTTGCTAGTTTTAAATCTTCCGCAGCTTCCAGTATGAAGATCAAGAATGCGACAATTTTGAAAGTAATAGCGAAGATTCGCATTCTAAATCGGAAACGGAGCAGCGAGCTGAAGAACCGGGCGAAACACAGGCAACGAGAGTAGATATACAAGGGGGTTTCTAGATACAGATTCTTGTTACCGACACATTACCGATCCCTCAGCCAGGACACGAACCCCATCTAGAACCTTCCAGAAACTTCTGGAACTTTCTCGAAGGTTCGATGATGACGTCATGCGTTTCTTCTCGAAAGTTCGACGTCAAGGTCAATGAGAGTCGCAAGATAGAGGTTGATCCTTCTCGAAGGTTCGACGATGACGTCAAGGTCAATGAGAGTCGCAAGATAGAGGTTGTTCCTTCTCGAAGGTTCGATGATAACGTCACACGTCTCTTCTCGAAGGTACGACGACGACGTCAGGGTCAATGAACGCCAAGGTCAATGAGAGTCGCAAGATAGAGGTCGTTCTTTCTCGAAGGTTCGATAATGACGTCAATGTCATTGAGGATCAGGGTCAACGGAGGGTAATGAGGGCGACAAGACGACAGGATGTTTATACTGCACGTGTGAAAGGTGTAGCGGTATATAACGGTAACAAATTTCAAACACGCAGTGGCAAGATTTATAACATAAACAGAATAAGGTGATATCGGCTGTGTGCATGATATAGCTTATACACCCCTCTTACACGCAAAACATATAATTCCAAAAAATTGGACGCAAATAATTTTGTTTATACTCCACGTGTGAAAGATTAAAGACAATATATCTAACCTTGGTAGACGCATAGGGGTGGAGGTACACGATGACAGCTCTCTCGAAGTTTCGATGATTAGCTATAATTTTATTTGACTAGCCAGAGGTTAGCTATAAAGGGCGAGAAGTTTGATTCTTGAAACATTCAACAATTGTTCTTCGAGTGATGCTAAGCATCCAAAAAAAAACGGTGTGAATTAAAAGAAAGATTGGAGCTACTATTGAAAAATATTAAAGATGTGCAAAATTTGCTCGAAGTGAGATTGCAAGTGAATTAACTTACGAAAGAATTGGAAAGTTTGGATTTAATATCAAAATAACATAGATCTATCGAATATCAACAAAGTGGGGCGATTGGACAACGTTCTTCCGACTAAGATGTCTGAACTGAAAGTGGGCAAAAAGTACATAGTCAACGATCTCCGTACCGTGCAGACAAAATATGGAATCAGAATAATAACTGACCTCAATGGCAAATTCTGTGTGTTCTTACCTGCTAGAATAGCTAAGGTCTTGACCGAAGATGCAGCTTACCTGGAGGAATTGAGAAGTGCAGCCCACCAGGTTCGTTTGCAGATGGAGTATCAGGGTGGAGAATATAACCAAATCGAATTCCAATATTTGGCAGAAAAAAAAAATGGTGATGAATAATTTCTTTCCACCTATGTTAAAAATACTGTAATATACATTTATAAGTGAAAATATTTGATTTCACCTACATCTTCTTGTACATAGTATTTGGTTATTTTTGATTTTTTTTTTGCATAAATTAATACAGGGGGATAATACATTCATATTATATGTACGATGGTGATAATAAAAAATAACGCCATTCGATTATATTTCAACTAAATCTTTTGTAAATCATACCCTGTATGTGTACATATATATAAACATTTGACGTCGAGCCGCTGCCGTGGCTCCTGATATATATATAGTAGAGGCGTAAAAATCAAGAGCTGTGCCAGAGTTTGAAATAACGCACTATAACACGTCCTTATCCCGAAGCAAATAATAAACTAAGCATGCGTATGAGAGAGCAAGGGCAGAGATTCGAAGAAAAAATAAACTAAGTGTGTATGAGTGAAAGAGGTATGGCGCTACACCTTTCATACTCAACGCAGTTATTTGTTTTTCTAAATGTAATCCTTTTATTCTTATTTCAAATGGGCTTATAGCAAAAGAAAACTGAAGATAATTTTTATTTTTTTTTTTTTGATCAATGGGTTTCATAATCACATACATTTGATACAACTTCATTTCCAAGTATTTATTTACCTTTCATTATTTGAATTTTATTTGAATTGATATCATGTAAATTTGGTTGATATTCAAATTCATGTGATAAATAATATGTTGAATACAGTGTTTACATTATAAAAGATTAACCCTTAGCGGCCACACCTCAGCCAGGCCACATAGCGGTCAAATGGGGTAACTCATTACCCCACGCTGAAAAACCTCGTTGTACAAGACATATGTATGTTTTGAGACTTTTAAGGGAGCTTTCCAGTGTGACAGCCCGAAAAATCGCTGTTTTTCGCGATTTTTTTTTTTAAAGAAAAAATAATCTAATCGGTCTGGTTTTTTTTTGTATATTAATTGGGTATTGAAGAATACAAAACAATTTTTTAAAGATCGATTTATTTATTAATTAATATCTATAAAAATGATGAAACAATTGTTGCAGAAAATGCACTTGGATGTGGTGTCCACGTTGGGGGTCACAATTTTGATCTGAAACAAAAAACACAAAAAGATTATTGATCGGTATATAATTGGCTTTCGTGCTATGGAGGCTTTTTTTTTTTTTTTTTGCAAAAATGGCGCCGGTTTGAACAAAAAGTATCGATTTTAGCATTTTTTTTGGCAGTTTTTTTTACAAAAAAATAGGAAGATGTCAAAAAAAAAAGCTTCCATAGCACGATAAACAATGACGTTAAGAATATTGTGTAAAAAATTCAACTCGATAGCTTTAAAACTCTGCCCTCCAAGTTGGACACCGTTTTGAAAAATGCTGTTTCGAGAAAAACGCGTTCAAAGTTTCAAGTGAGGAAATTTTAGGTAAATCGTTTACTTACGGTCAATCAGCGATGCCAGGTCCATACAATATCCCTTCTGCTTCTTCGAAAAGATCGTGCTCAATGGATTGTTCAGTCCGACGAGCTGTCCTCGCCTCTTTGCTATCCAGGGACGCCCGGCGGTTTGCTTGGGTGATGCGCGCATTCTTGTACTTAGCGGCGAAATCTGCGGCGCTCGGCCCTATCGTGCATCCCATCGTCTCCAAAATTTTTAAAATTGGGTCGTAACCTTCATTGAAGGTGCACACAGCACACTGCGTAGCGATTTCTACTATCTGCTTGCCGCAGAATACGTGCTTTGGGGCTAGTTGCCACACACAGTGATTGAAGCTCTCGTTATTGTTTTGAGTGTTCGCGCCCGTACATCGTTCTAAGAGATCCTCCGTTAGATCATCGTAAATCGGCTTTAAAACTTGTTGTACGTCTTCGTCGAGTGCTGGTGGATGGGTGTACTCCTCTCCTGTGGCCTCGGCCTTGCGCCATTCGCACCACGAATCTTCTCCCGGAGGGCAATACTCATGCTGAGGATTTTCATCAGTTGAGCTTTTGTGATGAAATGTAGCCCATATGGCTTTCCTCATATTTTCCACGGAATTGGAATTTCGACGGATTTGTTCCCTTGAAACCCGCGGATCTTTTTCGTTCATTTCGCGGATGTCCGCTTCTCGAGCCTTTTCTATCCTGCCACGCACATTTCTCTTTCGTAGATCTATCCATTTTGAATGTCGAAACCGAACTGAAAGACGAACCGGACTCACGTTGGAAGGTACACGAGCAGGTAGGAACGAGACAATAGAAATAACGGTCGCACGGGCAGACGGCCGACGCGGCAGCTGTAGCGCTCCGTTGCCTTCTTCCAAGAAATGCTGTACAGTAACCGAAATAATCTGAATTTCGGCATGAAAATTTCAGGGAATATTCGGAAGAGTGTATACTATTCGATAAAGCAAAAAAATCGATTTTTTGAAAATTTCACACTGGAAAGCTCCCTTAACCGATTGTTTCATGTTTGTTAAAGAGTTCTTCAACATTTCTAATGATTTTTATAGGTCAATATATAGATAGCGTTCTAAAAACTGGTCATATATGTGAAAATTCAGCAAAAATGACTTTTTGCACAAAAAAATTCATAACTCCACCATTTTTCAATATAAAAGGATAAAATTTTAGGATTGTACGCACAACATATATCACTACCATAAAAAAATAACAGTATCCGCCGGTCTTTCAAAAATTATATTTATTTTGCAAAATTACTGAAGGGGAAAATGAAAAAAAATACATATCATAAAATTTGCTTTTTTCGCGTTTTATTAGCTTATAAATACATATTTACGGATAGAAAAGTAAAGAAAACATTATTTTTATGATCTTTGAAAAACAAAAATATTATTTTGAATCCCATTTTATTTACCAGCACAAGTCATGCACAAAGGGAATCGATGTTCCTCGCAAACCGGTATTCTACCGCCCGAACATCCAACACGCGTTTTTTTGTCTTTCTTTCGGTCGCAGAGTACGCATCTCCGCGCTTGGTCGAAGAAAACTTTTTCCAGGTCGTCCATTCCTGAATTGTTGTCAATATTCAGGATGCTCTTGATGACCATCTGTAGCTCTGTCCGAATGAATGGTGTTGCCAATCTCTGGCGCAGCATCGGAAAGGTGTGATGAGCAATCAGTTTCTTCAAAACAATGATCGCAGAAGTGGATTCCCGTTCGCCGCCGATTTTGAGTTTCCACATAATGCGGGAGTTGACGGCTGCTTGATCGAGCATTCCGTAGAAAATCCGCATTGGCCACCTGTTCGTTCTCCGAGCGACTGAGTAGACGTGACACAATTGATCAAAAGTATTCGTCCCTCCTTTCGTATCATTATAGTGGAGAATGATATTCGGCTTTCCGTCTGTTATCTCTTGGGTATGGAGATAAGTCGAAGCCACCAAGACGATTTTGTTCTTCTTCGGTGTATGGGAAAGTAAAGTTATGTCTTTGGTGTGACAAAACTTCGTTTCAGGAGGATTCTTCGACGCTAACTTCATTTCCATGGGAATCTCCCATTTATTCTTTCTGATAGTTCCAGTCAGAGACATATTGAAAGGTTGATTCAACATTCTGGTCAGCAGAGGGACGGTGGTGAACCAATTGTCGCACGTCACCGTACGATTGGTGCCATGTATTGGAGCCGTTACGGCTTGAAAAAAGTATTCTCCGCTAGGTAATCTCTGGGGATTATCAATGGTGGCGTCTTTTCCCAGGTACGGAATAGCGTGAATCAGGTAGGCGGTTGAAGCATCGTTAAGGGTTAACAGCTTTAGCCCGTACTTGTCCGGTTTTGACTTGATGTACATCCGAAATGCACACCGGCCCCTGAATCCAATCAGCTGTTCGTCGACGGTACATTTATTACTCGGATTATAATACTTGGAGCAGTTGTTAATGAAGATGGACCAAATTTTTCTGATGGGCGAAAATCTGTCATTCGGATCTCTATTCTTTCTTGCATCGAAACGCAGACAAAACTGAAGAAACCCAAACCTCATTCGAGGAAAGACACCCCTGTAGAAGCTGATTCCGTTTTTTTTGTTCCAAAGTTCGTTGTTATCCACCTTGGAAGACTTCCATAAGCCAGCATAGTATAAAACACCGATGTGTTAAGCTCTGATTTCAAGAGGGTCGGTGTGTTCGTGGTAGCTCTGGGCTCTATCTTCAGCAACCATGCTAGCACACATCTCCTCGATTTTCTCATTCGTGCTGTCGACGATTGTTTCGATGATTTCTTGATTGAACAAAAGATCCCAAAAGTTCTCTAGCGAATTCAGATTTACAGCATCATCTGCCAAGCTTGCTCCATAAGGAACTTCACCTCTGCTTACACGATCTGATCTTCGTTCGATCGATCGCGTTTCCCACGCAAAATTATTTTTACCGTATAATTTGGTCGGTGGGCGACCACGTGGACGAGATTTTGAAGAAGACGATTGGTTTCCTGCTTCACTCGCTTTACGTTTGCGAGATGCTAGAGCCCGTTGATTTTGAGCTGCATCTTGCAAGTCTTCTTCGTCGAAATCATCGGATTGGTAATCGCTCGAGTCTGAAGATACATCTTGTTCTGACTCCGTGTTCGATTGTATTTCACAATCGGAAAGATCCTCAACAACTTCTTCCAGCAATTCTCTCCGCTGATTTCTCGTCCGTAAATTGTACATCTGAAGAAAATATAAAATTCATAAAAAAATACGATAATATGTATTTATACATAAAATAATATGTTCGAAAAAATATAGATATCATGCGTGAATGAATACGCGCGCACTCCACGTGTAAGCAGGGTTTCAGTTCAACACCGCATTGTTCGCGTATATATATATAAGCCACTACCGCGTTTCTTGATACGCGAACAATGCAGCTGTCCAACTGCCCAGTGGCAAACTGAAACCCTGTCTACGTGTACACAAATATTGTTGTATTCGAATTCGAAAGAGACAGTATACTATCCCCGTAGACACGTATACATTCTTACGCGGAAATCGATGACAAAAAAGCCAACGCGCGGTAATCGAACGGAAAAAAAATTCATCTCACTTTTCACATGCAGACGCGGAACTTTTTTAGTCAAAAAATTGTTGAAAGTATCCTGTTAATTTTTTTATTTATGAGCTTTTGAGACATAAACATTGTTCATATATATGAAATTAAGTTTTTACATCGTATTGACATAACCTAGAACCCACGTGTTATCCTACAATGACCGTACACTGGATTTATTCAGAGAACATTATCATATAAAAATGAAACTGAATTATTTCACAAGAACAGACAGAATTCCATAAGGACTAGGATTCAAAAATTTTTTTTTTAACTAGAATATCAAAAACTTACCTTTTTTCGTCTATTGACACCACAAACGAGTCGATTTGGGAAAAAAAAATTCTGTGCCAAGCAACGGTTGCGGCCACACTGGGGTAACTGGTTACCCCACGCCGATAAAACGAACTCTCACAGCGCCGCCACGCGTTTTTTCAACTTCCTATGTAAGGGAGTCACATCTCACATCTGTCTACTACCGACAGATGTCGTTACTTGTATCAATTTCAAAGGTTTTAGACCTCTAATTTCACTTTTTCGAAGCCTGGGGTAACTAGTTACCCCTCGTGGCCGCTAAGGGTTAAGTACAAGATTGCGTAATCAATTAATGGTGTTACATAAAAGTACATATAATGAAAATACAATGAAAAATATAAAGCGAAATAACAAATTATGAGGGGGAGGAGCTGCCCGCAGATAGTAATTTAAATTTTTTTGAAAAAATATCCACTGTCGGTTTTTTCGAGGGTAGCGGTCACCCCCTGATACTGCATGACAGCCGCAGTATCTGGAGCCAATCTCATCACTTGAATGAGGCTCATAATGAGGTCTGCTAATTCCTCAATTTGGTGTTGATTGATCCCCACAATCCATTCATTTGGGATCGTAACTGAGAAGTCAGCGGTCTCCATTTTCTATAACAGATTCAAATGGACGACCGATTTTAATTGTTTTTTTGCTTTAACTTGTAGATACCTTTTATCGAAAATTGCAAGAGTTTTACTTACTGTCACTTTTTGCTAATTTAACCTTGGGCAATGCATTTCTCATATAAACACCACGAAAATGTAGAATTTGCATGTTTTCAGCAAACCTTGATATATCGTAATCAGTGAGTGTTTGATGTGGTAGCCTTATACGTTTTTTAGACGGAGACCCATCCCGTTTTTATAGGGTTTCAGGTATAGTCCTTTGCCCAAAGCAATCGTCTCCATTGCATTATTATGGCGCTAACTCTATTCGAGAGCACGTTTCGCAGCATTGGCATCATTTACAGCTTTAGCAATGCCCGCTACGCCACCAGCAAGAGCTCCAGTGGCACTCAGTCCAGTAAAAATGGGTATAAGAAACGGCAAGAATCCTCCGATTTTGGGGGGTACAGGCAGGATCCGTGGTAATTGGATATTTCTCTTACCACCAGCATTTCTCACAGCTGCACGGGTGCCGCTGGGAGAAATGCTGGCTTTCATCATATTCGCAATAGCCCAAGCCGTTGCCTTTTCACCAAGATTCGCGTCTTCAGCGAGAATACGTTTCCAAGCCTTCTCTTCGAGGATTCTATCCGCTGTGTGTCGAGCGGAGAGGTTATCTCGATTTTTTGAGTATGCGATATCGTGCTCTTTGCACGCAGCGTCAAGCGGATAGATTCCCGGATCACCTCGTGCAAGTCTCTTTGCCAATTTAGTATCAGGACCACAGTATTAGTATCCCGGTACGTATAACTCGACAGGAAGCTTATTAAGGCAGTATTCTACTTTACAACTTTGAAAAAAACGCTATTTTTGTGAATTGTTTCTGAGAATACTATTGAAGATATGGATGTAGGGTTTGAAATGCTTAATAAATACACTCTTGAAGTACATAAAAATTTTTTTTTTTATTTATTTTATACATTTTTTATACATGTAAAGTATGGTCAAAGCCAACACCTCAAAAAGTAGGTAACGTTGCCGTGGTCGTAAAATCTTGCCGACGGATGGTCTGAAACAAAAAAAAATCAGATAGTTTTATGTTCAGTATGACTCCAGGAACCGATCTAACTAGAATATTTTATGTATGTGCAAAATCAACAAAATGGCGGCTAAAATACGAAAGAAAAAAAAATTGCGTTTTTTTTGCGTCTTTTTTTGCAATAAAAATATAGTTAGAATTAAAATTTTAAGTTGATTGTAGTTAGGTCGGTTGATACAGACATGTAGAATATGTGTTCAAAATTTCATAAGGATCGGTTCAATAGTTTTTGAGTTTTCACGACCACGATACTTGAAAACGTTGTTTCGAGAAAAACGCGTTTAAAGTTTTTGTAAGTGACAAATCGTAGAAAAAATTATTTTACGCTCAATCAGCGATGCCTGGGTCATATAATATGCCTTCAACTTGTTCCAGATGAGTATTGTCATCTAATTTAGCCTGCTTTTTTTGAGTTCTGCTCTCCTTAGAAGCCTCAGTCGAGCGGCAGTTCTCTCGAACGATGCGCCGTTGGTCGCGCATATTGGCGAACTGCATGGTGGTTTGGCCGATTTTCACGCCCATAATTTCCATTATTTTCAAAACTGGGCTGAATCCTTCATTAAAAATACAGGCAGCAGTGAGACATGCAATTTTAACGATTTTTTTGCCATTATAGACATGCTTCGGTGCCATAGCCCAAACTGTTGAGTTGAAACACTCATTGTTATTTTGACTGTTTCCACCCAAACATCTCTCCAGTAATTCCGTTTTTGTTAGATCTTCGTAGATCGGCTTCAGCACCTCTTGTACGTCACTAGCAAGAGCAGGAGGATGTTTATAATTTTTTAAAGCGTTGTTTGCTTCGGACTTCTTATACTTGCACCAGCTGTCTGAACAGTACGTATGCTGTGGTTTGGAGTCTGTTGAGATTTTGTGGTAATAGCCGGCCCAGATCTCGTTTCGCATGCCTTCTACTGAATTTGAATTCCGTTGAATTTCAAGGCTGTAGTTTTCAGATAACTCTTTCGTTAATTTGATAGTTAGATCAGCAGTCTTCACTTTTTTAATCACGACTTTTGGTTTCTTCACAACTTTCTTCGGTGCAGCTACTTTTTTCGTTTTTTTTTCTTCGGCCTTCAGTTTTGCATTCTCAGCTTTTCTCCTTTGAGTTAAAATTTTCTTCGCATCACTTGCGCGTTTGAAAATTCTTTTGGCAACATGTAGCACACACTCCAGCTTTTTCACAACGAAATTTTCGCCGTACGGGTATGTATTAAGCAGCATTTTAAATGTTTTCGAGTCGCCATCGCCTATATAAAAGCCATATCGCACTGCATATTTCTCTAGCGATCTTAAAAACATTTTCACAACACCTTGAACCTCCATTTTACCGGCGCTACCTTCGTGATTTGCACTACAATTGGCTTTATGCTTTTCATACCACGCAGCAAAACCAGTAGCGTCTGTGATTTTTTTACGATAATCACATGCTCTGCAATAACTTGACATAACTACAACGTCAAGAATTTTTTTGCTGTACTTGCCAATTAAAGACACGATACCAATGAGTGAAGTAAAACCTCTGTTTGCCCAGGATCCGTCTCCAGAACCGTCAGATTTTCACCAAATCCCTTTTCGACATTTAACTTTTTTTCTTCATCGATTGCCTTGCGTTGAACTAAATCGAATACACTTTTGACAGCGATTTTGATGTTCTCTACGATTTCATAATAGATTTTTATATTGAAAGTTGTCTGTAATTCCATCAGTCCACAAAATAACTGTATCCCTTGAAGGCCAATACCAAGCAAACGAAACACAAATACGAGTCGACGATTTATTTCATATCCAGTGCCGATCATCGGACACGAATTGATGTACCTGTCTCCACAACCACAAGTAACGCACACTTTGAAACCATGGCCTCGCAACCCATATTGTGAAAATTTCATTTGTATATGGCAAACAGAACACACTGCCCACTGTGGGAGCATTGAAAACACAGTAAAAAAATGAATAAAAGAATAACCACCAGTATTATCAACTTTCACATCAAAACTCGGATCGTTAGACTTTTTCAGTTTTGCTGCTGACGTACTCGTGTTGCTAGTACCTCCTTCGTCAGTGAATCTGTTTCTGTGAAAAGAACGTTTTTTAGTTCTAGATGGACGACTAGAAGTTTTCTGTGCACGATACACTTTCTTCGTATCCATTGCGAATAGATAGATGCTACACTTTTGAACTTCGAATCACGACTGATTCTCCACTACTGAAATACAGAACTGAAATACAGAAGCAAAATTATAAAGGGAAGGTAATATAGAGAAGCTAAGGTATATATTTTGATGAGAATATATATAGATGTAATGATTTACAATAGGGGAACAGCTGCTACAGCGAACAAAGCCAGGTAGATGGCTAATCCGGCGCGCGCGCTGGGCGGGTCAGAATAGCGCGCTCAGGTAGATGCGTTCGAAAGGTGAAAAAGTATAGTTAGACTGCTTGAATCTTTCTAAAATTTTGAGCTAACATTCTTGAATATATTTACTTTCGAAAAATGTAAAAAAAAAATTTTTTTTTTTCAAAGTTGTAAAGTAGAATACTGCCTTAATCAGATCGTTTACAAATCCTTTGCCGCGCTTATGCACGATCGTAACGTAATAACGAATCGTTCAAGACTGAGCAATGGTTTCTTTGGAATATTCTATTTATAGCCTATTTCGTTTTATCGCCTATAGTTCCATATCGTCCAGGATCGACTTTTCCTACAAATTATTGACTTCCCGTGATCTTCCCAATATTCACATCGGAGGGATTAGAAGGAGGACACCGTTGATGCACCTCTTCTGCAAATTTTTTCAAGCTTTTAGCGATGGGATTGGATGAATCTTCTGAATTGCTCATGTCGCTCTGCAAACGATCCTATTCGTAGAAAGTACAAAGTGATACTGAAATAAAATTTAGATGCAAGTTATACTTATATCATCGTCCTTTTATAAAGGTACCATCCATGCATTTGACGTCAGTCATTCTCAAGATGAGGTTCAGTGATCAGTCAACGAAACTACCTATGAAGAATTTTGACGAGCTTGTACAACAGAATGTACGAGAGAGACGTCATGGAGATTTGTTGCTAAGCAGCGTGCGTGCAGTATTTTGCGGTCCATCCAATTGTGGAAAGACTAATGCTCTTCTCACCCTCATAACACATCCTAATGGCTTAAGATTTGAGAATATATATGTATATTCAAATTCGCTGAATCAAGCGAAATACAAGTTTCTCAAGCGTCTACTCGAAACTGTGAAAGCAGTGGGATACTTCCCTCTCGCGGATCATGAGCAAGTGATCAAACCAGAGGACACTAAGCCAAACTCCATTATGATTTTCGACGATGTGGCCTGTGAGAAGCAGGATAACATGAGAGCCTTCTTTTGCATGGGTAGGCATAGAGACGTTGACTGCTTCTGTCTCTGTTAAACATGCGCGTATTCCTAAACACTTCGTACGCAATAATACTAATCTACTGGTGTTGTTTCGACAGAATGAAACGAACTTGAAGCATATCTACGATGGCCATGTCAATGTTACGTCCCCGTGAGCTTATCGGAGTTGGAGAGGACGTAGCACGGTATTGACTTCGCTTTTGGGTCAAGACAATCAAGCCCTTTACCCTGGGACGGAAGCCTCGTCTTTTGATATGGGGTAGAATGTAGGGGAGGATGGTCTACAGAGCCGTTTTTATAGCCTGAGGGGGGAGATGGTGTTTAAGGATAGAGAAATCAATGATCGGTTACTCACGTTGATTAGCTTGCTTGGTGTTTTATTCTGTTCCAACGATGGACTTACAATCGGTGCAGGCCTCGTGGTGCTCCCCACCGGTTTATTGAATAAATACACACTTGAATATATATATGGGTTTTCCTTAAGGGAAACCGCTACTAATGTGACTATCAAATGATGCTATGAGGATAATACAATTCCTCGACTAGGATATTATCTTAGGGAGTTTTGATAAATTTAGTGGAGCGGTAGTATAGTTTTAACAAAGTCTCTTATTTTGATTAAGACTCGACTAAGATTATTTGAATATTGTTGAAGTCCAAGGACTGATTATTTTTAGGGTGTGGCACCTTGCGATGGAGACCCGAGGACTAGGGACTGGCTGATGCTGATCCTCTGCTGACTAGCTGAACTGCGCTGCGAAGATCTTCTTAACGGTTGGACTTGACGGATTACTGAACAGACTATTCAGATTGCGATTCAGACTTCCTCTTCGATTTAGTAGACTTGGTGATGAAATAGATTTGGAGATTTTTATTGAGGACTCAGTCGGGCAGAGTCTCCGACTGATCTGTGCTCTGATGATGATTGCAGACTACTTCTCCGTGGTCAGGTACCCGATTTTTATACAAGTTCGCCCCTCCTGGTTCCTGTCTTCCCCACCGTGGTTCCCTCCTTTCGTTCAGGGGCGGAAAAGATTTTCTGCCTGTGATTCGCTGTTTTGGTCAAAAATCCAGGTTGGGGAGGATTTTCTTTCTATGATTCGCTGTCCTGGTCGTAAAACCAGGTGGTATCCTGGGCAGAAAGGATTCTGCCTATGACTCGTTGGTTTGGTGGGAGTTACCCCTCTTTCGGTGGTACCGCCCTTGTTCTATCGGTGTTCATATGATGATGAAAGGGTTAGGTTGGGTATTCCTTGGCTCCTTAGTCTTTTGGGGGGTTCCTCGGTTTTGGTGGGGTTTACCCCTTTTGCCGGTACCGTCCCTCTTTCGGTGTTCATATATCGAATGGTTCATGGTGGGAGAGTTACGTAAGTTGAGTATTTTTCTGTGGACTGGGTTATTCGTGCTCCGGCATATTTTGGGAGGATTAGGGTTGGTGAGTAGGACGGTATGAGCCTGTGTCTATTCCTCGTCCCACTTTCCCTAAAACTCGGTATTTTCGAGTTTGGCACGTACGAGCCATAAATTCCTATATGTTTTCCTCCTTATTTATTACTTTCCAGTGGGTGGTTGCAATATCGAGAACGTTCTGCCTGCTGTTCAGTGGGGTGTCGGTGGGTTAGGGTGCAGGCTTCAAAAATAGGTCCTGTGGTATGGGGTTTCGGGCTGATTCACTTCATCTTGTCCTTCTTACTCTGAAGTACTTGTGATAATATTTCTTGTGAAGGGGGTTGATTATAATGTTGTGAATTTTGGTAGGATGTAACATCAATACTGATATGGCATATACACAATTTAAGGATCTGTGTTTGGTGTGCTGGAACGAAAGTAAATATGGATTGGTTGTGATAGACAAGGACAGAGAGTTGAATGAGGGCCGTTACAGGAAGGGTTTTGACTGTTTTATAAATTTGCAATCCCGAAAGACATAAGCGCAGTCGAATTCTAATCTCAATAGTGTCAATATGCACAGTGCTAACCTCAATAAGGAGAAAAACGTATTACGTCAAATCGCAAGCATGAGCAATGCGATTCGACGCAAGCACATAATGATAAAATTGGGGAAGATCACAGCGGATAAAAAGCTGAGCGAAGTTTTGAAACCAGTGGTAACTCCATTGCAAAAGCTAGTCGATCAGTCGGTAAAGCTGGAAAGCATTAAGAAGGAAAAACTGAAACAAGAAAAGAAGGAAGCAGCTTGGAAAGAAGAGAATGCAGCCTTGAAGGAAGAGAAGGGTGATTTGGATAATACATTTAGAACTGCGCATGAAGATGATGACGATTATCAACAACAGATATTAGATTTATCTTCCGATAAGGATTCATCGTCCGACAAGGATTCATCGGCTGGCAAGGATCCATCGGTTTTGCAAGAAACATCTAAAGTATCTCCCATTGAACCGCTTGTACCTACGAATGTTCGAGACGAGTGAAAAAAAGGGCTTAATGATTCGTACGGTGTTCGACAAATGAGTGGAAGAGTCCTGATGATTGGCGATTCACCAGTAACTTTCGACAATGAGCGCTTGTCAGTTAAGAACAAGACTTACGAACTATCCCCCGGTTTGCTCGAATTGATATTCAAAAAGTCCCCGAACAGAGAGATCGTAACTGCAGCAGATATGGATAATATTGTGCAATTGTTACTAGCACGTATGCGCATCGAAAATACTATAGACCCAATGAACCCATTCGCATGAAAGGCATCAAGTACAAAAATGTTATTGCGAATATGTTTCTATCACCGAGGCGAAAGACCGGTAAAGCTCTACCACGCTATATGGTTGCGAAAAGACGCAGAAAGATGGATTATGTTTATTGGGACGATCCTAATGAACTAGTGGATCGACTACGACTGCTCGTTGCCTCCCAATCAGCTGGGAACTCTAGTCATTCCAACGAAATTATTTCAATCATTGAAGAGTTGCGTGAAGCTGAAATCATTTATTAGACAGTATGCACTCCTTGGATTCATTAGAGTCATGAGTGTCGACGTGTTTGTTCGTCAATTGTCAAGGATTAAGAGTATTGCCAACCAGCGGTGGTCGAGGTCCTCCCGGTGAAGGATTCAAAATTACCGCCGATGGTCAATATGACATAGACAATAGAAGATTGTGCAATGTAGCTGCTGCTATCGAGCAACACGATGCTGTATCTGTTGAAGTGATGAGAAGTGCTATACAGGAAGAAGTTAGAGTTGTATACGCCGTTACATCATCCCTGCGAGATAATTATCCTATCAAACGAACTTACATGTACGTGAAGTTCGCTCGTAATTATATGTAGTCTTGTTCGAAGATATTACTATGTAGTCCCCCTCCGGCCCGCTAGATGTCACAACCTTTAGCGAAACTAAAAAGGGGTGGTGAAACCGGCGCTCTGGTCTAGTGGCTAGCATGCTTGCCTCTAAGCCAGAGTGTCGGGAGGTCCTCAGTTCGAATTCCGGCCCCGTAGCCTTTTCACGAGAAATAAATATGAGCGTGACCAGCTCCAGATGTATATATGAGGCATACAGAATTACCTGTGTATGTGTATGTCACATGTATACAGCTGTAGTTCATGTTTACATTCTCGTGACGAGGCGTGACGTAGCTCCGGCACCGTGAGGCGAACCCAGGACCGGCTGTAGTGGCACAGGTTTTCCGCAGTTTTCCTGGGCCCATGGAATTGAGTGCCATGGCGAATGCGCTATAGAGGGGGAAGTCGGATGCGGCCGCATGGGAGCCTGGTTATTGATCCGGACCAGACCCCCAGGGGGGACTGACTACTGACCCGGGCCGACCCTGTAATAGGCGAAAAGCCTCTAAGCAGGGGGAAAATAAATATAAAAAAAAAGTAGTGGGAGACTGCCGGCACTCGGTTCAGCTGCGCCCAACCATCCTCATATCTTTCAGATTTGTATAATTGTATTTGTAGGGATAGGGATGAATGCAATGAATCGATAGGGTGGGAACGTAATATCTTCGAACGAGACTACATATAATTACGATCGAATTTCATGTACAGGTAAGTTCGTTTGATCGGATAATTATATTTCGTCTCGTTCTCGATATTACTATGTAGTTGTTTAGAAAATAACAATTTACAACATCTAAACACTACTTTTATTATAAAATTTGACTTTTCTCACACAGCCTTCGAGATTACTTATTCTCTAATGTCGGTTTACCAAGTATTGATAGCGCGAACTTCTGAGATTCCGACGATACAATAGGTCTCTTATAAAATCTAGCAAAAGTCTGAGAGATTTCAGACCAACCAGCGGTCCTTCTTATGGTATCTAAATCTACGCCTCGCGACAGAGTCGCCGAGGTAGCCGCGTGCCGTGTAGAACGAGCCGAGAATACCGACATGTCGATACCATTTCTTTCTAAAACTATTTTCGTCCACCGACTTATTGTCTGAGCGCTAACGTCCCTATGTGGTTTTATAACCGTAATCAACAGATTCTTTGAATCCTTACGTAGCTCCTCTGTGGCCTCAATATACACTATCGGCGAAAAGTTTCCGGACAAGAATTAAAAAGAGTGCCGGGACGGTTTTTCATGCGTTTCGCCGGTAGTTGGCCTAGGCCAATTTAACCAACGCCATTTTGAAGGGGAGGGTTTCACCTTCATTTTGGCTTTTTTAAAAAATTTCGACGATTTTTTTTACAGTTAGCACTCAGTTTTGGAAACAGCCATTTTTTGTCGTTTTTTGTTCTGTTTTGAGTGGACCCCGTTTGCAGTAAAAATGTTTTTTACACATTTCTTCGATTGAAGTCATAAAGAGGGAAGTCCAAGCTTCAATTTTGTTTTTTTTTTAAATTTTCCTACGATTTTTTTTTCAAAGATTTTTCGTTTTTTTCAGAAAAAATAGATGATTTGAAAATTGCTCCGGAGTACGAAAACGATGAGGTTTACAACAAAACCTCAAGACGGTAAAAAGTTGTATTAGGTTTTGTTGAATTAACCAGAATTTTTTCAGATTTTTTTGTCGCAATTTTTTTTTGATCTATTTCCGGTCGCAGCTCGATTAGTCTGAACAACAGGAAAATAATATAATTAATTTTTTTACTTATATATTAAACTCTGGTCTCGTCGAAGAAACCTCCTCTCGCCGACAGCACACTTTTTACCACACTCGGCATCCTCTTCACCACTTTTTCGAATATCTCCCGGGGTGTTTCCTTCCAACATTCTTGCAGAGAATCCCATAGTTTTTCGGCGGATGAATGTGTGACCTTGGGCACTTGCCGATCCATTTCATCCCACATCAATTCTATGGGATAGAGATCAGGAGATTGAGGAGGCCATTGCATAATTCGAAGCTCGCCACTTTTTTGCTTCGTTTCAAGATATTTCGAGCAGAGTTTCGAGGTATGTTTTGGGTCATTGTCTTGTTGGAAAACAAACCCCTTTCCAATCAGTCGTTTTCCAGAAGGCACAGCATGGTTTTTAAGAATGGCGTGGTATCCTTTTTGGTCCAGGATTCCTTTGACTCAATAGAGGTCCCCTGCACCAGCATACGAAAAACACCCCCACACCATTACAGAACCGCCGCCGTGTTTAACGGTTGGAATTATGCAATCAGGATGCATCTTTTCGTGAGCTGCGCGACGAACAAAAACTCGACGTTTTCCTCCGAATATTTCGAACTTGGATTCGTTCGACACCTGTTTCCAATCTTCGATCGTCCAATTCTTGTGCTTGCGAGCCCAATTTAATCACTTCTTTTTGTTTCCACGGCGCAAAAGCGGTTTTTTTGTTGCGACCCTTCCATTTAATTGTGCGCTGCGTAAGCGTTGCTTAATTGTTGTAATCGAAATGTTGATCTCATGACTTTCGAAAAACTGCGATTGGATGTTGGCCGCCGTAAGTTTCTGATTCATTTTGGACATCACAATTATGGATTGATCTTCCGCATTAGAAGTAACGCGAGGCCTCCCGGAACGCTTTTTATCGTGGTTTGATTGAGTCTCTCTAAAGCGTTTTATCGCATCTCCGACGGTTGATCTCGCTATTTTCAATCGCTTCGCAATGTAGCGAATTTTGAACCCTTCATTGCGAAGTGCAAGGATGGATGCACGCTTTTCGACGCTTAAATTAGGTCGATGACCCATTTTCGTCTTTGAAAAAAAGTAAAATGAACTCTAATGAAGTCAAAAATTACAGTTAATCACAGATGATGAAATAATCATTTAACACAACGCGGACGTTTTTTCAATGCTTGCCAAAGAAATACTGAATCGAAATAGATTTTGAATATTTGTTTGTCGTCATAAGTAAAGAGTGCGTGAACATTTCTCCCACTTTTTTGTTTTCGGAGCAGACTAGTCAAAAAAAAATAACATCACTCACCTCTACGACAAAGCGAATCTCGCGAAAAAGCAAATGAGGAACAAGGACGGGTAGGACTCGCAACTTTGTCGCGAGATTCGCTTTGTTCCGTAGGTGAGCGATATGTGACTATGAAAACAAAGTATGAAAACAAACCACTCTGCTCAGAGAAAGAGAAGAAAACAAAAAAGTGAGAGAAATGTTCACGCACTCTTTACTTGCGACGACTAAAAAATATTCAAAAATTATTTCAACGCAGTATTTCTTCGGCAGGCATCGAAAAAACTTTCGCCTTGTGTTTAGCAATTATTTCATTAACCGTTGATTAACTTCAATTTTCGACTTCATTAGAGTTCGTTTTACTTTTTTTTTAAGAAGAAAATGGGTTGTCGACCTAATTTAAGTGTCGAAAAGCGTGCATCATTCCTTGCACTTCGCAATGAAGGGTTCAAAATTCGCTACATTGCGAAGCGATTAAAAATAGCAAAATCAATGGTCAGAGATGCGATAAAACGCTTTAGAGAGGCACAAAATCCAACAAAGATAAAAAGCGTTCCAGGAGGTCCCGTGTTACTTCCAAAGCGGAAGATCAATCCAATCCGATCTTCCGATCTTTCGGAAAAAAAATCTGAAAAAATTCTGGTCAATTCAACGAAACTTAATACAACTTTTGACCGTCTTGCGGTTTTGTTGTAAACCTTATTGTTTTCGTACTCCGGAGCAATTTTCAAATCATCTATTTTTTCTGAAAAAAACGAAAAATCTTTGGGGAAAAAAAATCGTAGGAAAATTTGTAAAAAACGAAATTGAAGCTTGGACTTCCCCCTTTATGATTTCAATCGAAGAAATGTGTAAAAAACATTTTTACTGCAAACGGGGTCCACTCAAAAAAGAACAGAAAAACGACAAAAAATGGCCGTTTTCAAAACTGAGTGCTAACTGTAAAAAAATCGTAGAAATTTTGTAAAAAGCCAAAATGAAGGTGAAACTCTCCCCTTCAAAACGGCGTTGGTTAAATTGGCCTAGGCCTACTACCGACGAAATGGCATGAAAAACCGTTACGGCACTCTTTTTAATTCTTGTCCGGAAACTTTTCGCCAGTAGTGTACATGAAAATTCAAAACTTTATTCGTTGACATTCGATGATTTACATGTGTCGGGATGATATTTATCGTAGAAACAGCGGAAACAATAATTATTTCTGCATCTAGCACGCGTTATAAACGCCGCATTTTTACAACCACATCGTTGTTTCAACGTCTCCATAGAAAAACATACTTGATTGACATTCATAAAGCATTCTCTCTCATCGCAAAGTTTAGAAGCGAACCACGCGTAACGTAACATATTACCGAATATTGGCGCGGATAATTGATGATGAACAATCGAGTGTGATTTTATGCAGTCTTCTCGGAAAGTTATTTCTTTTTCTTGCTCGATGAGATAAGAGCAATTTTGTATTTTTTTAATAAAGTTTTTAGTCTGACGATAACAATATATATTGCAGGGTTGCACCAGTGGAGTACATTTAGGGGGAATTACTTTGATGCTACACGTTGGTAATCGTTCTTCATCTTCGAAGAGTTCGTCGTATAATTGCGGATTTGTTTGTCCTCCCCACGAGTCAATCAGCAGAAGAAATTTGTTTTCTTGTACGTACGGCTTCATCACATCCGTTAAAAATTTTGTGTACAACGCTGTTGTAAGTTTTCCAGATTTTGAAGAAGTGATGACGACATTCTTGTATTTTGCTGCGTATTCATCCACTGTTTTTTGAATTCTGGGTCCAAAAGAGCCAGTATTCTTTTGTAAGCATACGTGAACTTTTGTCAATAGCTTTCCGGAAAGGCTCATAGCATATTGCGCTGTATATGAGTGGGTTACTTTGTTCATATCCTTTCTTTTTATGAAAACCGTTTTTACCCCTAAATGTTCCAGGGTTCGGTTGTACGCCGACTGGTACTGGTAATCTGGAAAGAGAATATACGAATGTAAATTTATTATACGCGCCGTTAAACAGAGTATTTCATTTGAGGTAGACATTTGAGCATATTGAAGATTGAGAGCTCGAGTTTGGAGTCGGAACTTATCTGCCGCAGCAAGGATTTCCTCTTGTGTAGCTGTCTCTTTTTCCGACACAAATCTTGTAATTTTCCTCTGACGAATCTTGTCTTTGTTTAAAATCGATGACGCACGATTCGGAGACTTTGAATTTCAACTCTGGAAATTGACTGGCAGCAGCAAGTGCCCATTGTTGCAAGTTTCTTGTGGTGATTTGCTGGTTACAACATCGCGCTTCTACGAAGCGATCATATATCCACGAATCAATTGTATTGTATTTATCCTTTCGAGTTCCACCATTTTTAATATGTTATTCCCAAATTTTCAAATTTGGCATATGCTTCAAGCGAGATGCTCCTTTCGATTGCAAACTTTTTAAACTCCACGTTGGATGCGCTTTGGCAAGATTAACCACCATTATTTTGTAGTCGAGTGGAACGTAATCTGGATCCTCTTTCATTTTTTTTCCATCGGGTTCATACTCATCACTTGACGATGATCTAACACCCTCCAACATTTGATATTCTTCTTCTTGGTCGATTTCTTCGCGCCAGATCAACTCTTCATCGCATATAAACTGATACTCCGATAAAACTTCCACTACTTTCTCGTGTATTTTATTTCTCATTTGAATGTATTCTTCGGTTATCACTTCGGAACTTTTTGATGAGATTAGATTTTCTTCGGCCAAAAGATGTAATATCTATATCTATATCCATCGCCGATTATAGTATATATACTATAATCCATCGCCGTCTTCAATCGTTGCTTCGACACTTCGCTGTGGATGTTATCGTCTAGCTCCTGTTCTTTTTCCGTCGACGTTCCAGGCATATCAATAGTTTCACATTTTCGATTTCTCCACAATATTTTCCTCGCAATTTTATTTCACACAAATTTCGATATCTTCCAGAATATTCTCACAGAATTCTCGCACAATTCAAGTTACTTGGCCAAGAGCTAGCAAACGAATAAGCTCCCTAGCTAGCGTCGTCTCTAACGGTCAGGGAGACCTTTTGTCTACTTGCGCCAAGAATCTATTGTCCGTGTACAGCCGCCAGGAGCGACCTTCAGGTGAAAACGAATCTTATTGTGAAACGACTATTCACGCTTATGGCACATTACCCAAGGAGGGGAGGTAGCCAATAAGGGAGAAAGAAGAAGAATTCCTGTTTGAACACGTTAGGAAAGTTCGCGATTCCAAATTTTCCACGCGACCTTTAGGTGAAAACGAATCTTACAATTATTGTGAAAGGACTATTCACGTTTATGGCACATTCCCCAAGGAGGGGAAATAGACAATAAAGGAGAAAGAAGAAGAATTCCTTTTGAACACATCGGAAAAGTTCGCAACTCCAAATTTTCTACGATTATGCGCTCATTAAAAAATGACGTCCTATATACCTTTTGCGTATAAATAAATAAATAAAATTAATTATTCACCTCTTTGCTTAATTGGAAAATGAATAATATAAAAATTGAGAAAAAGATAGAAAAAGATAAAAAAAGTCCACACGGGGAGTCGAACCCACGGCCATCGAATTACTAGTCCGAGCTCTTACCGCTACGCCAACCGCTGCTTGGCAAACATGCTAACGTAAATGGCTTATACGGTGCGAGAGCTGCGTCAACATTTTTATATTCTAAACGCTTGGCCATCTGGAGTTCCCACTTCGGGTACTTTCATTTCTAGCCAAGCCCTGCATGCCCTATAAATTTGAGCGTAATCGGTGATGACGAGTAGGGAATGCCCCCTTGTTAATTTATTTCGGACTATACGTGCAAGATTGGCCTGTGCATCTGCAGGCATCATCTGTTGCGCTTCTTCGCACCCTTCAATAAAATGAGCAAGTGGAATATTATGTCCGTCAAAAATAGGGACTGCTTCGAGAGCATACTTGGTCAAAACAGGGATATCGGGCATATTTTTGCCTCTATTTTGCAAAAGTTGGACAAGTTGTTGATTTAATTGCTCCGTTCGTTCCTCGAGTCTGCGGAGGACGTTACGGGTGGATTCAGTGGCAATAAAAGGGTCTTTGCTAAAATCGACAAGGAGTTCGCTAGCGCTTGTAGTCGGTAGGTCAACTACACCAGAGGATACTAACGCTTTTTTTAGGAGTTTCTTTTAAAGGGGTTTCTTCCTCTCCTTTTTTCCCCTCTTCTTCACTTGGTAGATTATCTTTCAATATGTTTATAGGAGTTATTTGCAAGGACATTCTATTTTTCCCATATCTAGAGCGTTTTGAATCCCACTTCTGACACCAAATTTTTATTTGTGTTACGTCCCCGTGAACACGGTATTGATTTCGCTTTTGGGTCAGGACAATCAAGCCCTTTACCCTGGGATGGAAGCCTCGTCTTTTGATATGGGATAGAATGTAGGGGTGGATGGTCTGCAGAGCCGCTTTATAACTTGAGGGGGGAAGTGGTATTAAGGATAGTGAAATCAATGATCGGTTTGTTGTGCGCCGCTTTCAGCGACGCACACATTTTTCCGTCGAATCTCCCTTTGCTTTTTTGCGAATACCTGAAACACATAAACATTTTTTAGAATAAAAGTTATCTTACTTACTATTATTTTAAATATCAAAACTTACTTAAATCCTTACGTATGTTCCGCTTTCTCCGCACGACGGGGACTCTCTCCGGCTACCTGTAACACATGAGAAAGAAAAAAAAACAATTTAATCTCAAAGAAATCATTCCTAATTAAAAAAATCTGAAAATAAACAATTGGGATTAATAAAAATAAATACTTATCTGATGTGTTTATGGGTCACCGGAACCCCGTATTCCGCTCTCATCTTTTCAGCTCCTGTAAATAATAATTAAATATTAAAATTAATAAAAAACATAATTACTAAGCTATTCATAAAATCTAGCTAGTCAAATTCACGTTTACACCGAGGATAGTCAAAATATCCCGAAACAAAAAATATAACCTCACCAATCAGCGAGATTATATTTTTTTTATTATTTACATAATAATTATTTTAAACATGCAGCATGCGCCTAATTAATCGTAAAATAATTGTTAGGAATAATACTCATACCTTTTTTGCGTAATAATCCAGTATAATTGTCAATCGCGTACAATTACACTTACACTAACACTTCCAATTTATATAAACACTAAACATCGCGAACTGTCAGATAGGTTAAGCGGAGTGTATACATATATAGATTGAACATCGTGCCGAGAACTTCGGGGCCCCGGCCATAAAAAAAAAATCACGAATACAGCGCACCGCCGGGCACCCGAGAAAACATGATGCACCGCTGGCGTTGAAGCGGCGCCTCGCTCCCCATTCCACCCGCGAAGCTCGAGCAGCCGATACTCTGAATTCAAGCGCGAACGCTCGATTCTTTGAATTTAGCTTCCCAGCGAAAATTCGAAAGAAGTCGAGCATTTTCACGCTAATTTTTTAGACTCCCACTATTCCCTATCCGCCCTATGCATAAGGATTTGCATAAATACCGGTGCTTTTGCCTCGAGAAAATCACTCTACTTCGACACGGCATCCGTGAAAGAGGTATCCCGACACGGTATCCGTGATAAGGGAATTCGAGTTCAGGGGACTATCTGGCACGGTACCCGTGGTAAGTAGTCCCTCTATACCTATATCTTTTTGCCCCAATTAAAGAATTATAAGTTTGATGGGTATTTGCTATAAATCTATAGAATTTTTTCCCCTTTTTTTCACAATCAAAGAATACTACAGGTATCCTCCATACCTGTACATTCTTTCCTCGATTCAAAATCTCCTACAGGGATCTGCCATACCTGGAGAAATTCTTTATCCCCACTTACGGGTAAAAATTAATAAATCTTGTTCTTGTTTTTGTAATTACCGGTCAAAAAAAAAAAAAAAAAAAAAATCAAAATCAAAATGGCATTTTTTAATTTCTTTTCTTTTAAATCTGTTTCCGCAGTTCCTTCCGCCATAGAATGCCTCACAATGTCTTTTCCCCTTCCTATCTCCGTCGCGATGCGAGGAGAAGGAGGGAATATGAGATAAAAAAGGCGGCTAAAAAAGCCATACGCGATCCGCGACTCAAGGGAGGAAGGGAATATCCCTCTCCCCTCCCCCGACCAATCGAGCTAAAAACCTTCACCCCCTATACTCTCGTAAATTGGTCCCCGACACCCCCACTTCTGTCCCCTCTCCCAGACACTCCGCCACCTCGTTCAAAACCCCCCACCCCGGGAAGAACTCCCGAAAAGGAAAACCCTCCCCCTACCCCAGAGCTCCTAAAGAAAGGGAAGAGGTCGCTTTTCGATCCTCTGGAGGAGTTCGAGGTAGACGTCAGCGGCGAGTCATTTACGGAGGTCTACCGAGAAGTGGAGGCTCTGGTACGGGCACCCATCGGATCGGAGAAAATCGCCATTCGAATTCCGACGCGCCCCACGCGGCCACCCACAAACCCAAGGCATAACATGCCATTGCTTCAAACACCGCCGAAAAAACCACGAATTTAATCGTTAGGCCTCTCCATATTTTTCTTTTTTCTTGCTATTTTATTATACCAATATTTATTTTATGCATAGTTATGCTTTATATATATATGTTTGAAAATTTACGCTTGTAAAAAACGCTTCGTCTCATTGTTCATTTTTTTTTTTTTTAACCGCTTATGCTTTTATTGTTCTTATAATATACGGCCATAGGCTAATTTAAACTAAAAACCTACCTACTGTGTCGACTACTTATTTGTGTTTTTACTTTCTTCCTCAAAGACCTCGGCACCACCAACGCCAAAATTGGTCCTTTTCAGGGCCCAATTAACCAAGTTGGAGTGCCAACATTCTCATACAAATATTTCGGAGTAAAATCTCCATTATTCATTTTTTTTTTTCCTAGTTTAAAAGTCTTTATTCATATCTTTTAGCCCTTTCAAAATTTAATTGTTGCTAATTAACTTTTTACAAATCTCCTCCCCCCCTAAAAAAGTAATTAGTTAACAGGTTACTCACGTTGATTAGCTTGCTTGGTGTTTATTCTATTCCAACGCTGGAGTTACAACGACGTAGGTCTCGTGACTTCCTCGACTAGAATACTATCTTTGGAAGTTTTAGTAGATTCAGTTGAACGGTGGCACGGTTTTAACAAAAGTCTTTCGTTTCTGACTAAGACTCGACGGTGGATATACGAAAATCGTCTAAACCCGATGACCGATTATTTTTAGGGTGTGGCACTTTGCGATGAGGACCCTCTGATACCGAACCTTCGGCTGATAGTGGCTCGAAGACCTGCGACTGACTGCTGCTGACTACCTGTTGACTACTCGCTGACGGAACTGCTCGCTGACTGGCCGAACTGCTTACTGACTGACCGAACTGCTTGCTGACTGACCGAACTGCTCCTCCGTGGTCTGGTACCGGAGTTTTATACAAAATCGCCCCTCCTGGTAGCTGCATTCGCTACCATGGTTCCCTCCATTCGTACAAGGGTGGAAAGGATTCTCTTTCTGTGATTCGTTGTCTCGGTCATAAAACCAGGTGGCATCTTGGGTGGTCCGCTGTTTCACTGGAAGTTACCCCTTTCTGGTGACATCACCCTTGCTCATCTGGTGTCCGTGTATTGAATGGTCCATGGTGGGAAAATTTCATTAGCTGAGTGTTCCTTGGACGATTGGATGGACGTTTGTATATTTCTCTGAAATATGTTTCTTTGGTTTCCTTGGGTGGTTCTTTTGTTTCCGTGGAACCTACCCCTTTCTGGTGACACCACCCCTGTTCATCTGGTGTGCGTTTATCGAACGGTCCATGGTGGGAAAATTTCATTAGCTGAGTGTTCCTTCTTTTGAGTGGTTTATCTGTGTCTCCGGTATACTTGGGCGGAATAAAAATTGGTGAGTAGGATGGGTATGAGCCAACTAGAAATGCCGAACGACAAAAGGGGTAGGGTGAAAACCAAGGTCAATGTTTGGTTTGTTGATTAAAACTATTCTTTTTACTTGCCCTTCCTTTTGCTACTTTTCTTGAGACTCGTTATTTCTGAGCTAGCGCGTGCAGACACTTAGCTTTTATGAACCAAGTTTTTCCTCCTTCTTTATGATCTTCTGGTGGGTGGTTGTGATTTTCTCAATTTAAGAACAGTATTGTTGCTAACTCAGAATTGATTTTCTCACTTCTTGACTCTACACCAATCAGTTCGATGGGAGAGTTATTTTATCACTCTCACTCTCAATGACTCGATATAATTCAATAATTTATTTTTAATTAACGATTTTCGATTCCTATAATTTTTATAGCTCGATTTTTATACAATAAGTAATGTCGGGTGATATTTCTCCTCTCGAAAAACAAAGTCAATTGATTTTTAATTTCCCCCGAAGAGATTTCTTTTTCTGATTGAGTCAATGACTCAGACAGGAAGACTGATCTGTTGTGAGTTCGAGTCACCCTTGAGACAGAACAAACCCGAACTGTCCCGGCCCTCCTGGCATGAAGGAGGGATTCTACCAAGAATCTTGTGACCGAACGAACCCGAATGGTCACCGACCTCTTAGCTAGAAAAGGATGGGTAATCTATCAGGAATCTTGAGACAGAACGTACCCGAACTGTCCCCGCCCTCCTGGCTAGATCGGTAACTCACACTGAAAATCTTGAACCCAAACGAAATCGAATGGGGCCCGCCCTTTCAGTGCGAGGTGAAGATGTTATACTGTAAGCTGCTTTCTGAGCGTATTGTATGATATGGTAGTAATTGTGCGTGAGCGAGTCATGAGTTGCCAATTCAAGACCGCTGGTTGTGCGTAAGCGAGTCTAGCGTGGTGAGATTTGAGACTAGACTGGCTTCCTCGAGCTTCCGCGCTCGACCTTCTTATACTCATCGAAAGAAAAAAAAATCATCATAATAATATGGCGGACTTCATCCCCTTTTCTGATTTGTTCTTAAAATTAATCTTGAACCGAGATTCTTTGTCTAAAATCGTTCATTGGCTATCGGTCATCGCGAGTGACTCGTACTTGGTCTGTTCAAGTAGAGTTCGCATCGCGCATGCGCAAAAACCTGTTATCTCCAATATTAATCGAGCAAGTCTCTGATTCGCTGCTCGTGCTTAATCTTGATTGGTTACTTTCCTGTATGCGAGTTATGATTGGTTGATACGAGCTGAGTTCTCATTGCGCATGTGCACACTTTGATTTGAAATTCAGAATATGACTTGATTTCATAATGAAATGTTTTCTCGACTTTTCTAAAGATCTTATCCTGAAACTTTCACCTTTTTGTCCGTAGGACGTTTTTTATCAATCTGATTTGATATCTGATAGAAAGAACGAGTTATTTAATTAAATTTCGATGAAATAAAGTTTTTACATGTTAGAAGAGATATTTAGTCGGTAGCAGTGACTGGACGCTAACGCCGCTATTAAGTGATACCGGTATCCTAGCGTTACTGTGTCGGTAGGGCAGTGCACTATATTGCCTCTACAAAGCATGCCTATGAGAGAGCAAGTGCAGAGATTCGAAGAAAATATAAACTAAGCGTGTATGAGTGAGAGAGGTATGGCGATAGGCAGAGATACGTATAAATGAGTTGTTAGGCTTTAAAGAAATGAGGATTTCTTTTTTTATCTTTCATACTCAACACAGTTATTTGTTTTTCTAAATGTAATCCTTTTATTCTTATTTCAAATAGGCTTTAGCAAAAGAAAACTCAAGATAATTTTTATTTTTGGTCAATGGGTTTAATAATCACGCACATTTGATACAACTTCATCTCCAAGTATTTATTTACCTTCCATTATTTGAATTTTATTTGAATTGATATCATGTAAATTTGGTTAATATTCAAATTCATATGATAAACAATATGTTGAATACAGTGTTTACATTATAAAAGATTAAGTACAAGATTGCTTAATCAATTAATGGTCTTACATAAAAGTAGAGGAAGATGTAAGTGAAATCATATATTTTCACTTATAAATGTGTGTTACAGTATTTTTAACATAGGTAGAAAGAAATTATTCATCATCAATTTTTTTTTCTGCCAAATATTGGAATTCGATTTGGTTATATTCTCCACCCTGATACTCCATCTGCAAACGAACCTGGTGGGCTGCACTTCTCAATTCCTCCAGGTAAGTTGCATCTTCGATCAAGACCTTAGCTATTCTAGCAGGTAAGAACACACAGAATTTGCCATTGAGATCAGCTATTATTCTGATTCCATATTTTGTCTGCACGGTACGGAGATCGTTGACTATGTACTTTTTGACCACTTTCAGTTCAGACATCTTCTTAGTCGGAAGAAAGTTGTCCAATCGCCCCACTTTGTTGACTTTCGATAGATCCATGTTATTTTGATATTAAATCCAAACTTTCCAATTCTTTCGTAAGTTGATTCACGTGCAATCTCACTTCAAGCAAATTTTGCACCTCTTTAATATTTTTCAATAGTAGCTCCAATCTTTCTTTTAATTCACACCGTTTTTTTTATGCTTAGCATCACTCGAAGAACAATTGTTGAATGTTTCAAGAATCGAACTTCTCACCCTTTATAGCTAACCTCTGGCAGGAAATCATCGAAACTTCGAGAGGGCTGTCATCGTGTACCCCCACCCCTATGCATCTACCAAGGTTAGGCATATTGTCTTTAATCGTCCACACGTGGAGTATAAACAAAATTATTTGCGTCCAATTTTTTGGAATTATATGTTTTGCATGTAAGAGGGGCGTATAAGCTATATCACGCACACAGCTGATATCACCTTATGGGGTATGGCCACGGTAGAAAGTTCAAAAAAACGATTTTTTTTTTTGCTTAAACGAAGCTTTAATATCATAAGAATAAGTTAGCATTCGACTTATAGCGCAAAAAATTTGTTTTACCAACTTTGAGCGTGTAACGTAAATTTATCTGTGGTGCGGCCGTGGGTACCCGAGCGCGCTGCGTGACGCCCTCGGATTTTCGGAGCTATACCATTAGAGGGCACTGGTTATCTACCTGTACGCAAACATACCTATAGAGCATCATCTAATGCCAGTATGACCGTTGAAAGAACGCCATTCTATTGCTCTTCTGCTTGTTGTGCGTGATTTTGTATTGTGCGAGTTCAAGCATTTTTTTGTGAGCAGCCGAAATGAGTGGCCAAAAAAAGGTTTATTTATCAAAGAAGGGGTCAAAATCAAATACTTGGTCTTCGCATAAGACCAATATTTCGAAGCGTAGACCGGTAAATAGATTCTTAGCAGAGGAAGATGTAGAAGGCGTGAGCGCGTCGGCCAAGAAATTACGACTGTCAACAAGTTCGCGTGATACTGACATTAACGCCGCATTCGGTTATAGATTTATAAATTTCGTAACTGTTATGAACGCAATTGCTCAAGTGGTTGTTTGCAAAACGTGTGGTCAAGATGTAAAATTCACTGAATCGGCCACGCGCGGTATGGGTTTCAAGATCGTAATTTCTTGTAACCAGTGTGAAAAAACTGAAATACCTAATTGCCCTTATGTGAGAAATGGGTATGAAATTAATCGCAGAATCACCTTAGCGATGCGATTATTAGGTGTTGGTTTGAATGGCATAAAAAAGTTTTGTGCCTTCATGGAATTGCCGCGGCCGATATACCATTCTTTTTATGACAAACTTGTCGAGGCAATTGGTGTAGGAACGAAAGCTGTGCGTACTACGTGCATGCAAAGGGCAGCTGCAGAAGAGAAAGCGATGTCGCTTGAAAAAGGACAAACCGATGGAATGACAGTTTCAGGCGATGGATCTTGGCGAAAGAGGGGATATTCTTCTCTGTACGGCATTACATCTCTAATTGGTTGATTCACGGGAAAGGTCGTCGATATAGAAGTTAAATCAAAATATTGTAAATCCTGCGAATTTTGGAAAAGTAAAGAAGGCACGGCAGTATATGACGAATGGTATGAACAACATCAAGATTCATGTCGAAGCAATCATGAGGGCTCTGCAGGAAAAATGGAGGTCGATTCCGTTGTCGAAATGTTCGGACGCTCTGAAGAATTACACAGCACAAAGTATGCCTATTATATTGGCGATGGCGATAGTAAAACTTTCAAGGGTATTATTGATTCAGCTCCTTATGAAAATCTAATTGTACGAAAAAAAGAGTGTATCGATCACGTCCAGAAGCGTATGGGCACTCGGCTCCGAAATTTGAAAAAGAAAACGAAAGGACTTGGCGGCAAAGGAAAGTTGACAGGAAAATTAATTGATGAATTGAGTATATATTATGGATTAGCGATACGAAGAAACACAGGCTGCATTGAAAATATGAAAAAAGAAATTTGGGGCACTCTTTACCACAAGCTTTCTACGGACGAGAAACCGCAGCAAGGCAATTGCCCTTCGGGTACCGACTCCTGGTGTACGTGGCAAAAAGCAAAGGCTACGGATGTTCTTGCTTCTTACCGGCATAAGAAGCCGGTAAACTCAAAATCGCAAAGGCCTCACTCTCGTTTCTTTTTGTCAAAAAAAGAATAAAGTCCACTGTCGACTGTTGACCGAAAAGGTATTGCTGGACAATCGGGTAAGCCCGAAATAATTGAATTTTATAATGCAACGAAAGGAGGAGTCGATGTCTTTGATAAAATGATGTCTGCGTACACCACTACCCGGACAACAAAAAGATGGCCGATGCGAGTATTTTTTGGTATACTCGATCAAGCGGGAATAAACGCAATCGTTTTACATAACCTAATATCGGAAAATAATAATATGATGAAAATTGAATTCATAAAAAAACTTTGCATTGAAATTAGTGCACCCGGAATTGAAACGGCGAACGGCTAATCCAAAGCTATCACGACATTAACGCGTATCCTTGTAGTCCAGTCATTTGGTAGTTTTACCTGGAAAGTTTTCCGGGAGTTTTGAAAATGATTGATTTTATAGATTTCGACGTGCTCTTTTCGAATTTTCACTTTGCCACCTCGTATCTTTGCCGCTCGCGCTGCCATATTGGAAAAATGGCGCCCAAAAAGTTTTTTGACAATATCTCCTTTCCGACTCATTTTACGATGAAAATAGTTATGTAATAAATTAAACTAGAGAAAATTTCCTACAATTTATGTAGTAACCTTTTTTTTTGTAGAATCAATAGTTTTAACGTACGAGCACTACAAAGTCCACTCCAACACGCGTTTTGGCCAAATAACTCATTTCCACACCACCATGATAGAGTAAGTGGTGCGTTTTTTTTTGTGGTATCCTCAGTAGGCCTAATCCACTTGTAATGCACCAATGCAAAATTTAGCGCATTCTCCTTCGCTTCGCCATCCTTGATGGACCAGGTTTGGCGAGTTCATCGTCTTCAGTACCGAGCGAAATGTCACTTATAGAAATTTCTTCCACATCGTCCGTGATGGGATCATCAGCTTCGTTGTAATCCTCTTGTTTCTCGATTTCGTCATACGTTTGCTCGATAATAGTCTCTGTTTCTTCCTCTTCATCGCTATCTTGTAGTGGAACTTGCGAATTATCACAGGTACCATTGCAATTCGTGCATATAACGGAGCACTTTAATCCAGCCTTTCTGCATCCACAGGCTCCCCGACATCCCTTTTTGTATTTGCAAGAAATAAGTTTTAACAAGGTTTCCGGAGCTGGGGGCTCGAGCGTGGTGACAGGAATTAGCCCATTCTTGCTTTTTTTCCATCCCCATTGCTCTGCATTTTTTTTCAACTCCATACCACTGCTGAACCTGGTGATCGGTTCGGAACGAATGTTGTCATGCTGCTGCTTCTATCGGTGGCAGCGATGCAATATTAAATTTATTTTTATATGCTGATTTTGTGAAGCATGTATATCTATAGTTGTTTAACGATATACTTTTTACGCCACTGTAACCGTACAATGCAAGCAGGAAGCGTTCTCCAGCTTCAGGAATGATATCTGGATCGGCATTTTGGTTTTTGAATACCTGGACAAGCTCGTTTAAATCTCGGTTTTTTCGGAGTACATTAGCACATTTTATTTTTCCTTGATTAAAGAGTGCTGATGTTGTATCACAGCAACTGAAGGCGTGCAAGAATAATATGTTATCTGCGGCTGTTTTATCTATGATACTTTTTGTTCAATATATTCGTTGCGAAATTTTTCCTTTTCCTGGTTTGAAAATATATATGTTTGAACGCATAGATAGAGCCGTCAAAAGAATAAGAAGATCTACATCTTCGCCGACAACTATTACGGAATCAAATGTAGATGAAATGCTGATTGCCGTATTGATTATTAGCGTGTCCGCATCTTCCGTGGCTTGCTTGACCATGAAGTTGACGGAGGATAATGTTTTGTCTCGTAGACTGTTCGAAGAGGCCATGAATTTTGGTTTGGAAAAAATAGGTAAATTTCTGGGATATTTCAGCGTAGGATAGGGAAGAGGCTGAAGAGCGGATGAATTGCACAAAAAAAAGAAGCACTGCGATTGTTAAAAATTAATAATCGAACGAAGATTTATTCGTCGTAAAAATAATATAAAAAAGGTAATGAATACAAAAAATTATCAGACAAATGTATCTACAATAAGCAGATACATTTGCCGAAATAATTCAGATAAATATCTGAAATTAATGCAAAGAAATGTCCGAATTCATTCAGATGAATCTTCGAAGTAATGCAGAGAAAATTTCCCGAACTCAGTCAGATGAATATCAGACCGTGTAGCAGATAAATTTTTCGATGACGAAAACGTGCTCGGGGCTGTCACGACCGGAGGGGCGTGAAGGAAAGGTTTGGGTATTTGAGCGTCGAGCGGCAAACGCTATGTCCCATAGACTTTTCCATGCAGTATTATACGCAGAGCGTTTATATAGATATACTCCTAGGAGTATGGTGGGCGCACGCTGATAGACCTCGAGAAGTCTTGCTTTTATCTGGTTGCGACTGAGGAAAGGATGTTAAAGGTTGTGAATAAAGAGATCTAGGATTCTTTATACACTCTTTAATGAAAATAAAATGTTAGTAAAAATACAATAAGAATAGATAGAGGGATCTAGGATTCTCTATATATTCGTAGTACCAAATATAATGTTAGTAGAATACAATTGGTGAATACAAACTTGGTATAATAAAATATTAAGTACTTTACCGGAGAGGTGTCTTTGGAAATCTTTGATTGGTCGTAGCTTACTTATTCTTTGTTGAGTTACGCGAAATGTTTGAAAATATTCTAAGTCCAAATCTGAATTAAATGAAATAAATCGGAAAATATTCTAAGTCCGAATCTTGAATTCTATACTTTAAAACTTTGACTTCTGGACACGACTCGCTCTCTTCTACAGAAGACCCGGAGTTCGATCAGAGATTAAATATATAAGACGGCTAACCGAATGACAACCGAACTACTGCTAACAGTATAAACGCGACCTAGGTACGGAACGGAATGCGCCGCGCGATGGAAAAACGCGCCTTTTATAGGGCCAGATTCGGCAAAGAATGTAGGAAACTTCCTTATTTGGAGTTGTTTATAAGCCTTTGCTTCTTAGAAGCTAGAGCAGGGGGAATAGATGCGGCGTCTTCTGTGCGTAGGCAGGAGGGCTGTTGCTAGGGCCTTAGATTTATGACCGATGCGCTTCGGCCGAGGGGAGCACTCGCCGGTTTGTTGGTGTTTACAGGAAGTCGAGTAAGTGATACATCTGTGTGTGTGGCGTGTGTCAGAATGACCTAAATACTAAGAGCTACTACAAGACGTTGAGTTGAGGGTTTTATGAATGAAAACGCGCAAAGGCTCGAGTTTTCATGGTTAGTTCGTATTACTAAAAGGAAAGAAAACAAAATTTTACGTCGGTTGTGACACCTCCCCACTTAGATTAGACACCGTCCTCGGTGGCTACCAATTTATGCATATTGAATATTTTTAAATAGAAGATATGCTTAAATGGTAAATATTAAAATAGTTAAATTTTGTTTTTCGTTGTCTGAAATGGATTTCGTATCTTAGGTAGGAATATGGGATAGGCATGAAATATTTAGGGGTAGTTCAGGTGTATAAGAAAGAAAAGGAAAAGAAAAAAAAATTGTGACCGTATAATAAAATTTGTATACCTCTTTTACTGGCTTTAGACGGCAAAAATAGCGATGGTATTGGTCTTTTCCTGGCATAATGAAATGTAGGAGACCATACAGATCTAACAATAAACTTGTTGATTGATCTTTTGTTTTGACGACGCTGATTGATTTTGATAGGCGTCTTGATTTCTCGTAGATGCAATTTTAATTTGCATTTGAGATGCCTGTGCCATTATTAAATTTGAGGTGTGTTCACGAAGTGTAATACGGTGAAGGTGTTTGATAGCAGGTGTAACAGGTAAGTATAGATACTTTATCCTTTCATTCGTGAGTAAAAAAAAAGGTAATCGAGTAATTCGATATGCATAAATTTTTCTTATGTCTAGTGTTAATATATGATAAAATTATGCATGATAATAGTAATAATAATAAAAACTGTACGGTAGTGATAATTAATTAAAGAGTGTATGTAATAATAATTGATTAAAATAATAAGTAGTAGTCTGGAGTGTGTAGCAGTAATTGATTAATTCAGTGTGTATAAAATGAACTTAATGTTCAGACAGCAGTTTGTGTGGAGATTTCGTGAACGAAAACAGGGTTGGGCTGACGAGGGGGTCTATCGTAGGTGGTTTCTGCTTTTTTATTAGCAGGTTCCTTTTCTTCTTCCTCAGGCGAGTTGTCGTCATCGTCTTCAAGTGGTGGTGCGGGTCCTTGGCATATGGCGCAAAGCTTGTAGGTACAGAGAAGGAAGGATCCCCGTAAAATGTAGGTCAGTAAACCCATGGCCAGAAGAATCTCTCCGTATATAGTCATCGTTGTGTATAAGGCTTGTCCTTGTTGTTCTCGTTTATGGGCGGCAATTTCTAAGAGTTCTTGTTCCATCTCTCTTAGACTAGCGTCGAAGATCGGGATTCCAGCCGAATTTCGAGATACGACCGAGGGTATATATTTTTAAGTTTCGGTGTCCTGCAGCGGCTTGTAGTGTGATACATTGGGGACGAGCTGGTTTATGTTAAGATTTGATGTAGGTATGTATGTTTCTCGAATGGTCCCTTCGAGTGTTTGACTTCCCGAGATTGTTACGTAGTGTGTTTTAGCGATGCATCCTGGTTTTAATTTCAGGATCCCGGTTTCTTTTATTTCGATAACAATAGCTGCTTCGTGGTCGCATAGGATTTGTATTCTTTCAGGTTCAGGTAACGAAAATAGCCAACCAGACATGGTGTCCAATTGTTTCCAGTATGGTGTTTGTTTCTTTACAACCCTGATTTCACAGTCTTCGTATGATTGATGTCCTCCGTCCGTTAATAGCAATAATTCACAGTTTAGATGGGCTGATACTTCGTAAATAGGATAGCTAGGTGTGCAGATCTGATAGCTGCGGAGGTGTTGGCATCTAGGAGGATCGTTTTCCGGGATAAGTGTGTACTTATCCATTTCTCTTGAGATAATTATATGCGATGCTCTGGGCTGAACATATGCTGCTCCTTGGCTATTGTTTCCAAATTGTTGTGGTATAGGACAGGGGTGAAGTTTGTAGAGAAGGAATTTGGTTGGTTCCAGTAAAGGGATGTGCATCACGATGATTATTTTTTTATCATGATAGGAGGCTGATAGACGGGAAATTTTTGACAAGGTTCCGGAATGGATTTCGTCGAGAGGAATCGGGAATAAGTATCTGTGGTGTGTTTCTGTGAAGCTCTTGACGATGAGATCCAGTGTGACGGGGTTTATAAGTTCTGGGTGTAGAAGTCCCAATTTGATGAAGTGGATTGCGTCCACGATAGCGCGAAGGCTCTCAAGATATGTTTCGGCGATGTTTCCTATGCTATTTCGCCATTCCATCAGGTTTTGCTTATACATTATGGCGTCTGTTGCATTGTGAAACATGTCTGCTAGATTATTCCATTTTGCTTTATGTTCCTGTTCCAGTTCGCTTAATCTTTCAGCGATATCGTGTAATTCTGATCTTATAATGTGGGTTTGGTTTCTTGCAAGGACAGACATCTTCTTCTGATCTCGATATAGTTTATCGATCTCGGTGTTGAAATACTCGGCGTCGTCGGTGGTCAAAGTCCCAAAAAGGCTTTTGCTAACTGTTCCAATGAATCCAAAAGGAACACTTCGTCTGCTCATTATTGGTTCGATGCCTTTTTGTTTCCGTAGGTAGAGAAAGTATTTATTGATCAGGGCGCTTTTTAACGCAAGGTCCTCTTTGTTGATATATGATCCACAACGATCTCCCAAGTATGGTTGGCATGCATGTTCCATCACTGGTACCTCAGAAAACGTCGGTTGGTGGTCTTCGAATGGCTCTAGGTCTATGAATGTCGTGAGCCGCCACTCGGTTCGAGTAAAATGGACTTCGTGCATGGGTTCATAGTAGATGCCGGCTTGGTTGGTGATCTGTTGAATGTCATGTGTTTGGAAAGTCCAGACCTTTCTTAGCTCAAGTGCAAGTAATAATATGATGGTCTTAAAGGTGCTCATTATTGTCTAGAAAAAGAGTATGTATGTAAGTGCAATTGAAATATGAAATTTGAGTTTGAGTTAGGTAAAGTTGTTAAAAGGGTTAGTAGTATATTACTTATTCTCGATGCATCTTTCTCATATATATATATATGTATATGTGTATATACGACACCACTCTCTTCTTTTTCTTTCCGATTTTCTTTTCCTTGACATTTTTCTTTTATCTTTTTATGTTTTGCAGATGTATGGTAGTAAGTTCCTTAGCCAAGGGTGGGAGTGTAAAAGAGTCTGTTTTCTTGGGAGTGGGGTTGTAAGGAAGAAAATTTGTTAGCGAGTTTTCGGAGAGTTCAACATAACGCTTCCGTCTATCATCGAGTTCACCTCGTTTGTTTAAAAGTTTTTGAATTTTAATATTTCAATTCCCCCTTTTTTTTTCTTTATCAGAGAGAAAAAAAAATTTCAATGGCTAGAAGGAAGTTCAATCAGGTGTTTGCCGTAAGTATATTTTTATTTATTATATATATATGGGGCATTCCATATCAAATTGACCTATCAAATGAGTTTGCATCTGCGATTTCGCTACAATTGGAATATGTTTTAGTGCTTATTGAAAGACATTTCTGTGATTTTTTTCGATTTTTTTCGGCCAATAGCTTCGGAGATATCGATTTTTTGAAAATTTGACGATTTTTTTTTCAAATGCCCATAACTTTTTGAAAAATTCATCAATTTTGGTTTTTTTTTTTTAAATTATTCGTTTTCAAACGTAGTTTATAGAAAAGAAACGAATCAATTTCTTCGCTCCAGTCATCTACAGTTTTTTTTCAATTTTGTGTTGAAATCGCGTTTTTGAAGATGTGTGGGTCCTTCGATTTTTTTTTTTTAATTCTCAAAAAAACTTGACAGAATTTGAAAATTTTTAAGCCTAGTCCCATCGTGGGCCAAGTATTTTTACTATATTTTTTCGATTTTTGAAATTTTTTTTTTTTTTCATTGAAAACAATGAAAAAAAAAAAATTCACACACATAATTACTTGTTAGGTAATATTTTTATTGTGAATATTTATTCACTCTTTCTGTCGTTTAAACAATTTAGCTACTTTTCCTTGATCGAATGAAATCGCGTTTTTGAGAATGTGTGGCTCCTTCGATTTTTTTTTCATTCTCAAAAAAACTTGACAGAATTTGAAAATTTTCAAGCCTAGTCCCATCGTGGGCCAAGTATTTTTACTATTTTTGAATTTTTTCGTTATATGTCGCATGACAAAAAATTACACTTCGTTCATCAATCAATATTTAAAAATACAGTATTTTTCATTTTTGTTATCATTCTTATAATAAATATTTGGTATTTTGATTTTTAATGCTAACGAACGAATTTTACAGTCGTACTCTTGCTACCTTGCATCTTGCATCACAACAGCGCCGTCAGGCGGCGTGGCAATCGCCTTTTTCGCTACTGGTAAAACCTAACTTTACCTAAAAAAAACTGCTGTGTTTTTCACAACATTATCAACTGGTCTTCGCGCTTTTCGTCTAGCCTGCACGGGTGGCAAAAATATTTATTATTGATTTTGTTGTAGGCAAAATTTTTGTACCATGGAAACTTCGAGAAAATACTTTTCTTGTTGTAATCCATTTCAATTGAAAAATCACAATATCACGAAAGGATTGAGGTTAGCCACAGAAAACATGCAGAAAAAACACAGTTTCCTCCGTTCCGACTATTTGTGTTCGAACTGTAGAAAGCAATTCAATCTTATACATGCAAAAGATTCGACTGACAATGATGCTGGTGATGGTATGGACGTCGACGATGATGATGAGAATCAAGCTATTTCCGAATCTCCCATAAGAGGTAAACCATGAGGTTTTTTTTTGTTTTTTTTTTAATCTTTAAATTGTCAAAAAATACCTTATACGGTTTTTTATCATCCGAATTTTCACGTTTCCTCTGTCTTAGAATCACAGCCGATGTCTAGTGAAGAAATTGAATCCCAACCTAGTAGTTCGTCACAAATAAGTTTGGCTTCGCAACTACCCGTTATTAACGATGCGTTGAAAATGTTGAACCAATCGCCAATATTGTCTTACAAAATAGACAATGAAACATACTTAAAAACAAAAATCACCGATACTGCTAGCAGCTTGTCAATCACATTAGGATTGGGGCAAGGTTTTGAAAGCCAATCGGACTCACAAGGAAAGGTACTTTGGTGTCCCCCTCCGATTTTGATAATTTTTATATATGTTATAGTCCATCGAAAATTAAGAGACACGTAATTTTTTTTATCGGCTTAAAGTTATTTTTAAGGGGTGAAATCGACCCCCAAAGTTGAGCATGTTTTGCATCTGGTAGAGTGTTTCATATAGAAGCACTTAACCGATCGTAACGAAACCAATTGCAAAACGTTTTTCACGTCAAATAACCTGTATATAATGTTCAACTTCTTATGCACCCCTATTACATGGGGATGATTCACCCCCGAATATCCAGAATTCTTTTGTATAAAAAAAACTTGCAATCCGATTTCAATAAAACAAACGCCATTTTGCAGAGCAAAAAAAATAAAATTGACGTATTTTTGGGTTTTTCTCAGATTAAAAAAATTAAGGGGGTAAAACACCCTTAAAATGTCAAATTTCATTTTGAGCACTGTCCCCTTCCGATTTCAATATTTTTTTTATAAAATGTAGCTTATCGAAAAATAAGACCACCTATTATTTTTATTGGCTCAAAATTATTTTTAAGGCGTGAAATCAACCCCCAAAGTTGGGCATGTTTTGCATCTGGTAGAGTGTTTCATATAGAAGCACTCAACCGATCGTAACGAAACCAATTGCAAAACGTTTTTCACGTCAAATAACCTGTATATAATGTTCAACTTCTTATGCACCCTTACTTACTGCAGGGGGGTGAACCACCCCCTGACATTCATAATTTTTTGTATAAAAGAAAAATTGTCATTCGATTTCAATGGAAAAACCAACATTTTGAAAAGCAAAAAAAAATTATAGTGAATGTGTCTAGATTTTTCCAATAAAAAAAATTAAGCGGGTAAAACACCCCTAAAATCTCAAATTTCATTTTACGCACTTAAATGATAAAATTCAATTCAATTGGTCTCATTATCATTGCGTATCGACTTATATGCTAAATAATATTTATTTCGCATGTACATCGGCTTTTTAATTATATGAAAAATTGAGTACTCCTACATCTTCGGTGGTCGTGAGCTTCACGATTTTTTATTTTTGTATACACATGGTCTGTACACAAATATATATATATAGGTTATACATAGGCGCTAAAATCTTTCATGTAGTAAAAATAGATTCCAATTCAAATTTTCGTTTCAATTATCATTCCTGAACTTAATGATTATATTTTGAACAGTAATGATGTTCTTCGAAGAAATGTTTGAAACAAAGTGACTTTTTACACCATGAACATCTTACTACAGCCACATTTGTGCAGCCTTCAATTTCACATTGTGTTTGAGATGACATACCAAAAGCGAATTCAACGGGATTTTCGAAATGCTCAGGTCGTTCTTCTATGTACCCACTTTTGAACCAGGCATATCGAAATAAATTTTCGTACCTCGGAGATGATAATTGATTATGTACTAGAGATTGCAGCTTGATTATATTATTTCGTAAATGTAGACTTAAATCATAATCAAGTAACATGACACTGTCTGAAAAATGTCTGACATAATTTTTCCAAATTCTAAATCCGAAGACATCAAGTGGCTGGATATTCCCTGTTGTTCCTTTCGGTATGATCATTGTAACAATTTCTTTGTTATGTGGTGTAACTTCCGTGACAACACTAGGGCAATGTCCACTCCATGAGTCTATTAAAAGCACACTTTTCTCACCGACATTTGGGAAGAACACTTCTTGAAGCCATACTTTGAAATGTTCTATAAATCAATATGTAAAAATTAATAGCACATCTATTTTTTATATTTGAATATTACATACCAACGTACCTGATGTAGCCTTGCCAGATTTTGAAACACTTATAAAAACATTGGGAGGTCGAAAAATGGTTCGTTCTACGATTGGCCCCAACCGCCCGGATGGCTCTTTTAAAATTATCAGAAGAGGTGACAACAATTTTCCTGCTGCTGATATTGTCGGCTGGATGGTGTAGCTATGGGTTGTCGCTGAAACGGATTGTACAAGGCATTCTACTTGTTTTGTACCTTCTTCTGTTAACGTTCGCCCTGAATGGACTTCTAATTGGAAACCACTTTGATCAGAATTATAAATATTTTCCAAGCCATATTCCTCAATTTTCAATTGAACTGCGGAGACAAATTTATTAGCATCGTTTTGTAATATGTCCTTTGATTCGAGAGTCTTTCTTGTCACGAATTTATTTATTTTTCTACTTGTTATTCGATGAACTTTTTTAAACTTTTTTATCCATGTTGGCGAAGCCCTGAAACGCAAATTCTCATGCCCAATCAATTTTTGGGCTTGTAATGCCCATCTCCGAAGATCGATATCGTGTACAATGAGACCTGCTTCTATGGCGCTTTTTAAATTATCGATTGTATATTCAGAAATGCGCGACAATTTTTCCTTGTAAGTTCCGCCTTTATTAATTTGTTGAGCCCAGCGCCTTAATTGGCGCACAGATTTAACGAGTTTAAATCGGTTTTGGACTGTTTCTATTTTCCTATTTTGTTTCGTTTTTGCACTTCTCCAGTACTCAACAGCTCTTTGTTTGTAGTCGTAGCTCAAATCTTCTTCATCGTCAGTACACGTTTCAGGGCTTAATGGAGATTCTCCAAGACCCCATTCGATGTCATTATCTTCGACAGGTTCTACTATGACATCTCTAAACGGTTCTTGAAAATCTAATGTCGTATCTTCGACGATTTCTAACTGATTGAACTCTGCCATAGAGGCCTTCAGAATTTCCGCGAAACTCTCTTTCAATTCCACTTCATTATTGTTAACAGGACTGTCAGGAATGTTCATTACCTCGAATGTAAGAAACAACAGTCTTATTACGTTCATTGGATTGATGGACATGTTAATAACAATACGGTATTCACGATAGCGGACACGATAATGACTGATCAACAGTCGAACAGCAACTTAACTTCTGGAATAATATAAAGTCAGTTTTACCTTTTTCATCTTGAGTGGGCGGTTTGATCTGACATCACCACGAAAACAGCATTTTTATTTGGTTTTCGGATATACCTCAAACATTAGCCTGAGCGAACTGGCTTTTTCAAGAATACTTGGGGTCGAGCCACTATAGCGGTTCTTGATATGAATAAGAATATGGCAAGGCATGAGCCAGCTTTGTTTACATTCTGGGCGGTGAATTGCTGATGCGACTCTTTTGATATTTGAGTTTTTTTTTTATTTTCGTAAATCGTTCAAAATAGAAACTTATATAAATAGAACGGATACCAACACTTCTTTATAAACGTGAAGCATGTCAGAAGGGCAGCGGATGTACATGCGAAATAAATATTATTTAGCATATAAGTCGATACGCAATGATAATGAGACCAATTGAATTGAATTTTATCATTTAAGTGCGCAAAATGACATTTGAGATTTTAGGGGTGTTTTACCCCCTTAATTTTTTTTATTCGAAAAATCTAGACACATTCACTATAATTTTTTTTTGCTTTTCAAAATGTTGGTTTTTCCATTGAAATCGAATGACAATTTTTCTTTTATACAAAAAATTATGAATGTCAGGGGGTGGTTCAGCCCCCTGCAGTAAGTAAGGGTGCATAAGAAGTTGAACATTATATACAGGTTATTTGACGTGAAAAACGTTTTGCAATTGGTTTCGTTACGATCGGTTGAGTGCTTCTATATGAAACACTCTACCAGATGCAAAACATGCCCAACTTTGGGGGTTGATTTCACGCCTTAAAAATAATTTTGAGCCAATAAAAATAATAGGTGGTCTTATTTTTCGATAAGCTACATTTTATAAAAAAAATATTGAAATCGGAAGGGGACAGTGCTCAAAATGAAATTTGACATTTTAAGGGTGTTTTACCCCCTTAATTTTTTTAATCTGAGAAAAACCCAAAAATACGTCAATTTTATTTTTTTTGCTCTGCAAAATGGCGTTTGTTTTATTGAAATCGGATTGCAAGTTTTTTTTATACAAAAGAATTCTGGATATTCGGGGGTGAATCATCCCCATGTAATAGGGGTGCATAAGAAGTTGAACATTATATACAGGTTATTTGACGTGAAAAACGTTTTGCAATTGGTTTCGTTACGATCGGTTAAGTGCTTCTATATGAAACACTCTACCAGATGCAAAACATGCTCAACTTTGGGGGTCGATTTCACCCCTTAAAAATAACTTTAAGCCGATAAAAAAAATTACGTGTCTCTTAATTTTCGATGGACTATAACATATATAAAAATTATCAAAATCGGAGGGGGACACCAAAGTACCTTTCCTTGTCAGACGATTATTTGACAATGATTGAGGCTTTGAAATTGAAGTTTCATGACAAGGATACTAACAAATCTCAAAAAATTCAAATCCTCACTGTGTTACCCCCAAACTGGACCATTTATAAAATGTGTAAAGTAATGGGTTCGACAAAATATTTAGCTAAAGCTGCTAAAAGCCTGAGGGAAAAAAATGGAATATTGTCATTGCGCGATCCAAAGCTAGGTAAAAATAAAAGTTTACTCTTTTTTAATATTATTTTATTATTTGTAATTTTACTCATTCTACAACCCTTTTGATTAGGCTGTCGTTTATCTGAAGATATTAAGTTGAAGGTATCAGAGTTTTATGTTGATGATGAAATGAGCATGATGATGCCTGGTATGAAAGATTTCGTTTCCGTGCGAAATGAAAATGGCGAACGTGAGCACATTCAAAAAAGGCTTATTCTTTCAAATCTCAAAGAATTATATCAGCTTTTCAAACTGCGTTATCCGGATTATAAAATTGGCTTTTCAACATTTGCTTCGATGCGTCCAAAGCAATGTGTTCTTGCTGGGCCTGTCGGTACGCATACCGTGTGTGTTTGTTCAATGCACCAGAACATTAAGCTAATGATTATAGGTAAGCATACAAAAATTGGACTTTAACTGTTCATCTTTTTTTTTTTTTTCTTTAAAAAAGTTACTATTATTGTTTTTAATCGATTTCAGGTTGTAACTTGGGCAAATTATCGAAAAACCTTGCGAAACCGTTAGTAGATTATCATGACTGTTTCGAAATCGTTATATGCGAAAATCCTTCGACAAACTGCTATTATGGCGAATGTGCAAATTGTCCGGGAATTGATAAACTCGAAGATGTATTAGTGAATCTGCTTGACAACAACTATGTTGATGATATAACCTACAAGCACTGGGTTGCTCATCCTAGAACGAGTCTTGAAACTTTTACAAAAAGTTCATTTGACTTTGTAGAAGATTTTTGTTCTCAGATGATTAATCTTTTGCCTCATGCTTTCATTGCTAAAGAACAAGCAAAATTTCTAAGATACAAAAAAGAATCATTAGAAGTCGATGATTTTATTGTGATATGTGATTTTGCCGAAAATTACGCATTTGTAATTCAAGATGCAGCGCCTGGATTCCATTGGAACAATAAACAGGCGACTATATTTCCAGTGGTGATATATTTCAAGACAGATGACGAATTATGTCACAGAAGTATAGTAATAATATCTGACTGCACTTCTCATGATGCTGATGCAGTTCACGTATTCATTAAAATTGTTATCGAATACATCAAAACTATATCGAAAAGTGCAAAGAAAATTTGCTACTTTTCAGATGGCGCGCCACAGCAATTCAAGAACATTAAAAATTTTGTGAATCTTTATTACCACGAAAAAGATTTTGGTGTAGATGCTGAATGGCACTTTTTTGCCACAGCACATGGAAAAGGTCCTTGCGATGGCGTTGGCGGCACAATTAAAAGATTAGCATCACGAGCAAGCTTACAATTACCATATGATCGACAGATCACGACACCTCAAGAGCTGTATGAATGGGCTGCACATCCTAACAATTTACCGTCTATTGAAATAAGATATTCATCAAATATTGATTATGAAAAAAACAAAAATACTCTGCAATCTCGATATATTCGAGCAAAACCAGTGACGGGTACTCAAAAATTGCATTGTGTAGTTCCAAATAAAGATGAATCAATTACAGTTAAGCAATTTTCCTTATCCGATCAAGGAAAAGTAGTTAAATTGTTTAAACGACAGAAAGAGTGAATCACAATAAACACAGAATACACAATAAAATTATTACCTAACAAGTACTTGTCATTGTGTGCAAATTTTTTTTTTTTCATTGTTTTCAATGAAAAATTTATTATAGAACTTATGTTTCTTAGAATAGTTGTTAAAGTCCTTTCGGAATGATATTCCTAGAATTTTCAAAAATCTTTCGAGAAAAAAAAAAAAATTTCAATAATCGAAAAAATATAGTAATAATACTTGGCCCACGATGGGACTAGGCTTAAAAATTTTCAAATTCTGTCAAGTTTTTTTGAGAATAAAAAAAAAAAAATCGAAGGACCCACACATCTTCAAAAACGCGATTTCAACACAAAATTGAAAAAAAACTGTAGATGACTGAAGCGAAGAAATTAATTCGTTTCTTTTCTATAAACTACGTTTGAAAACGAATAATTTAAAAAAAAAAAACCAAAATTGATGAATTTTTCAAAAAGTTATGGGCATTTGAAAAAAAAATCGTCAAATTTTCAAAAAATCGATATCTCCGAAGCTATTGGCCGAAAAAAATCGAAAAAAATCACAGAAATGTCTTTCAATATGTACTAAAACATATCCCAATTGTAGCGAAATCGCAGATGCAAACTCATTTGATAGGTCAATTTGGTATAGAATGCCCCATATATATATATATATATTTATATTCTTGTTTAATAAAAAGAATTATATGTTTTACAGGCGGTATGGGATGTGGTTTACATCTCTTTTATGAAGCGGAGGAGGGGCGAGAGAGCCCAATTGCGCCGGCAGAATGACGAATGGAAGGAGCGGACTTCCGAATTCTTCGATGTTTTCGGCATTCGTTGGATGATCGAGGGTCGTTGGGGGCAGGATCATCCCGAGGATGATTGGGACCATCCTGCCTGGTCCCATCCGCTCCAAGTGATGGCAGCGTACGACCGCGATTAATGAGGTCAAAAAAAAAAGAAAAAAAAAAATTTTGTGTAAAAGAGTTTTGGGTGGCCCTTTTTCCTTTTCAGGGAAAGGGGCGAATAAAAAAAAATTTCTTTTTAATTATTTGTGTTTGTGTTATTTATTTATTTGTTTAATTTTGTATTTACGTCCGTCCACCTCCTTTTATACACTGTCGTTGTTTATCTCGTTTCGTCATCGTTGGATTGTTTAATCGTTTGGTCTTTGTTATTGTCGTTTATTCCTGGTTTTGTTTCATCGTCGGATATTGGTTTTCGTTCTCTCTTTTTTTTTTTTTTTTTTTTTTATTATAACTGTATATATTTTTGTTAATTTCATTGTTATATATGTATTTTTGCTTTATTTTCATTTTTTTTTTCTATTTATTTATTTGAGGGAAAAATTTTGCTATATTTGTCAATATTTTTTTTTATTTTTTTTTTATTTCTTTTTTTATTTTATTTTTTTTTTTTTTCATTTTGTCTTTTTATTTGTTTTATTTTATTTTAATTTTTAATTAATACATTTTTGTTTATTTTAATTTTCCTTAAAAAAAAATTTCATAATAAAAATTAAAATTTTTTTTTTTTTTTTTTTTTTTTAATGCCATAGTTTTGTGATCGTGGGATTTGAACCCACGACCTTCGACTTGTTAGGCCAATACCCATCAACTATGCTATGGGTACTCCGCTGAAAGATGTCGTTGGAAAATAGTATAGGGCCTTGTGACTCAAGGCACAGGGTTTCAATTTTTCTATATAATTATATCCTCTTTTTTCTTTTTTCATATATATATATTTTTTTATTTTTCTTTTTATTATTATTATTATTTTATTTATTTATTTATTTATTTATTAAAAAAAAAGATTAATTAAATTTATTTAATTGAACTAAAGATGGTTAAAATAAACGATAATTTGTAATGGAAAATTTTAAGTTTATTTATTACGAAGGTGTCATATATTCACCTCTTATATATAATTATATATTTGTTATTCATTGTAGATTTATATTTTAGCATGCATGTATACAGGTGTGTAAGGTTTCATACAAGTCTCTGTATACTTATTGTAGAGTAATAAAAAAAAAATTGTAAACATATATTTTTTTTGTAAGTATTGGCACTCTCTTTCGGTGTCATGCTGTTTTATGGCAACCAGGCTTAAAGTTAGACTGTCTGTGTCGCTTCACCAGTATCTTCTCTTTTTTTTTTTTCTTTGCCTGGTGAAGTATGGTCACGGGCTAATACTATATAAAGATGTCTTTCGGGGCCACATAGTAATGTTGTGATTTTAATTCGAGTTGTTTTCATTGGATTGATTTTGATTGCTGTTATTTTGTTCGATGAGTATGTCGACACGTTGGGAGGGTATGTCTGTTAATAGGGCTTCGGCTATGAATCCTTCTGTCGCTAGGCCACGGTTCAATAATATTCGCCGTATATCGAGGCCTGTGGGTCTGTCGTGTAATTCTACTCCTAGGGTTAGGGAACTACATCCTCCTCGACAATTTATGCCTTTCATCTTTAAAGGGCGTCTGGCTAGGAGATCCTCGAGAAATCTCGTTTCGCTGTCCGGCCAGGCTCCTTCAAACTTTGGCTCTAAATTGTTTAGGTGGACACGAATAGCTTTACCCGTGGATAATGTGAGCGCGGGTGGTAAGGGTCTCAGATCGTGTATGTTGAATCGGAGCACACCCCCAATGTCCACTATGTCCAGGGCGACGAATCCATTGTTAATTGCTAAAATATTACCTCTTACCCAGCTATCGGCTATTTTCACCGCGCAACTACCTGTTTGAAGAGGGCCCATCATACCCATATTGAAGATTGGATAGTCCCGCAGGTACTTGTCGATCGCCTTGCTGTATTTTTCCACCTTTGGTATATTCTTTGCCTTTATGACGTAGAAGTGCGATGGAGAATATATTGTTCCCGTGTATACCACGTATTTATTTCCGATCCTCATTAAAGGCGATTTCATTGGTATCGGAGGGTTCATTGTATAGCTATGGAGTATATGTGTTATTAAGAATGTGTGTATGTATAAAAAGTGAGCTTGTGTTTTCTCATGCAATGATGAAGATAAAGAATATTGTTAGACGGAAAGAAGCAAAAGGTATATATATATATATATACTATTTTATTCTCATGTTTATTCTTCCCCAAATTGTTCCTTTACTAGTTGGTCCCAGTAGGGGTCTGATTTTCTTTTAGGCACGGGTGAGAGGCCGAACAGGGATCTTAGGTTAAAAATGTCTCCCGGGTTAGCTTCTGGGTCCCATTCCACTAAGCATTTGCTACGCGGGTCCTCTTTCCAAAGTTCAAGTACTCTTTCTCGGCGTTGACGTCTTGATTGACGTACTTCGATGGCATGGGCGACAAAAATGACTAAATATCGTTTATGATGTTTTGGTATATTCTCCAGTGTTGTTTGGTGGGTAGTAATTTTACTATGGTCGGAATTATTACTTGTAGGGGTAGGCATTCTGGAACAAACCCCAGATGATCGTAAGCAAGAAATGAATGAAATGAATTTTGTTAATTTTTACTTTCCCAATTTATTACGACTGCGCGCCCGTTTTCTATATCTACTCTGTTAAAAATCCAAGCTAAAATGCAATCATCGCATTTATATGGTGTTTGTGTTCTTAGTAATTCTAGTCCGCAAATACTGCAATGAGCTGTGTGATAAGGGCCTGGTATTAATTTGTGTTTATCTAACATTTGAGTACCTTTGTTATCCTGTTCTTCGGTGGAAATTTCGAGATAGCAATCTTCACAAAAATGTCTCGTATAATTATCTAGATACCATGGTGGTCGTTCTGAGATTACTTTTACACATCGGGCTTTAACAATACTTTTATAAAATTCGTAATTTCTGCCGGGTACTCTCACGGCGGGAATTGAGTATAACCAATCTAATGTTTCTTGTTCATTTAAAAAGTTAAGTTCTTCCTCCGAGATTTTCATGCTTGTTATGTTTGGAAGATTAATGGCTACTTAAAAGGAGCTTGTTGACTTTAGTATTTCCCGTACCTTGGGTCGTTGGCCAGGATTATTTTCGTTAGTTGAACGATTCGGTGGTATTGAAACTGGAATTAATTTTGCGATATTAATTTTTGGTAAAATTATTTTAGTTGAGACTATTTTTGGTTTTGCAACAAAAATTGGTTTTTTTGTATTTGTCTCGGGTGGTGTAGTTTCTTCAGGAACTATCGATTGAAATTGACTGAGATTTCCCAATATTATTATTTTTATTTAATTATTTATTTATTTTATTTATTTATTGTTGTTGATTCATTTTAAACGTTCGTCCGTCATATCGTTCACTAATTCGTTTCATTCACTCATTTTGTCGTTCATCCATTTGTTTATTAAAAAATTTTTTTTTTTTTTATTTCTTTTTTTTATTTGGGAAAATTGCTTTTGGTAGAACATTATTTTATTTTAACTATTTTCTCTAGATTCTATTTCATAAGTACCGAGTTCAATATGTTTGAGACAGTATGTCTCGAATCGTGGGTCATTCATGTTGATACCGGCAAGAGGAGGAGGTGATCTATTGTATTCTATTGGTTGCAATTGGTATTGGGGTTGAACGATTGCAATTTTAGTTGAGAGAGGCTTTTCTTCAATTATGCGTGGTAGGTGGTCTTCTGTATCCTGCGATACCCATTGATGATATTGGAAACTTGAAGGATTTGAATATTCCTTTATTAATTTTTTTAATTGATACTTTCTACCAGCTCGGCGAGTTCTAGGCATTGTGGACAGTTATTGCGCAGGTAGGTAAGGGTCAAGTAAAGGAACGAGCGAGCAACGACAAATTGCTCCGTCTCGCTTTTAGGGAAGGAACGAGCGAGCAACGACAAATTGCTCCGTCTCGCTTTTAGGGAAGGAACGAGCGAGCAACGACAAATTGCTCCGTCTCGCTTTTAGGGAAGGAACGAGCGAGCAACGACAAATTGCTCCGTCTCGCTTTTAGGGAAGGAACGAGATATGTAGGTTTGCTACACTATTCACAAGTACCTTGGTTTTCAGTTAGTCAAAATCTAAATTTCGCAATTGACTCGGTTTCGACAGGATACTGAATTCCAGACGACGTATAATGATTTGGTTATATAAAAACAAAAAAAAATTTCTTATTTGTTCTCTTTTGTTTATTTTGTTTATCTATTATTATTATTATTATAATTATGTATGTATTTTATTTTTATTTACTCAAAAAAAAAAAATTTTTTTTTTGTTTTGAATTTCTATAGAATAATTTTTATTTATTTTTATTTTATTTTATTTTATTATATATATATATATATATATTTTTTTTATTTTTATGGATTTCTCAAGTTTCAGCTCAAATTTTCGGTTTAATTTCCTAACCCGTTAAATTTTGTTTAGAAAAATTATAAAGAATTGAATTAATTAATAAATGTTCGAACCTCAGTCAAAAATCGATGTATTTCCTTTTAAATGAATTATCATATGAATGAAATTTAATGTGATTTCAGGAAGAGTGCTATTATTAATGATGTGAATAATTTCATTAAATACCTTGAGTGTGAGTTTTGCGTTGAATGGTATCTACTGTTGTGTATCCCAGTCTGTTAGGTGGATAAAAAAAAAATTCTTGTTTCGGCTATGACTCGAATGTTGCACTTGCACAGGGTTCACTTTCGAAGACTTGATGTAACACCATGAAAAATTTTGTTAGACTAAATACTGATCGGATTTTTCTTCTCTTTTATACTCTAGCCTCATCCCTTCCTCGCGGGTTTTAGATAAGACTAAAGGGGAAAATTTTTTTTTTTTTTTTTTTTTTTCATGATTTCATATTTTCATATTATTAAACGGCATATAGGAGAAGATCAAAAATTGTCTCTGTTTGTGTGTGGGTGTTTTGGTGTAAATGCTCTAGTTGATCTGTTAAAAGTCGGGGTATCTGAGTTATATGGCCCTTGGGTGCATCAGCAAGTCCTGCTAGCTAAAGACCTATACATTAGTCTTCAGGGTAGTTCCTTCTTTCTCTAATTTATTAGGCCCGGCCTGTCCTTTCGGCGCAGCGAGTGACGTCTCCTTCAACGAAGGGCCGTATCGCTGGTTCCTTTTCTAGCCTTATGCATTTTTAGTTTATCTAAATGTTTCAAAATTCTTTTCCCACTGGGTGTCTCCAGTACGGCGTTATGTCGGTCGAGCAATTCTGTAATCTGATATGGCCCGACATAGCAATTGTCGAATTTACCCTTTTTCGGTTCTTTTACTACATATACCATGTCTCCTGGTTTAAAATTTTTGATATGTATTTTTCTATCGTAATAGTGTTTCGAGCGATGTTTAGACTTAATTAAGGATTTGGAAGCGAGTTGTCTCATTTCCTCGAATCGGGAAGTGAGATCGCATAAATAATCACCATAGGTTTCGATTTTTCCCGAGGAGGGGAAAGAACTCGGGGTTCGAGCAGCTTTGCCATATACTAGCTCAAAAGGCGTAAATTTTGTAGACTCGTGAACCGACGTGTTGTAAGAAAACATGGCAAAGGGGACTAGTTTATCCCAATCCTCGTATTTATTTATGTAGTGTTTAATAAACTCTGCCAAAACTATGTGGCTTCGTTCTAAGGAACCGTTAGTTTGAGGGTGATAACCAGAGGTGGTTAGGTGTTTTATTTTAAATATTTTAGCAAGATTGTTGAATACCTGTCCAACAAATGATCTACCTTGATCACTCAAGATAATTCTTGGGGTACCGAATTGGATGATCAGGTTTCGGGCTAAAGCATCAGCTATTGTTTCAGCTTTTATATTGGGTATTGGAACCGCAATACAATATTTTGTCAAGTTATCTTGAATAGTTAAAATGTGTTTATTTCCGTTCGGAGTTTCTGGTAACGGTCCTACCGTGTCGATAGAGACTTTATCAAAAGGTTCTGATGGAGTGTCTGTAATTATCATTGGCTCGCGAGTTTTTATCCGAGTTATTTTTTGTTGTTGACAATCGGGACAAGTTCTTACGTATTCCGTAACTTCGTCTTTAAGGTTAGGCCAATAAAATCTTTCGCGAATGCGTTTATAAGTTTTAGTAATTCCTTTATGTCCACCGATTAGACTTTCATGGTATTCCGATATTATTTCTTGTCGTATTGCTTCGTCAGGAATTGTTACATTTCCGCGGCAAATTGTAATTACACATTCGCAATCGTTTAAGCATTCTTCCAATAAATCTGCAATAAAAGAATGACTGAAATTTTCCAACATGTCTCCGGGCTTGGATATCCGGAGCGTTTTAATTTGATATTTATTTATTGTGTCTTTAACTGTGTTAAGTACTTCTTTGAGCTCTTGAACAGAAAATGTTTCAAAATGTTTGTCGGTCAATACCGCACTTAATATTTTGTAATTCCCTTTATTTGTTACTAAAACTTGTTTGCGTTTCGGTTTCTTAAATTTTAAATCTTGTGGGAAAATTTTGTTAGTCTCGATTAATAATCGTGATATGACTGTGGTAAACTCACAGTCGGCGGAGATAAAATGTAAGTAATTGCCTTTATGATAAGTTAGATTTTCGTTCGTGGTGTTTATTTGTAAAGGGTTATCATCTGTTTTCATATGTGGGTAATAAATTCCAGGGGGTATGGTTTGTGAAATGGTTTTCTCAGGGTTTCTGGCTGGTAATTCTTCGACAATCTCGGGGTTGCTTTCTTCGGACTCATTCTCCGAGTTGTCAAAATCTAATCGTAAATTGCTTTGGACTTGTCGACGAGGTTCTTCGTCGCTAGTTATCTCTTCCTCATTATGGGTAACGGCGGGCGTTGATCTACATACAGGGTGTCGGAAAGTTATCATTGACTCTCGTGTTTTCCCTATTTCATTGTCGGCGTCTTCTGATTCTGTATAATCGTCTGTCTGTGTCCCGCAACTTTTATTTGCATTATCATTACCTTGAGCACCGTCCCACCAATAGTGATCTACCTTTGGACTTTCATTTATTTCGATTATATTTCTATTATTTACTGGTGCGGGTAAATTTTCAGTATCTGTTGATTGACCACTATTGTCCAATGATTCGTTTATGTCAAATGCAAATTTTAATGCGTCAGTAAATCGTTTCAAGGGTGGAGGATCTGGAGATTTCTTAGCCTTTGTAGAGATAGTCCTCTTTTCAGCTAAGCTGGGAAAAGCGCTGTTTCGTGCGCGTGCGGCCGGAGGTCGTTGCTCTGTATCGGATGAGTCAGAGGCGACCCTTGCTGGTGGGGCCTTGGTATGAGTTCGTGGTACCTTTACTGGTACTATAGGAGGAGGTTTACTAATTATTTTACGATTTCTTACTCTTTCAGCGATTGTGCTACCGGGTAAGTTTGATTCTTCTAACACTGTAGGTAAGGGTTTGTTTTTACTGCCCGGTGGTCGACCTCGTTTTATTATAGGGTTCAGACCGGTAGCCTTGCGAGGGACTACGGTTGTTGTTGTTTTCCTCGCGGCGGATGATATAGGTAATAATGTGACGTTTGGAATGACAGGGTTTCGTGATAGCGCGTCCGCGTTTGAGTTGAGTCGTCCTGGTTTATAAATGAAAGTATACTCGTATTCGCGTAATCGTATTCTCCAACGAATTAATCTTTGAACAGGTAATTTTACTGAATCGATCCATTTTAAAGGTTCATGATCACTGACGAGGGTAAAGTGTCGGCCGTATAAGTATGGTCTAAAATGTAATATCGCGTAAACAACTGCGAGACATTCTTTCTCGGTTGTACTATAATTTTTCTCGGCTGAATTTAATATTCTAGACATGTAAGCTATTGGTTTGTCCTCTCCAACCTTTCCTTGACTCAAAACTGCACCGATCGCATAATTTGAAGCATCGGTAGTTAAGATAAAGGGTTCTTCAAAATTTGGATATTGCAATATGGGAGAAGAACACAAGGCCCTTTTTAAATAATCAAATCCCTTTTGTTGTTCGGGACCCCATTTAAACTCAACATTTTTCTTTAATAGATCACTCAAAGGTTTAGCTTGTTCGGAAAAATTTTCTATGAATCTTCTATAGTAACCGGCTAGGCCGAGGAACTGTCGAACGTTCGTGACTGTTTTGGGTATAGGAAATTTTTCGACCGCCTCTGTCTTTTTAGGGGCGGGGCGTACGCCTTCATCACTGATTATATGACCGAGATAAATCACTTCGGTATTAAGGAATTCACATTTGTCTGGTTGAAGTGACAATTTAGCATTACTAAGTTTATCGAAAAGTCTTCGAACCTTTATTCCGTGTTCTTCTAAGGAAGTGGCAAAAAGCACGATATCGTCGAGATATACAAATAATTCACTGTCTTGCAACCCGAGAAGAACTTTGTCCATTAAGCGTTGAAAGGTAGCGGGTGCATTTTTGAGACCGAATGGCATTCTAGCATATTCGTAATGTCCGTTAGGGGTACTAAAAGCAGTCTTTTGTCTGTCCTTGGGATCCATTTCGATTTGATGGAATCCACTCGCTAAATCAAAGGTCGAAAAATATTTTGCTCCACCGAGTCTATCAAGAATTTCGGTGATGTTTGGCAAAGGATAAGCATCGCTTATTGTTTTTGAATTTAATTCACGAAAATCAATTACCATTCTCCATCGTTTATTTCCTTTCGAATCAAGTTTCTTAGGTACAATCCATAAGGGTGAGTTATATGGAGAGGCTGAATTTACAATGACTTTATTTTCCAATAATTTATTGATTTGTTTATTAATTTCTTCTTTATGAGCAGGCGGAAATCGGTATTGTCGTATAGTCACAGGTAATTCGTCTGTAGTAGGTATCGTGTGTTTCATTTCTGTCGTGGCAGGTAGTTTGTCGCCAGGTAGATGAAATAGGTGAGGGTATTCTTTTATTAAATCGAGAACGTGTTGTTTCTCTTCCGAATTTAAATGATCTAAACGGAGTTTTTCGCGAATTCTTTGATCTCTATCAATGGAATTTTCACATGCACTTTCATCACTATCGGGGTCGAAGAAATCTTCTGAATCATAATATTCAAATGGAATTAATTCTTGAGGAGGTACGTCTATTTGAGCGTCGTCCTCATATGAATTAACAGCATAAATGTAACATGTACCATTATCGTTTGTAACGATTGCATTTCCCATAAAAATATTTTCTGGGGTTTGGATGCGAGGGAGAAATCCCGTCTTTAAGTCTGTATTAGATATTTTAATTGGGACTTTCATGCGAGTGCGAGCTTTGAGAACGAAAGTTGTTCCCTCATCTTCTAGTATTACGTTACATGCATTATCTGAGCTCTGAGCTGTGTCTTCAGGATTACTCTCGAATGGAATCGGAGTTATTGGTTTTGAAGTAGTAACTAACGTGTTGTGGTGAAAAGACAATTCTGCCCTTTCGTTTTGAAGAAATTCAATGCCTATTATGCCGTCTGCGGGGATAGCAGAATTTTCGTTAAGTACTTGAAACTTTGCTGGTTTATCAAATAATGTTAGCTCGGTTGAACCTAATGTTTGAATTTTGTCGGGTGTTATACCTGATAATGTTAAGAAATCATGACCGGCAATTATACATCTGCGTTTTAATGCCTGTAATTTAATTATGTTTATATCGGCTCCTGTGTCTATCAGGAAACGTCCAAAACCGTTTTCGAGTTCCGGAGCTCGTAAAATAATTATTGGGGAACGCCCTTGTCCGCAGGTCCATCTAACAAATCTCCTGCTGTGAGGAATTTCACGGCTGTAGGACGCTGGGTCTGAGGGTCGCTCGTCGATGCGTCCACTCGACGGGCGTCTTGAGAGTTTAAATTATCTGAAGTGTTATTAGGTCGGGGAGATACTGGTCTCATGTTTTGGAACGAATTTTCACGTTTGTAAAAAGGGTTTTGATACATTGGTTGAGAGAATTGATAATTTGATTGATATTCGTTGTACTGAAGGTACATTGGAGGTCCGTAGGGGACTGGAGGATAATACGGTGGTCCGTAAAAACCGTTTGGTGGATAACCATAAAAATTTCTTGGTTGTTGATTTCTATTTGGAAATCTTCGTGTAGGAAAATTTTCACGTATTGGTCTCTGTTCACGAGGTGGGGTGGTATCGCGACGGAATATTCTGCTGAAATTCGAATTTTTGTTATCAAAATTATTTTCTCGATCTTGAAAAGATACTCGACGGTATCCATTATTATTTTGAGGTGAACGATTTTGTTCGATTTGAGTATATCTCAATGAGTTTGAATTACGAACATTTGCTCCTTGCATATCTCGTTCTATGCGTTGAACGACTTTAAATGCGTCTTCAAGGGTCTGAGGATCTTGAACGCTGATGGCGTATAATAAATCGTCAGATAAGCCTCTTTTAAATGACTAGTGCTACTCCATCGAGCATAGGCAACATTTGGGTTGCTTCTGCCTCGGTAAATTTATCTTTTAATGCGGCGATTGCACTTGAGCGTAATCGCTTAATTCGCGTATAATAGTCAAGTACGGTTTCGTCACGTCTTAATCTGACAGCTTGAATTTCGGCACAATAATAAGGATACGATTTCTTAGGTGAAAAATATTCTTTCAAAGCTTTTGATAAGTCTTCTACTGATTCTATTGTTTTATCAGCTACCGCGTCGCGAGCTGTTTCTTTGAGTTTCGAACAAACTCCTTTGAAAAATGACGTTTTAAGGCCTTCGGGCACGAACGTATAACCATTTTCTACGTCTTCTATAAATGATTTAAGGGGCATATTTTTGCCGTTAAAATTTGGCACGTGAATTAGTGCTTGTTGTAAGGCCATACACTCGCCCATACTCGTGAGCATAGCATCGGTAATGGCTTGATGATGTGTGAGATTTGCAATTTCTGCCATTTTTATTTAATTCGTTAAACACCTTTTATTTATTTAATTTGTTAATCTTTTGTTATTTGGAAAATTAATAATTGTTAATTTTATTTTCACTAGTAGCAACAAGAATTAAGCGCTCAGCGTACTGGTATCCCACCGCTGTCACCAAATTTTTATCTGTCACGACCGGAGGGGCGTGAAGGAAAGGTTTGGGTATTTGAGCGTCGAGCGGCAAACGCTATGTCCCATAGACTTTTCCATGCAGTATTATACGCAGAGCGTTTATATAGATATACTCCTAGGAGTATGGTGGGCGCACGCTGATAGACCTCGAGAAGTCTTGCTTTTATCTGGTTGCGACTGAGGAAAGGATGTTAAAGGTTGTGAATAAAGAGATCTAGGATTCTTTATACACTCTTTAATGAAAATAAAATGTTAGTAAAAATACAATAAGAATAGATAGAGGGATCTAGGATTCTCTATATATTCGTAGTACCAAATATAATGTTAGTAGAATACAATTGGTGAATACAAACTTGGTATAATAAAATATTAAGTACTTTACCGGAGAGGTGTCTTTGGAAATCTTTGATTGGTCGTAGCTTACTTATTCTTTGTTGAGTTACGCGAAATGTTTGAAAAAATTCTAAGTCCAAATCTGAATTAAATGAAATAAATCGGAAAATATTCTAAGTCCGAATCTTGAATTCTATACTTTAAAACTTTGACTTCTGGACACGACTCGCTCTCTTCTACAGAAGACCCGGAGTTCGATCAGAGATTAAATATATAAGACGGCTAACCGAATGACAACCGAACTACTGCTAACAGTATAAACGCGACCTAGGTACGGAACGGAATGCGCCGCGCGATGGAAAATCGCGCCTTTTATAGGGCCAGATTCGGCAAAGAATGTAGGAAACTTCCTTATTTGGAGTTGTTTATATAAGCCTTTGCTTCTTAGAAGCTAGAGCAGGGGGAATAGATGCGGCGTCTTCTGTGCGTAGGCAGGAGGGCTGTTGCTAGGGCCTTAGATTTATGACCGATGCGCTTCGGCCGAGGGGAGCACTCGCCGGTTTGTTGGTGTTTACAGGAAGTCGAGTAAGTGATACATCTGTGTGTGTGGCGTGTGTCAGAATGACCTAAATACTAAGAGCTACTACAAGACGTTGAGTTGAGGGTTTTATGAATGAAAACGCGCAAAGGCTCGAGTTTTCATGGTTAGTTCGTATTACTAAAAGGAAAGAAAACAAAATTTTACGTCGGTTGTGACAGGGCCAACAATAGCGGCAACCCGGCGTTCACGTGCCTCGTGGCGAAAGGACCGTTAAAATAATCTGAATGAAAATCTATGTCGATATAAGTTAGAAAAAGTCCGGAATAATGGTAAATGTGAACTGACCAAAACGTTAAAAGTTTCACGGGCGTAAATCGTGAGACTTCGCGCGAATTGAACAGAACCCCGAATTGAAAGAAACCGTGATGAAAAGACTGAAGCGAAGCGTTCTGTTTGCAAGAAAAGTCCGAAGCTCCACCCGTTATTAGCTTGAATAAACCGGGCGTAAATCGTTTCACTCTCACTAATAATCGTTGAAAATGGCTGTAGTATTACCGCGAATACCCCGGTCGTAAATCGTTTTAGTCGCGGTAACAGAAAGAAGGGTAACGAAGAATTTGAAAGAGTGTTTGAATGAAAAGATCCGGGTGTGACAGAAATACCGAAGGGGACCCGAAGACGACCCGTGCCGTGTAATAGAAAATTTGCACACCGAGTTGAGCGAAGCGTTGCCTTTGGTTGACAATTTAGAACTGATCATGAAGAAGAACCCGGAAAGTAGAGAAGTCGAAGGGAGGGGAAGATGACCAGTGCCGCGTACAGCGGAGCCCAAGCGCGAGAGACCGACGTGCACTGAGGGCCTCATGCGGCAACTCCGAAGTACTAGCGAATTCTGAACATAGACCGTGGAGCGAATATCCTCTAAAACGATTCCTGCACCTGTTTTTACAATACGCCGACGTTCTTCTGTCTTGTTGTCAATTTTTTGATTGTACCAGGCTTCCGTCAATAACTTTTACCTTGTGTTTCGTAAACAAACCACAGGAGCCTTATTGGCAGTGAAGGCAATCAAAAGGCATGCGGGCGATAATCACCTTCAATTTTGGTTATCAGTTCGTCCAGAGAAAATTGACACTCTTCAGAATTCTGCTCGAGATAAGAGTAAATATACTGTATTGCAGTTTCGATCTCGTTTGCATACGGACCTCTTTTTTTATTTCTCCAGCCGGTGGTGCGTGGTACAATTTTTTCATGCATGAATTGTGATATTGTGCATCGACTGCGACCAAATCATGGATATGCTCGAGACGCTCAACAATCGCTCGACCCCAATCATCATTACGAGCTCTAGCAAGTTCTGAAATGGTGTCTTTCATCGATAATTTACGCACACTATACACAATATTACGATTGCACAAGCGCGTCTGTTTTTGTTTGGCTATAAACTCTGGTGCTATTTCAGCACCGCACAAAAAACAATGATCTCTGAATGAGAATGTTAGGGTAGTGGATCGAAGTTGCGGATGGGGAGTCGTGACATCGCTCCCTCTACGCAAAGAAGCAGAGATTAATTTCTCATTGTTATAGCGTTTTCGACACACATCGTGAACCACTATCGATCTCAGTTCCTCCAAGTTTGCCCTTGTTGTCCTTTCTTTGAATACTTGATTTTCGAAAAGTCTCCAATCCTTTTTCCTTCACTTCAATCACCTCACTTCCTTGCAATGAATTTCCACAAATAAAACAGTTCACTTCCTTCGAAGCCATGGCTCTAAAAATGCGAACGACACTGTAGAACGATAAACTTGTACTGATGATTCAGGCAGAATATTTGAGCTCTGTTGGCAGATGTTCCGTACAATGGAAGTGGGGGGGATGCTAAACAAGTCGACGTGTCCCTTTATACCTGAGATGAATCTTGTAGGCAATAGTAGACCGGGTTTTCAACGCGTAGTGAAATATTTTTCGTTAATATACGAAAAACGCGTGTTGGTGTAGATGTATCTTGATTTGTGGCGCTCGTACGCTGAAACTATTGATTTTACGAAAAAATAGGTTACTACATAAATTGTAGGAAATTTTCTCTAGTTTAATTTATTACATAACTATTTTCATCGTAAAATGAGTCGGAAAGGAGATATTGTCAAAAAAACTGTTTTTGGGCGTCATTTTTCCAATATGGCGGTGCGAGCGACAAAGATACGAGGTGACAAAGTGAAAATTCGGAAAGAGCACGTCGAAATCTATAAAATCACCAATTTTCAAAACTCCCGGAAAACTTTCCAGGTAGCCCCCTTTTTGAGCATCAAATGACTGTACTATTGTCCATAATATTAAGTCACTCGGAAAATAAGCCTCAGGGGAGCGACAGACTACCGAAACGAAAAAGGTGTGTTTTTTGTCCGGCTTCAAAAGATAAAAAAACACAATTTTATTGTATAGGGTGCGGAAAACCCGTATGCGAGGAGCATCGAATGGTTGTACGCTCAGACTGCAAATAAGAAAATTAAAATTGTCACAACCGACGTAAAATTTTGTTTTTTTTTCTTTTATTAATACGAACTAACCATGAAAACTCGAGCCTTTGCGCGTCTTCATTCATAAAACCCTCAACTCAACGTCTTATAGTAGCTCTTAGTATTTAGGTCATTCATTCTGACACGCGCCACATACACAGATGTATCACTTACTCGACTTCTTGTAAACACCAACAAACCGGCGAGTGCTCCCCTCGGCCGAAGCGCATCGGTCATAAATCTAAGGCCCTAGCAACAGTCCTACTGCCTACGCACAGAAGACGCCGCATCCATTCCCCCTGCTCTAGCTTCTAAGAAGCAAAGGCTTAAAAACAACTCCAAATAAGGAAGTTCCCTACATTCTTTCCCGAATTTGGCCCTATAAAAGGCGCGATTTTCCATCGCGCGGCGCATTCCGTTCCGTAGCTAGAGTCGCGTTTATACTGTTACCAGTAGTTCGGTCTGTCATTCGGTTAGCCGTCTTATATATTTTATCTCTGGTCGAACTCCGGGTCTTCCGTAGAAGAGAGCGATTTGAGTCCAGAAATCAAAGTCATAAAGTATTAAATTCAAGATTCGGACTTAGAATATTTTCCGATTTATTTTATTTAATTCAGATTTGGACTTAGAATATTTTCAATCATTTGCGTAACTCAACAAAGGACAAGTAAGCTACAACCAATCAAAGATTTTCAAAGACACCTCTCCGGTAAAGTACTTATTATTTTATACACAAAGTTTGTATTCATCAATTGTATTTTACTAACATTATATTTTGCGCTACGAATATATAGAGAAACCTAGATCCCTCTATCTATTCTTATTGTATTTTTATTAACATTTTATGTTCATTAAAGAGCATATAAAGAATCCTAGATGTCTTTATTCGCAACTGTATTTTACTAACATTATTTTATACAGAGAATGCATAGAGAATCCTAGATCTCTCTACCTATTCTTATTGTATTTTTATTAACATCTTATTTTCATTAAAGAGTGTATAAAGAATACTAGATCTCTTTATTCACAACCTTTAACACCCTTTTCTCAGTCGCAACCAGATAAAGCAAGACTTCTCGAGGTCTATCAGCGTGCGCCCACCATACTCCTAGGAGTATATCTATAAAAACGCTCTCCGTATAATATTGCATGGAAAAGTCTATGGAACATAGCGTTTGCCGCTCGACGCTCAAACACCCAAGCCTTTCCTTCACGCCCTTCCGGTCGTGACAAAATAAAAGTATATATTTCTATAATTTTATACGCAAAATTCATTTGTTAATAAAAATTTAATAAATATTATAAGAAAATACCATTTCATACGCGAAAAAGTTTTTCCGAATATCCTTTCCTTTATTTAAACACGTATACGGAGATCAGGAAATAGGCATTTTTCAGGATAAAAGGGTCCGATTTCAACCCTCGAAATTTCTCATATTTTTTTCCTACAAGGTTGTCATTTCAATGAAAAAATGGCGTTGGGTTTTTCAATTTATTTGAAAAATCATAGGAGATATGATTTTTTAAACATTGTCGTGAAAAATGCCTGCACGTCTCCATATTTTGCATGAAATTGTTATTAAACATTTTTTTTCGGGTGGGACAAATTATGATTATTTCGTTAAGGGTTCAAACGTTAGCTAACCCAATCGTTAGCTTTAACGGTTGCCGAAAAGATCATTAGCTGACGAAGGTTAAATCATTATCTAGAATTTTCTGTGCATCCGCATCCATTTCTCCCCCTTGATTAGTTTTACATGTTTCACGAATTTTATTTCTGAGTTCTTTGGCGCGATTCCCGTAAGATAGAGCTCCCTCATTTTCACCCTGGAAAATTCGTCCGAGTTCGCCTTGTAATTGATAAATCGATTTTGCCGGGGCGTATAATGATTTTAGAAATTTGACAAAGTCAGCGACTGTTTGGAATTTAACGCCGTGAACAGCATGTCTAGCTTCGCCTCGTAACTTATTTGTCAATATAAGCGCGCGGTTCCCCTGCGCATCATCTGTTGCGCTTCCTCACATCCTTCCAAAAAATGAGCTAACGGGATATTATGTCCGTCAAAAATCGGAACTTCTGACACCAACATTTTATTTGTGTTACGTCCTCGTGATCTGATCGGAGTTAGGGAGGACGTAACACGGTATTTGGCTTCTCTTTTGAGTCAAGGTAATTAAGCCCTTTACTCTGGGACGGAAGCCTCGTCTTCGATATGGGAAGGAATGTGGTGATGGATGACCGTCAAGCCGTAATGAGTCTTAGCATGCAGGGGTTAGTAGTAGGTTCGGTAATAGAAGATTACTCATTGTGGTTTTTTTAATGTTTAATTGGCCCTTTTATTCGGATATCTCCTTATTTTCCTTTGCAATTCCGAGGACAAAACGTCGTCGTATGTAGATTGATGTTACAATTATTTGTACGAAGATGAGGACCTAAGGTCCGCAATAAGCTTGATTATAAATGTCCTGAAGATACACAGCAATTAAGAGGACTATATAGCTCCTCTATTACTACTATACTTAGTGTTTAAGTAGACGAAGAGATAATCAGATACTGGATTTAGAGTTCGACAACCAAGTAGCTAGTTTTACTGACAATTGTTGATTTCGAATGAGACAGAAATTTCGCGTCGCGGACTTGGATTGAGACTTTTAGATTTGGAAATATTCGTACTTTACTTCGGACGGTTTTGTAAAAGTATGCCGATCGATTCTCAATTTAATAGAGCTGGCACTTTTTCCTCCGAATTTGATTTAGTAGATTCGGCGATGAGTAGAGTCAGAGTATAATACTTTGTCGAGGACTCGTTCGGGCAGTCTCCGACTGATCTGGGTTCCGACGACGACTGCCATTTGGCGATTTGGGCTCCTGGTTTTATACCCCTTGGCCCTGTAGAATTTCGAGGGTCCGGATCACCTTTGACTTTTAATATTGATCGAAGGTTATGGGGAAACGTTAGAACCTCTGGCTTTGCGTGGCTGAGGCACATAGTCTTCTATTGACGAGGTAGCTGATGCCATCTCGGCTGTGTATTACTTCGATTTGGTGCGAGATGGGCATTTGCTGTGTATTGTTTAACCTCGTAGGAAGTACGCGTTTGCTGCGACCATGAATTCTCGGTGTATGCTTTGACGAGGTGGTTGGTGCCCGCTCGGCGGCGTATTACTTCAGTTTGGTGCGAGATGCCGATTTGCTGTGTATTTGCTTAACCTCGTAGGAAGTACGCGTTTGTTGTGACCATGAATTGTATGCTTTAGATATATATATATAATTCCCAGGATTTGAACATTTGTGTTGTCTTTGGACGAAGGTTGCCTTTCTAATTTTTGGCTACTGGTTAGCCTGTACGCAGTGAGGTTTGGAGTGGGTTATAATAGATCAGCTTTGAAGCCTAACCGTGGCTGGATTTTCCTTTCAGTTTACGCATCCGTAATCGTCTATTGGTTGCTTAAATTTGGCGTTGTGCATGCGGGGTTATGGGCGATCACTCGATTATCATTCAATGCTGTATATGGTGAATTGAAGATGGGTCGTAACAAATCGACATCTTCATCTTGTTGCCATATCTTATTTTCAACAGCATTTGCTTCGTACTCTTTAAACGGTTTTTAAAAATCTTAAAGTCTCTTCTTGTATCATCTCAATTCCATTGTAATCTTGCATAGAATCAATTAAAATAGTTTCAAAATTTTTCTTCATCTTTATTTTTGCATTGGTAACAGGAGTTTGTGCACTATTCATAGCCTCAAATGTAACCAGTAAAAGTTTAATAATATTGATTGGGTTGACTTTCGTGCTGGTAAAGATGTTAAGCACAACACACCAAGAGCACAGAAAAGAAAACACAATTTGAAGCTCGCTCAAATATGCACTAGTACAATGTGAATGGTAAACCGCCTTTTAAAACAAGTATCAGAACAGAAAAATATTCATTTATCTCGCAATACTTGATAACGTTTTCATCTAATATAACCACACTTGAGCGCTTTGAAAGGCGAAAGATGACTAATATTCGACATGACTAATATCGCGGGTATTAAAATGCCAAAAAACATCAGGTAATCATGACTACTCGATCACATTCTTATTTAGTATAAACACCGTGATAGCATCTCTACGTCTCTATTTTTTTCTTAAAATTAAAAAAAAATGCCTTATACGGACACTAATTGTAGATCAGCACAATACCTATTTTAGTTTACGCGTAGATTACAAGTTTCCCATTATCATCACAATAGTCGTAGTGGCCGCTCCCTGCCCCCCCCCCCCCCCCCCATTTAGATTAATGCAAATATGCATACGGGCCTAAATCCATTAAATTCGTATTGACGATGGAGGGGAAGAAGATTGAACAAAATAGATGGAGAAATGTTTAAATCGTGAATAAAGAGAAAAATCGAGAGGGGGTGGTTCACCCTTTCAAGGTCTTGTATTAATTTCGCAACATGAGAAAACGTTGATTCGGAGCTGTTGTGATATTTTGAATCAGAAAAGACATGTAAAACAGGGAAAAGGCGACTGCAGTAAGAAAATTCGAATCAGGAGTAGTTCACTTCCTTAACGATGCTATTTTGTAAAAATACAAAAACAGGTGAACTTTATTTTCATGTTACCCATATTTTTTATTTTGTTTTTTTCATACTCATGGTGAACTTTTCATCGTTTTAGATGAGAAACATTTTGGTTTTTGTTTTATCGAAATCGGTGGAGTGCTTGTGGGTGAAACTGCAAAATCACCCCTTGACATGCCTTACTTTGAAGGGTGGTTTCACTCCTTAAAACCGTATTTCTGCCGATAAAAAAAAATACGTCTGTTAGTTTCGAATGCTCTTTCACATACAGGAGTTTCAACAAAATCGGAGGCGGACACCAAAGTGATGTTCTTTGTAAGTCCGACGATGAATAGTTTAGGGTGTGGTACTCTAGGTGAGGACTCTCTGGAGCAGAACCGCCGGCTACTGACGAACTGGACGAAGACTGTTGACTGATAGGTTGCTAGACTGCTAGACTGCTGCCGTCGTCCGGAACCGGTGTTTTATACTAAATCGCCCCTCTTGGTAGCACCACCTCCGTGCTGGTCCTGTTTCCAAGTCCTCCTCTAGATGAGGATATTCTTTTCTCGGGTTGATCCATGTTGTTGTTAATTGAATAGGTTTGCGGGTGGGTTATCTTCTTTGCTTTATCTGCCACTTTGCAGTAAATCAGGCGAAGTTGTGGGCGATTCTGCTCCTTCCAGGAAAAGTGAGAAAATTGGCGTTCCTGTGCGATCTTTATATTTAGTTCTGAGGTTGTTAACGGGTGTTCACATCTGCGTAGGCTATGTATATCCCCTTTCACCTTTGCGGTGACTTATCTCGAAGTCAGTTGTTTGGACACGAGATTTGGACAGAGATTTATGTGCACTACTGGAGTGATGGGTTATAAACCCTTGACTGATGGCGCGTTGCCTCTCTCCATACCCAATTGATTCGTCCTCTTATAGTGAATCGTTGCGGTTTATTACCTTTTTGCTGTGGATTTGTCTTTGATTGTAGATTAAGGTAACTGTGGGCAAATTGTCTTGCTCTATTGCTTTCTTCTTATCTTCCTGTTTACTTCTCTCAATAGGCCTTTACGGTTTCCTCAATTGCGGATTGGAGTACTTGTGGACAAATTGACTTGCTTGATTGTTTTCCCTTTGTCTTCCTGTTTACTTTTCGTGATAAGCTCTTATGTTTTCTTTGTAGGTTGGGGTAATTGCGGAATGTTATAAATATTCACTTACAAATTTCGTGAAGGGTTGGTTGGATATAACATACGCTTTTTAATTCATATTCTGCCGCACACAGCCTATAGTGTGAGCGATTTATCCATCTGCTTCACGCTTGTCGTCCATTTTCTCGGGAAATATTAGTTTTACGAAAAAAATAAATTGAACGTTCTTCGTAGAGAATTGAAGAGAAGCTCTTCAATTTTTGTAACCACTATTTTTCTAATAAAGTTGATAATTAACGAGTTATACGACAAACCCTATTAGAAAGCACCCTTTTCCAAGATGGCAGCGATTCCGGACCTTCAATTGTTCAGGACTTTTAACACATTCATTAGTAAGCTATAATAAACATTTTCACCAAATTGCGAAACTTTCGTATTTATTATTTTTATTTTTGCTTTGTTTCCTGTCGAATGAGAACATAATAAACAAGCATTTGTAATTATGTAAATGTAATCGAATATATCGTATAAAACCTTTTACATAATAAATAACATAATCAAGTTTGTTAGATATAATCTTCAAGCTTCGAAATAATATCGGGGAACAACAAAATTGCAGAGTAGCAGTTCTTTATGATAATGCAGAAACATCGAAAAATATCAATTATCCAATTTCCTGAATTCATCAAAAACGAATAAGAAAAAAAAAATAAAACTCACATCATCGATGGTTAATAGACAATTTATTTATACTTTATAAAATTACTTTGGCTTTACATACCTACATACGCCTTAATTCCCTCATTTTGATAAGCAATTAATTTTATCGTTTCAGATATTGTGAAAATTCAGAGTATACTTTTCGTGTCGTGAGCTCGGTTAAACAATTGTAAACTGATCGACCATTGTTTTTTTTCTCTCTAATTTCCTTCTTTTTATATTGGTTATTTTGCAATTTAATGAAATTATGACAATCGAGTCCGGTTTTTCTATACTCAAATCAGTTCTTTACGAACAAAAACGTAAGATTCTTAAAAAAATGTTCGCTTAATTAGCAATTATCAATTTATCGTGATTCCTCGTGATAAATATTATCCCCGGTATCCAAAAGTCAACTGCATTCTTGTATATATTGCATATACATGGATGTTTGATTTTTCATGTATTCTTTGTTAAACTGAAGGTCGTACTGTCACTGCGGAGAAGTTCCGTTTTTCGAATATTGATTTACGTTATGTAAACACTCAATTGAAGAGCACTCTGTAGTAATACCTTAATGCCGGGCATGAATGACGCGATTCTACTGAAATCTGGCCCCGAAACCAATTGCGTATGTACTCCAAGACCATTCGTATAATCACCACTCTGGACCATCTGTGCTATTTGATGCAGTCCCTGAAGTGTATTCGGCGTGAGCTGAAAAATGAGGATGAAAACATTTTTTTATTTTCATAACATATTAAACATATTTTTATTTTTTATTTTCATCTGTTGGTCGTAAAACTGGTTGACACGTTTTATGTCACATGAAAATTACTCTGATTTTTTCACAAGTGTGCTTTAATTTGTTGGTTAACTCAGACCTCAACAATTTATTTTTCCGAGCGTAAATCCTACAATGGGGTCGAAAACGACCCTAATGTTCTCTTTCGCATAAAATGTTCCTCGTATGCGATAACGTTTAATTATACACCATTTTCTTCGTTTTTTGATAACGAAAAGAATGGTGTATAAAAAGTCGCATTAGGTGAATATCTAAAAGATAAAACTCTATGAAGCGAAAAAACTTTCAAAAAAATGCAAAAAAGAAATTATTTACTGAAAAAATTAGGATAGTTTTCAACCTCGTTGTAAGGGTCTAGGGTTAAATATCAAAAAAGCTTTATGGTGATAAAAAATTTGAGACGACTTAAAATCAAAAAGAAAATTTAGTGACAGAAAACCCTTGATGGTTGCATCGTTGGAATCGTGACGAAATTTGTTTTTAAACATTGTCTACCTTTTTACATTGTATTGTTTCTTTTTTACAAGGCCGCAGAAAAGATTTCCGAAAAACTGTTTCAAGAATTATGAAATTAAAAAACAAAGAAAAAAATCGTTGCATGGCAGCAATGCAATACCGTTAAAAAATCTAATTTGATAGGAATTAATGAAAACTTACTGAATTCTCTCTGAGACAATCGTATAATACTTCCAGCTTTCTCTGCACGTCCTCGATTTTTCTCTTTGTTTGCTGAAAATATAAATTTCATATATAGACAACAACGAATTATTTGCATTAAGGATTGTTTGTCAAGTTATAATTTCGTAGGAGCGAGAATTCGTACCGGATTTTTGGCAGTCTCGTAGCACTGATGTCTCAGCTCGTCAAACACTGTTTTCAAATGTACATGCTCTTCTGGAATAGGAGCTTTTGGCTTTTCAGGTTCAGCCACTCTCGCCTGCTCAATCGGCGGTTGCTGTTGGTGTTGCTGCATTTGTTGGGATTGATGGTGCTGCATTTGCTGCTGTTGTGTCTCATATGGTTTATTAAATTGCAATCCTTGATGCGGAACTGTTTGATTGTATTGCTGCGGGTTATAGGGTACTTGCGGATCACGAAAATACTGATCCTGTGGAGCAGCCTAAAAAATATGCAAGAAGAATTTATTTCTAAGGGGAAATATAAACCTAAACAAACCGAAAAAATTGAATATTCGATTTATTCGAAGTTTAATCTTTTTGGAGCATCACAGTTGACTCTATAATGGGTTCTTTCGAGACTACGTGTTTCAAACTGGTAATAGTCACATGTCAAAAAATAATGAACTTATTTACTTCAAATTTCATGTGATCGTGTGAAAATTGTGACCACATAAAATTGTGATTCCTTATAGTTTTATGCACAATCACTTTTTACATTAATTAAAAATGTAAATTGTGAACTGATTTTCAATAAATTATTTCAATTGTAAAAACATGCTCTTTTTTAAATTTGGCTATTTATATACACTGAAAAAAAATTGAAATATTGCCAATCTTATCGCGTACGTTTACGTTACGTTTAGTTTATCACCCGGTGGTTGATCCATAGAAAGTCATGTTGTTGAAACAACTACGCCACGATTTTGCCGCTAAATTTTAATTTATTTCAGTTGAGTGTATTTCATGTGATACAACCACAATAAATGGTTACATTAAGGCGTCTTCTCACTTTGGAAATTTAAAAAAATCGATTTTTTTTTTTTTTAAATTTTGAAAGTACATATCTTCAAAAATGTCATCTCGAAATTTCATAAAGATCGGACGAGTCTAACTACATTTTTTGGCGACCGTTAGGTGACTACCTGAGAGTACCCGGCGATCCCTCCAAAACTTTAAACGCAGTTATCTCAAAACAAGGTTTTTCGGTGCTTTGTTGATGAAATTTCGGAAACTATCCGGCCGATTGTCATGAAATTTGAATGACATATGCTTCATAGTTATGGCTATAGCGCATATCATCAGATTTTTTAAATTTTGATTTTAAGAATTTTTTTTTTTACAAAAAACTGCAAAAAAATCGTGGTTTTGTTTACTTTTTCGAAAAACGTGCGCCATTTTGTTATTTTCGTGAATATCAAAAATCTGATGATATGCGCTATAGCCACTGACATACTGAATCTAAAACAGTTTTATTTTTTTGTTTCAGACGACCCGTCTCGGAGATACCATCAACAAGCCACGACCATAACATTTTTACACGGGTTTTTCAATGCTACTGATGTATTATAATAATTGTTTAAAAAAATAAAATAAAAATTTTTTCATGTACTTGAAAGATGTGTTTATTACATAGGATCCGTTTTATCCCATAATTTTAAGCAAAAATCCTCGAAAAAAAATCGCAAAAACAGCCTATTTTTGAGGCGTTTAAAGTGAGAAGATGCCTTAAAAAATATAGTTTAAAAAAACTAAAAAAACACGCTTTTAAAAAATATCGAACTAAAAAGTTTAAAATAATTTTAAAAATAAAATTATGACAATAGTACATAAAAAATACTAGTATAATTGAGGGAAAAGCGTGGGGCGCTTTGTGCTATAATTATCGTATATCAAGCGCCCCACGCTTTTCCCTCAATTATACTAGTATTTTTTATGTACTATTGTCATAATTTTATTTTTTAAATTATTTTAAACTTTTTAGTTCGATATTTTTTAAAAGCGTGTTTTTTTAGTTTTTTTAAACTATATTTATTTTTAACTTTTTAGTTCAACATTCTTTAAAAGCGTATTTTTTTAGTTTTTTTAAACTATATTTTTAATAAATAGTAGCTGTAGCTACAGTATGTACGTTTTCGAACGAAGTATCACAGTATGTAATATATGGCCAATATATGGTATGACTCATCGTTATGAACTCGTGTAAAAATAAAGCGTGTAAAAATAAAATAAAACTTGAAACAAAGAATCGATTGAATTTGAAATAATCACACGGAGGTTGGGTTGTATACGGTTTGTCCGTGACTCGATAAAATAATAGCATTGAATAAACTTCTCTGCGAGAATTGAATTCAATGACACCATAGATCAACGGAATATAATTTGTGATTAAGCTAATTACCTAGTAGTAATTTGGATAAAATCTTTTGTTATTATTCAAACAAATAAACCTTTTGCTAAAGCTACTAAAATTTCGTTGCGCAAACAATAAGTTTTGTTTAACACGAATTATATATATTGTAGCCGGGGACAGCCTTATTCCCTGGCTGGATTTCTGGTGTGGCAGAAATCCGCTAGAGGGCCACGGGCGGAGCGCTCTCGCGTAAGCGTCGCACCACCCGTGTGCCCATAAGGCTTCGACATTGAATCGTTAAATATCGATCACTCCGACCTACGGTCGTCGAGAAAACCCGAATCCTTGTTTTACGAGGTAAAAAGGTCTAAGGCCTTTTATCGTACAATTAAAGTACGCTGATGTAGAAAGTTTTTGCCACCTAATTATGTCAGGATAGGCGCTCTTACTAGAGTAAAAAATCGATCAATCTTATTTACTATCGAAAGTCGCAAAATACAAAATCAAAAATATCAAATAAAAAATATTCCAAAAAATATGTATATAAAATAAAATTTCAAATATTTTTTACAGTCATTTCAAAATTATAATTGTTTCGTACAATCACTATGCGTTTTAATTACACAATGCAATTAATTTAATTCAAACGTGATTGATACTATTGACTGAAATACTTTTCCGCATTTCCCGAGCAATGCGATGATACTATTTCAAATATTTATTGAATTTTAATCAAAAAAGGTTTTGGTTCTATTGAATATTTAAAGTTTTACTTCAAATTACGGGTATAGTTGGCTCAACAAAATACCTTTAACTACGCACGGAGGTTGCGTCAACTACGCCATTGGTTTCGCCGTATCCAACCTCAGGGCGTAGTTGAGTCAACTACGCCTCCGTTCTCAACACTATACCTTTTTTTCAGTGTAGAATACCAAGTTTTTTTAAATTATTATTTTCATCATTTTAACCCGTCAGCAGTTGCGTTATGAGACTCTTTCTCACACTTCTTTTAAAACGATAATTACTCGAAAATGTCAAACGACATTAACATTTGAAATTTTTCCTATCTTCTCCAAATGTATTCTTCTGCACGATAAAACAGTTAAACTTTTTTTTTCAATTTTTATTTTTTTTCATTATTCATTTTTTATAGTATCAACTATCGTTGTACTTATGATTTTTAAAAAATGAAAATGTTTAAAAGTCACCATTTCTGTAGCAAAACAATTTTCAAGCCTCTATCTATCAAATTAAGCACTTGGAACTATACATGTGAGAAAATCTCTCATCGCACGACCAACGTTTAAAGTATAAGTAGCGCGATCGCTGACGGGTTAATAAAGATCGCTTTCGTACCACTGTTGTTGGTATGTTTTACTCTTTTTTTTCATTTTATAAAGACGATTCATTTTATCGGTAACATAATATTTTCGTGAAAAAGGTACAAGAATAATAATCGATACTCACGCTATATTCCTGTTGTGGTACAGCTCCGTGCAGCGGATGTACAATAGGATTTTGTGACTGGAATTCCGTTTTCGCCTGCAAATGATTTTTTTTCTAATTTAGTCCCATAATTTTTTTAAAAATATGTTTTTGTTTGTAACAATTTGAAATCGTTCCAATCACATTATACTACGTTTGATTAGTCCTATTAATAAAAACGAAAATAAAATGCGTCAAATTTTTCATCACAGTGTGCGACAGTTCTGTTGGCACATAAAAAACTGAAAATGAAAACTTCTTTGGATCGAAAATGAACAGAAAAATCATTTTTCCGTGAGAACTATGGTGTGAAAATTAGACTATCTTTTTTTTTTAAATAGCTTAATTAAGTGGAACTTTTATTTTGTTTTTTTCAAAATCTCGGAATACTTTGATTATGTGTTCGGACCACACGAAATAATCAATGCTTTGGAAAGGTTAATTATACACAATCTGAATGATTAAAACTCTTAAAAATAAAAAGTGTGCTAGAAAATCCACTCGAATGATCGAAAAGGTCTCTCTACCTTAGAACTACCATTCTTCGAATGCTTAGCTTTCCATTTCCTTGTTCCGGCGTGTTCTGCCGACATTTCATTTTTGTTGCACAGTGCCAGAACTGGCTACATCATTCGCATATACAGGTATCAGTGCGATATTTGTCAAATTTATGGAAACTACATTATTCAACTAACTTTAGTCCCATCAGGTGAGTAGATTCATTCGAAAAAGATTGAGTCAAATTTTCATATTTGGATAATATATTTGTCTTTAATATAATAAAATAATGACTATTATATTTTTTGGATTAATCGTTTTGTATCTTGATTGAAAACTTGGAGCAAAAAAACAGAGTGTAGGAGAAAAACATCGAAAAAATTAAATTAACTTTTTAGGAGAAAAATAACAATTTTGCTTGATTCGATCAATTTACTCGCCTATTTATTCCATTTCTTTCCTTTTGATCAAATAACAGTGGTCATCGAAATGTTTGTCACATGACAATATCTTCCTAATTTCCATATATTCAGAACCGTTCACGAAAAACCGAAAATAAAGTTTTTCTGTGACCCCGACGCGATTTTTTATCGTCACATAAAAATATTCAGTCGCGATTAACGTATCATTGAAATTGTTGGTCGTTTAAAATGAACTTTCTTGACAAAAAAATACTCAAAAAAATGAACTTCAAACATTTTATATATGTTGAAAATAAAACTGAATTTAATAAAAAACATTACGTGTTACAGAAAATTTGGAACCAAACTCGTATCAAGTAAATTGTAACCAAAGAAAAATTAAACGCATTAAAATTGGTGACTTTTTTTAAATTTGCAACAATATCATTATTTTTTGTGCCGAATTTGTTGTGTAAATACATGAGAAAGATTAAAAAGTATATATTTCTATCGAATTTAGGGCCTAAATCGGGAAAAACGTTTAGAAATACGAGAAAAAATAAAATCGAGTAAAATTAATTTCAAATGTGAAACGAATGTTCTCTAAATCCCAAAATTCATACGACAAAAAGCTCGAATTTCATAGACCAGTGTTATTTAAAATACGTCAAGCAAATAAAAAAATAATGACTTTACTTGAGCTCTGCTGGCTTTTCCAATGGGTGGATCGTTCCATCCAGAAGGTTGTGGTCCAGGTTGATAAACATTATCGTTATAATTTTGTAGCTGTTGAGTAGGTTGTGACCGATTGGGATCGTAGAGTTGAGACTGAGTCGGTGGTAATTGAGGAGTTGGAGCGGCGGGTGTCATGATATTCGAGGGATTATTTTTGAAGGAATCGTTTTCGAGCGGATTGTACATGGTATTTTGAGGTTGATTGGGATAACCGGTGATGGAAATGGGAGCTTGAGGTTGGTAAGAATTTTGGGAGGGATAAGCAGAAATGGGAGGAACAGGATTGTACATGGAAGTTTGATTTTGGTAGCCGGGATAAGAAGGCGTTGATTTGACTGAAGGATCGAGGATATATTTCGATCGGGATTGAGGTCCGACACTGGGAGGTCTCGAGCCACCGAGACTCGTTCCTGTGGTTGGCAACGGCGGTGGCACTTGAGCCGGAATTTGTCCGTAAGAATTTATTCCAGAATATTGATCCTGAATCGTTGGCTGTTGCTGAATCGGCGTCAATCCGATGTTCGAAGTTTGCTGTGCATTTATTTGATTCATCATTGAACTACCGTAAGAACTTTTCATTGGTGCTGTGTTCCAACTTTGTCCCGTCAATTGTCCGTAGGCGTTATTGTCATAAGATTTTCTCGGGGCATTCTGCTCATAATAATTTTGAGTCACTGGTGCTCTTGGCGCAACCTGCTGATTGCTCGCTTGCTGCGTATATCCCAAAGCTCTGCAAAGACGATCACGCAACATCGATATTCTCTCCTCTCGACTGTTACCCAAATAACTCAGGGCTGCTTCCAAATTTCCCTCGGCTGATAATATCTCCGCGTAATTCGATAGCACCGATGCTATGTTACCTTCTATCGGTACTTCCTTCAATCCCCTCAATTCTAATGCTTTTTGCATTATCATCACTAATTCCACCGTCTCTTGGATTCCTGACTCCGAAACTTCGATCATTTTGTTCAAATTTCCCGAACTTATGTAACATATTTGGGCTTCTTTTTTCAGATTCGGATCGTTGCACGATGCCAAACGATCACCCAGCATATCTGCGAATTCATTTCAAGGTTTTCCTTAATCGTCTGATTAATACAGAATTATTCGTATTTAATACTAAATTTTTAAAAGAACAGGTTTTCCAATTTAAGCTTAAATTTTGCCCGGGGTATTCTAGAACCTAACTGTATTTTAAGGGTTAATACACAAACAAAAATCAGAGAATTTGTTTTAGGGTTTACGTATCTTCAGAATGTTTTTGTTAAAAAAAAATAATTATCGAAAAATTACCATAAAAGACAAATACGTCTGCATGATTCCAAAAGTTTTTTATATTTTCCGATAATTATTTTATAAATTTCTGTAAAATACTGTAAATTTCTGTAAAATACTTTTTTCTGCTGTATCTTGAGTAAAATTTTCAAAGAAAGAATTCGTAGAAGTTTTAAAAAAATGAGACTTAATTTGATGAACAACATTTTTTTTTTATGAAAAATTGCGCTCTATGAGTTTTGATAAATATATTGTTAAATGCAAATTTGAACGAAATGATTCGGCACTACGAAGGGAAGTATTTTAAGGAATTGAAAATAAAATCATCTAAAAATGGAAATGGTAACGTAATTTTTCATTTACAAATATTCTGGAAAGGATATCGAAATGTAATTCAATATACTTTCTCGAGCGTGGAATTGATTATATTGAATAATGACAAAAAAATATAATTTTTGAAAAGTCTGCAATACGCATCTACAAAAAAAATAATGTAAAAACCCTTGAATTGTACTGACCACATAAAAGGGAACGTTCCTCGAGCTGAGAATGCGTAAATATTCCCACGAGCGTTTCTTTCCAACAATTAATGTCGCAATTATTCACGATGTCGCTCCAATTCTCGCTAACTAAAGAATTTATCAGAGAATTTAAGGCCCCACTGTGCTCGGCAAAGTATTTGTACTGTGTACGAGCGAGCAAATCCGGACCACCAGCCATTGACAGAATAATCGCATCGGCATATCTTTTCGTCGAGAAACAAAGTGATACCGCGGCTTCGATGTTTCCGACCAAAATGGCTTGTGTTATAAGTCCATCTTCATCTAAACAGACAATGATTAACAATAAATTTCCAACAATATAAAAACAATTCACGGAAGAAAGGAAATCATCCTTCTTTGCCAGTATCAAAGTTTGCATAACTAAAATGCCATTTTTTTATTATTTTGCTTCATAAAAACTTTAGATATTAAAAAAAAAACGAATGTCCTTGCTTCCCAATGGTATAAACTTCATTTTTTTGCGGACTTACCGTTTGACGTATTAATTTTGAAATTACTATCTAAAACTTTAGTAGTAGCTAATCTCTTCTTATCCTGTTCTTGTTGAGCAATTGCGTCGAAAGTTGCGCTACCGTCGAGGGCATTTCCATTTTGAATCTGTGGTAAAAAAAAACATTGGTAAACTAATTATTATTGAACACATATCGAAGAATAATTCGATCTTTAGATATGAAATCACTCAAACATCAAAATAATCCACCTGCATAAAAGTGTATAAATGAAAACTGAAAATACGTTAACGTGAATAATTTTTAATGATAATTCAGGTAAGTTGTTTAAATGATTCCTAAAACGTAATAATTGTTGAGAATTATTCAGGTGGATTATTGAAATGAATGGAATTCCAGAATAATCATAATTAAATAACAAATTCTTGTGTCTCACATTATCCATTTTGGCGATGCCATCCGCCAGAGCATCAATATCTTCCTGGGGCACGTACTGTCGAAGATTTTGATTAATAGCATCCAAATCATAGCCCAATAATCGTATCAATCCCTTGGTAACATCTTCACTGAAGTAAGCCTCGACACAATTCCAAACTTTCTTTTTGTGCTCGTTTTCCGATACGTTCACTTTTCCTCTACAATAATCGCTGAATTGTCCGCTCTTGAGGGCTTCTTCGAGGTCATTCGAGCGTTTTATTAATTCAGGGTTCGTAATTACTTGCGAAACTATGACTTTACGACTCGGACAAGTGTTGGAATTCGGGTCCGCCGCTTCGTTCTCGAATATCGTAAGTTTTCCACCAAACTATAAAGATAGAAATGATTAATTACAGTAAAATTTGAATTTGGGATATTTTAATCATTTTAACATAAAGTTTAACTATTGTCCTTACACCGAAAGATGCTCCAAATGGTCGCTTCAGCCATTTCGGCGCTTTTTTCAAGGCCACCGCCGGTTCGGTTTGCACTGCCGTCGGAGGTTGAGTAAATGGATCCATGCCTGGAAATGAATCGACTATTTTGTTCGAAGTTTCGATCGTATCTTGCTGCTGACCACCCAACAACGAATATACAACCGCGTGCCCATCGAAACTGCTCCCAACGACCAAACCCGGATTTCGAGGACACCACGATACGTCAAAGTTCCATTGATTCGTCTGTGCTAATTCACATACGATCTCACCATTCTGTAAACAGGTTAGAAAAAAATTAATATTTATAGTGTATTCTGGGCAATTGAATTTATATCTAATTTAATGAAAAAAAAAGATCAATCTTATTTAAAAAACTGTAAATTCAAGAATATAAATACATAAAAATATGTCAAATATAAAAAGTGCAGACTGCAAAAACTAAAAAAAAAAAAAAACGAAATAGAGAATTATCAGCATTAAGTTGATGACTTGAGTTCTTTTAGGTGAGCAGATTCATTAAAAAATGATTAAATGTCAAATTTTTGTATTATTTTAACAATTGTGTACCGTGATACAAAAAATTGGATCCAAAAAAGTTCTAAGTGTAGAGAATTCAACAAAAAAAAAATATTTATTAAGCTAAATTCGATTATTGCCTTGGACTATTCATATCTATAAACAATGATTTTTTTTATGCCCAAGGTTTTCTAATTTGATAAAGAAAAATTAATTTCTGTAGTTTTAGGGAAACATTAAAAAAAAAAATTAAAATTAAATTAAATTGATAACATCGAAATTGAATCTTCTGTTTCAAAAAATCGATTATTGAGAAAACTTACTGGTGCGTCAGAGTTTGGATTCCAACAGAGGATTCTGTTATCCTTAGCACAACTCAATAACAAATCGGGATCGTGAGGATTCCAAGCGATCGACAGAACTCCGCGTTGGTGACCCTGGAACGTCTTAAGAGCCGAAGTTGCAAATCGCAAGTCCCACAATTCAATTACCGGTGCCTGATCGTCCTCGGATGAGAGACAAAGTTGCGTTGCCACGTCCGGATGCCATTGCACTACTTTCCATCTTATCTGGTCACAAAAAAAATTATCGCGGTTTTTTCGAAACCGTTTTTTGTATTTCTAACCGATTTTAAATCGTAAAAGATTTATTTGACATAAAAATAGCAATTTTTTTCAAATTTGACAATTTCTTTTCAATAAATTTTCAATAAATTATCCAAAAAATTATTAAATTATTGAATTTAATTCAATTTAACAAAAAAATATTTTGAAAATGACATCGAATGTTCTTTATTTTTTGATGCTATAAAAATTTATTTTTATGACTAGATCGGTTGAAAGAACGTACTTTAGAATTGGCATCGGTGAGCTTGATAATTGGCTCGTTTTTTCGTAAATCCCAAATGACACAACGTTGAGCAAATGTCGATGCAAGAATGTGCTGAACTGTGGACAAAAAAATGAAACGTTAATACGCTTTCAATAATTCGATAATGTTAGCCTGAATTTTATGTTACAAAGCTTCTTTAAATTAGTAGAAGTGCAGCGGACCTTGTTTGTTCCACTGAATATATTGTACATCTTCCTGTGGTTGACTTCTGGTTCCAGGAGTCATTGGAGTATTTGTATTTACGATATCCCAAATGTATATCTCGCTCTCAGTAGCTCCGGAGGCAAGAAGATTCGATTGGAACGGATTGAAATCGAGAGCTCTAACTGGACCGGTGTGTCTGTCGGGACTGCTTATCAGACAATCTGACTCTTTCGCGAGCATTTTTGCTGCTGAATATATTTTTATTGTTCCATAGTCACAGCCTCCCACTAAAATACCTGCTGGATTTGTGTTGTGAGCTCCCCATATTACTTTGTGAAACCTGAAATACGTTTTTATACAATAATTTGTTTCTATATTCATTGGAACTCATCGACCGAATAACGATAAGCCAAAAATTCAAATATTTTCAAAAATAAAAGAAATTCTTCGTTATCTAACATTTAATTTTTGAGATGGATACAACAAATTCCTCACGCTTTAATTAAAATTCAATACCAAAAATGAATTTCAAATTTTCTGATTTCCAGCATATTTAAGAAATAAAACAATTCTTTATTTATAGGGCAGATTTTTTTTTTTTAGGAATGGGAAAACTGATTTTTAACTGGGAGGAAAAATTAAAAAAATAAAGGTAATTTTAGAAACTGATTTGTTTTGTTAAATAATTCCTTTCCTTCTTGGATTGTATTAAAAATATTTTTCTAATTTGTAGAACGTGAATCAAATGGCAATCTAGGATTAAAAATAATCATGTGTAAGAATAGAAAGTAATGCATTTCTTTATAGATAATAGGTGCCATTGAGATTTCCATCATTGCAACGCAACGAAAAATATTTTCTTTCCATTAAACAATTCATTAATTTTATAAATCATCCTAATATTTTTCAAAAATGTAATTATTGCTCCGAAAAAAAGTTGTCTAATTTGGAAGCCAAACACTGCTAATAAACGTTGAACTCTACTAAAGAAAGAAAAGAATTTCGCCGCATTCCAACGATGCAAACTTTGACATTGTGGTAATATCATTAAGAGCCATGACAGCAGCTCAACGCTATGTATTAAAAACTAAAAATTAAAAGACATCTAGATAGCCGGCACGAGTTTGACCGTTGCCATCCTCTCATATACTCCAATATGCGGCTTGTCCGATTATTTTCATTTTCAAACCGCTTACATGAAGGAATCAGTTGAATAAACAAGAACTCACGGAAGTTTACCAATGAAATGTTATTTTGTTCTTTCCATTAGATTTTATTAGAAGTTGATCGATGCAAATTATGAAAATATATTGTTGTTGATGTTTTTTCATTGTTGTTGTGAAAAGGAAATTAAGTGATGTCGAAATGTGAATAAAATTTATGTGAATAAAATTATTGAGATACCTAATAAGATACCAAAAAATCGTTTCTTTTCATTCTGTATATTTTTCAGAATTTTACGCGTTAAGACTGCGGGGTGAAGGTTTGGAGACGAAATTTTAAAAATAAACTTGATGCACTCAGGCACCATGGTTTGATAGTTTTTTTCTGGAGTAGTATAGCTACGTTCTATTATACGTTTTTCTCGAATCTACATGTTTCCTACTGTTACCAGAAATATCTCGACAATCACTCGACCATTTGCTTCAATTTCAATGGAGTCATTCTATACACAATTTCTATCGTTCATTGCACGATTTTTTTTTTGCTAGCCAATCAAAAAATTCTGCTTTGAGAATCACTATTTTTGTTATTGCAAAATTCACCGTTCGGTCAAAAATCGATGATTTAAATAATTGGTGTGATACAAGAAAGATATAAGTACGTATTTTAACATAATGTTATATTTTTTTATCGTTGAATTATTTTTTAAAAATGTGAATTCCTCATACAACCGTACTCCAACCATGTAACACTTTTTTGTCATCAAAAATATTGTGGAAGTATCTTAAGGTAGATTTTTCACCAAAGAATTTGTCAATAATTTTTTGTTTTAATGCAGAGGACATATTTAGGATGTTACTATGCGATTTTAGATATTTTCCATCAAAGATTCCACAGTTTTACCTGTGTTTTTTATGACAAGCAATGGAAAATTTTACATTTCTCGCAATAACTCTAAAACTTTTATATAGATTTTTTTAAGAAATATTCTATTACAGAGGAACATATGACAAAGTTGGTAAAAAGAGAACTAGACTTCTGTCCATTTTGTGTCAGAGATATAGCGATAGAAAGTAGAAGTGAGTATCAGGAGATGTGTGGAACATTTCTATTTTTAAAACTCTAAACTTTCAATATGACTACACCGATACAATCATGTTGATACATTTTTTTTCAGGCACAAAAAATCTTCATGCAATTAATCCAATGACTTCTCATAAATTTTATTTCAAAATTCTTTTTTAAGCCTTCATTATATACACGCTCCGTTAACAAATAAAAATAAGTCACATTTATCGCTGATTTAGTACTATGGTGAGCCACCTTATAATTATTCTGTTTAAAAATTAAGAAAAAATGTTTAATTTTATGTTTTTCAAGAATCTTATTTTTTTTTTTTTTAAATACCTGTGATCGCTCGGTACACTGGCCTTAATTTCCATATCATATCCAGGCTGTTGAAGGCTCAACGAGTACAAATCCAAGCTGGCGGATGTATTGAAACTTGCGTCGAGCTGTTGTGCCGCAGTGCCGGCAGCCAGAAGAATAGGATGCTGTGCTTGTGGCGACCATGCCACGTTCACAGTCTTCACCAACTCCTTCACTTTCATTGTAAGCTGCAATAATTTAATAGCACAATAGCTTTTACTCCCCTAAACGACTAAGCATCGAATTTCTAATATTTCGAATTTTCTTGGGGAATTTTTAAATCATTTACTGTTTAAAAATGGGAGTGAAAAATGGAGAACTACTGAAACCAGTTGAACCTCGTAAAGTTCATTAGATTTCGACAATTTTGAATTATATAATTTTATTCTTATATGCGGAATATACATGACGTGTTGAAAATGCAGAAATATTATTTTTTTCTCCCCTGTGTTCAATCTCTGCCTGGGAGATCCCGAAGAGATCAACGTACTCGCTGAACGACCTCGTTTCTTATTCACAATAGCACTAACCAATTTTTACCCTTTTCTTTATTTAAATTGATTCGTATTTGCTCAATCGAATATTTACTCACTCGGATTTATTTAATGCTCACTTGTGACAATTAAAACTTGCGGAACAATATGAGAAATGTCACACGCAAAACACACTCCAAATCAAGCCGTCACCAGTTCCAACGTGGCGAGCCACCGACTTAGGACTGTCCTGCCATCTTGTGGCTGATTCCAACACTTCAAAATCTTTTTAATTACTCCAGATGACAGCACATACTTGTTTGATTTTGCGAATTTTAAACATTGTTTTTTTTTATTTTCCTTTGATGAATAAATGCAAAATTTTAATTAAAATCGTAGTGAATTACTATCAATATCTAATGCTCATGTAATTTAATTATAGCGTAGCTGCAGCTGGAAAGACTTCCGATAATACCAGCCATTTTATGTTTCGTATTTAAAATTGAACCATTTATATATAATCAAAGTGTACTTGAATTAATATTAATAATTCACAATAATGACAGCAGGACTTTGTTCAACTCCTTGAACGATAAAAATGAGAATTCCATTTTTAATTGTAAATGAAGTGGATCGTTGTTTATGAATGAGGAGAAATTAATTTTGTTATGAAGAATAAACCGAATTGACTATATATTGGTATCATAAACTCATTTAGGCTCCATGCGTAAACTATAGAAAATATCTGAACTTTATGACGATAAATATTTTTCAGAGAGAAAATTATTTTGATAGTAAAATATAAAATTTTATTATTTTATTTAAATTGCTCAGAGAATTTGTCATTAAGGCGAGCAACCACTTTAGATGCTTCAAAAAATCAATTTTTTTTTATTTCAAATTCGTTGGCAAAATATCTTAAGAATACACCCTGAAAATTTCAAAACGATATTCGGATGCCTTCTAACGGTATGTATATAAATGATAAAGACTCCGCTCGACTCCCAAACGCGCTCAAACTTTAAACGTGTTTTTCTCGAAACGACATTTTTTCAATTTGCGGGAATCATATCTCAAAAACGAATGAACGGATCATCTTCAAATTTGGAACACGTTTACATAATATAATTAATTAAAACATGAACCTAAAGTTGGAAAGATTAGATTGTTTAAAACATATTTATTATTGCAAAATGCCGGAAAAAAATTCTAAAAATCGATCATTTTTTTTCAAACACGTTCCAACATTCAATTCTCGATTTTTTTTAAATTTAGGTTCATGTTCTTAAAAAACATTTCAAGAATGTATAAAAATTTGTTGGACTATTTCAGATGCGAATTGCGAGCTGCACAATTCCCGCAAATCGACAACGACGACGAGGACACGCCAAGGGACACAGCGGATTACACCTTAATTAATGCATGAAATAAATTGAAAATATTACCAGAGATGTATGAAAATATGAATAAATTATTGTCAGAGTTGCGGAAATTTCCGTTTTTTTCACAATAAAAAAAAATCCAAAAAAGCATCTAATTTTCGGTCTCCTAAAGTGGTTGCTCGCCTTAATAACAATAATTTTCCAACTTTGAGTGACTTTATATTTTGTCTATAGACAATGATAAATTCCTCAAGATTCATGCATCTGTACTATCAAAACCTGCAGAATAATTATTATTATCTTTAAATTTGAATAAATTTTGATTCCGAAATTGAAAACCGTGTAAACGTTATAAAACAGAGGTTCGTTTCGCGTACATAAATATTTGTAAATTTAGATAGTTTTTGTAATGAAAATATTTTAAAAACTTCGGAAAGATAAGCCGCGATTTTTTATAACTTTTCATCGTAAAATAATTTATTTGAATGACTTTCTATTCACTTGTAATTTAAAAAAAATGTGTGAACAATTAACCGGTGGCCCGAAAGAGTTTTTAAATCACAAATTTAATAACAATGAAAGTAATTAAACAAATTTGGTTGGTTTTACGTTATTTCCGATAATTCGGGATTGAGGGTAGTTTTTGGGAAGTCGCGGTAATCAAAGTCTTTAAAGTACCTGAGAAAATCGGTAGGGACAGGTAATAAAAAAGGTAAGGTATGTTGGGACCATATAAGACTGCAGATAGACTGTACCTTCTCCTTCCAACGTTTCTGTTGCCTCCATTCTTCGAGACCGCTGGATGACGTCACTTGATCGGCACAAGTGTACAGTCAGCAGCCATTCCAGTTCGTGCATCGAGCGCAGTTAGATCGTCCACGGTCCAAAAAGTGCTTAAAAATAAAGATTTTTAATCGTTAAAATACATAGAATAATTTCATGGAAACGCGTAGACGAAACATTGAAATAACAACTTTTTTGCCTCCCGTTGATCGCCAATAATGAGGCAAAACCTCGAGATTGTGAAACGCCGAGCGGATGTGAGCGGGATTTTACCGTGAGAGACAACGTTGAAGAGCAATGCTCCAACCGCGCTTAAAACCGCGATCATTCGTACGTAAATAAAAGACAAAAGAAGATTTGTCCTTCATTTTAATCGTATTAAAACAATTAATTTTCTCAAAACTTGCAAAAAAAATAAGAAAATACCCGAAGACGGTTTTACAATCGTCATTTAAAAATAGCTATTTTAATTCCTACATCAAAATCATGTATGAAAGATCGATTGATATAATTGAAGTTCATTAATATGAGGCAGGATAAAATGATCGTTAAATTTGAGACAAAATTAGGGTTTTTGGGTGAAGAGAATTTCTCCTTCCTCGTTTACTGAATGTAATCTCATCGTTTCACAGTATTACACTAATTATGACTCAATGATGACCTGACCCGATCGCCCAGACGAGAGGCGCGAATGATAACAAGAAAGAATTTGAATAAAAACTGAGACACCGAAATTTTCGTCAGTTTCAACGGATTTTCGTAAGAGAGCACTTACGAAATAACACTCTTTATTGCCTCGATGTGGCGGATATGTTATTGTAAATAAATTATTACTTACAATCTTTCACGATTCGGATAAAATGTGGCCAAGATTCGCAAAAATCTATCGATCATGGCTGGTCTACGTTGTCGTTGCAACGATCGTTTGCATCCTTTTCATGTGGTCCAGAAACAAACAAAAGGGTAATGAGTTTGGCGAAGATTATGTCTCACTCAGGTACGTAAAAATTTTACTTCCGTTGCTTGAACGTGTAATTAGAAAAATATATTTAATGTCATTAAATCGTGATTTTTTAAATTGTCAGTAGAATACGATTTTCGATATATTTCCCTTTTTTTCATTATTTTACCTCCTCAATTTATTTGTCGGCGAAATTACTTTGTTAATCAAATCTCAGTCCCAATCCAAGAACTTCAAAAATTTACATTTTAATTCTTTAGTTGAATTTTTTTCAAAATTCTCAAGTTTAGGCAATCTGCCGTCGTTTTTTGTTCTTAGTATTACTCGAAATTATCTAAAACTTGTCAAATATCTTCCTTAGTATAAACCATGGTATAAATCTTAACCCGTCAGCAGGTGCGCTATGATACTTTTTCTCACACTTATATTAAAAAGATGATTACTCAAAAATTTCAAATGGCATGAGCATTTGAAATTTTTTCAATCTTCACCAAATTTATTCTTCTGTATGATAGAAGAGTTAAAAAAAATTTTTGAATTTTTGTTTTTGAATTTTTTTAATTATTATTTTTTGGTTTTTAGTGTCAATTATCGTTGTATTTATGGTTTTTTAAAAATAAAAATATTTTATAGCCACAATCACTGTAGCGAAATTGTTTTCAAGTTCCTATTTATCAAATTAAGCACTTTAAGCTATACATGTAAGAAAATCTCCCATCGCGCGCCCAATATTTAAAGTGTACGTAGCGCGCCTGCTTACGGGTTAAAAAGCTTCAAGCTTGACGGACATTCTATTTTTTTTTTTTTATTTGGGAACGTTTCAGCCTCGAAATTTATATCGCTGATAAGAATTTACGAGAGTTTTTGAATTTTTAGGTTGTTGAAAGATCAAAAGGATTACATCGATCGTCGAGGAATTCACGTTGTCGTTGGCCATTATATAGGGGATTCTATCGATCCTCTTAAAACACCAAATGTTACAAAAGGTTTGTACATCGATATGTCTATTTATTTATAGAATTAAAATAACGATTCATTCATTCGTTGAAGAATCTTGTAAATTAAAATTATTGGTATCGACAATATATTTTTTGGAGGCTGTAATGCTCTTAATTTTTTTTAAATACTTGGTGTCGAGGTACTGTCGCATCTCTGGATATAATTTAAATTTGTATTGATTTATAAATTATGGACTTTAATGTTAGGAAGAGATTAAAATGAATTTGAAAAATAAATAAAATTAAAAAATTCAAATGAGAATAAGAAAATTAAATTACTGCGTAATTGTCAAGAATCCATTTGTTCGACTCATGGAGTTTCTATTTTTTTCACAGATATAATTAATAAAAATATGTTCGATCCAAAACCACGTGAGGGAAGAAATGGCGAGCCTGTTATAATTTCGTCCAAGGATTTTCACGTTATGCAACAACTCTTTCAAATTAATAGATTCAATCTGATGGCGAGTGATCGTATACCACTAAACAGAACATTGCCAGATGTCAGAAAGAAAAAGTGAGTTAAACATTCATTTATTAATTTTCAAATAGACGAATTAAAGTTTTTTGAACATTTGTGTAAAAAATTAATACTAATGATCGTGAAACGAGCACGATTCTTTGCAATCTTTCCTCGTGAAAAATATTTCAAATTATTTGATTGGCAGATCTTTTGATTCTCAGTTTAAAGTAAAAAAAAAAATACAGATAGTCTTTTTCATGCGATGAAGTGGTTGATAGCGGAATAATGGAGAAATACTATTAAAGAAACTGTTGCGCTATAAGGAAACTCATTAAAAGTCGCTAAATCAAAAATTAAAAAAACAATATTTTAACAGATGCATCTCTAGATATTCGAAGATATCGGGATTACCGAAGACTTCTATAATCATAGTTTTTCATAACGAGGCTTGGAGCACTCTACTGAGAACCGTGCAAAGCGTTATCGATCGATCACCTCGCGAATTGTTAGTGGAAATAATTCTCGTCGATGACAACAGTGATCGAGGTAAATCTTCGAAAATCCTTTTGCAAATTTTAATATCGTATAAATTAAAAAAAAAAAAAATTCAACATATTGGTCGATTTGTTGATTTTCATAATGTAGAAATAATTCGCCGTTTCGCTTGACAAAACAACACAAAGAAACTAATCGTAATTTATTTTGAATTGTTGTGTAATTAAAAAAACCGCTTGTCCTTGTAGATTTTTTGAAAAGTCCTCTGGATGATTACGTAAAAAAATTGGAAGTTCCAACACGCGTTTTGCGCTCGGACAAACGAGTTGGTTTGGTAAATGCTCGTTTAATTGGTGCCAAAGAAGCGATAGGTCAGGTTCTCACGTTCCTCGATGCTCACTGCGAATGCACGGTTGGTAGGTAAGCTCTCCGAAATTCTCGTGCTCAATTCTGCACTCGCTAAAACAACGAATTAATAAAGTGTAACATCTAATAAATTTTCACCGTCGATTTCAGGTTGGTTGGAGCCTCTTTTAGAAGCTATTTCGAAAAGTAGAACGAGAGTCGTCTCACCTGTTATTGACATTATTAACGATGATACTTTTGGATATACGAGGTAAACTGTTCTCAAGATCACGAACTTTTTATTCTACCTTAGCAAACTTTTTTTATTTAATAAAAATAACAGGAATTCTTTATTTTTGAAACAAACTTGTAAATTTGATTTACATAAAAATGAAAAAGCGTTTTCGCAGCTATAAGAATTTGTTTTTTTTTTTCGATTGAATTATAAATTTATAAAAGATCAATTGACATTGTATTTATCGAAATAATTACCATGAAAATTCAATTTGATTGGAAAATTAGAAAAATTGCATGAATGGGAATATAAATTTGAATTTCTTCGTTGTGAAATTTTTTAGATCATTCGAGCTTCACTGGGGCGCATTTAACTGGGATTTACACTTCCGTTGGTTAACCCTGAACGGTCCATTGTTACGAGAACGTCGTGAAAACATCGTAGATCCGTTCAAAACACCAGCAATGGCGGGAGGTCTTTTCTCAATGGACAAAGATTATTTTTTTGAGCTTGGAAGTTACGACGATCGTATGCAAATATGGGGAGGGGAAAATCTCGAGCTGTCTTTTCGGGTTTGGCAATGCGGCGGAAGTGTCGAAATCGCTCCTTGTTCTCACGTCGGTCATTTATTTCGCAAATCATCGCCATACACTTTTCCTGGAGGAGTTGGCGAGATTCTGTACGGAAATTTGGCTCGCGTGGCTCTCGTATGGATGGACGATTGGGCAGAATTTTATTTCAAATTCAATCCGGGTAAATATCAAAAATTACATTTTTATCTAATAATTTACAAAAATTGAATTAATTATAATAATAATCATTTTTATTAATAATTCTTAAATAATTTTATTTAATTTACATTTACAAAATTAAATTCTCTTGAAAACTCATTAATTTTAATTTATTTTAATTTAATTAGTTATTATTTCATTTATTAATTATTTATTAATTTATTATTTAATTATTTTTATTTAATTTGTTTATATTTAATTTTTAATAATAATCATAGTAATAATAAATTAAGTGGAATTATTGTTCTATCCTTATTTGATTTCTAGAAGCCGCAAGGCTCAGAGACAAACAACAAGTTCGTGACCGTTTGGAACTTCGTAAAAAGCTCGGTTGCAAAAGCTTTCAGTGGTACTTGGACAATGTTTGGCCCGAGCATTTTTTCCCAAAGGACGATCGTTTTTTCGGAAGGGTATATTAATTAACAAATTAATTACTCAATTAATTTATCATTCCTGCGTCTCTATCATTTCTCCCTTTTTTTCATTTTTCTTGAATTTTCCACATTAATAAAAGAAAAAATGTAAACAAAAGTTCGAAATAAAAACCAAACGATTATTTATGAATCAAGGAAAACACGAATCAAAACTGGCCATTAAAGTCTTTTTGTTTTTTTTTCTTTAAAATTCAAAAACAATTTTTGGGTGTTTTGAGAAATCTCGTTATAAATTCACTATCATTGTCGATGGTACCACATTTTTATAAACAAATGATTAGAGAATCACGCATATTTTGAAGTAACAATAAATATTCAAAGGTTTGATTATTCAATCTTATAATCTATTGGTTTGATCTCATATAGATTGTTCACGTACCAACGATGAAATGTCTTATGAAACCCTTGGCTAAGGGAATGTACGCCCAGCCTTCGGGATACGCAATTTACGAGCCGTGCGTTAAATCACCAACGCTCAGCCAAATGTTCGTAATGGGAACGAACGGTGTTGTAATGACTGACGAGAGTGTTTGTCTCGACGCGCCGGAGCGTGACACACGACATGAGAAACCAAAAGTTAAAATAATGTCTTGTAGTGGTCTTCATCGTCAAAAATGGCGTTACGACAAAAACGTGAGTGAAAATATCACTTATTTCCGCATTTCATATTTTTTTTATTAAACTCGTTGTACAATAACGTTCATTAAAACTACATTTTTCTATTCAATTATACATAAGTGAATTTAATAAAATGACATTTCGAATAGTCACAGATAAATATTCGGTCGAACTATTTTCATAAAAGAGAATCGAATAAAATCGAATTTCTATTCATGAAAATTCTATGCAGAGGTTAATGGAGAAAATATTGAAAATTATTCATTTTAATTCAACGTGTGATCTTATTTTATTTTACACAATCAACATTTGTAGGAAATAAAAAATTTCATAATTTTCTATTCGATGACTTTTTCATTTCAATTAACATAATAAAAAGGAAGTTGCAATTGTTCCAATCAAGTTAATTACATTTGATAGAAATAATTGAATCACAATTCAATTGGATTGTGCATTAAAGTTACATGATCATTTCTTGAATTAAAAAACTTCATTATGAGAATTATTATGTATTAATCTTGAACGATTCAGTTGATGTTTTTTTTGTTTGATTTTAAATATTAATTTGGTTTTTATTATGATAGAAATGATTTTTTTTAATTTAAAAAAATAGACTCGAGCGTTCGTTCACGTGAGTTCAGGAATGTGTCTTCACGTATCACCCGACACCGACGAGGGTCCCGTAATTGCATCCTGCAACGGAAATGCTGAGCAGCAGTGGATAATGGAAAGCGTACCTTGGAAATGATGATCTTTATAAGTTTTTTGCGAACTACGATAAAGTGTACATAATAATAACGATTGCTGTTCAATTGTACTTAAGTCATTTTTTTATCATATTAAAAATCATTGACAATAAACGAGATCTCAATGACCACTGATTTTAATTACGTTATAATTTGATAATGTCTTGAATGAGCAACAGATTTAACCCTAGCACCCCGCAACGGCATAATTAGTTACCCCACGAAAATGTCAAATTTCCTTCCTGAACCAATTTTGTTAGACAATTTCTTCGGTTTTATAGAGTTTTCACCATTAAATATTTGCCGAATACGACTTTATCATGTACCATTCTCTTCGTTATCAAAAAAGGAAGAGAACGGTACATAATTAAACCTTATTATCTCATACGAGGAACATTTTGTGCTAAAGAGAAGATTGGGGTAATTATTTACCCCAGTGTGGGGTTTACGTTGGAAAAAATAGATTGTGGAGTTCTAGGGGTAATGATTAATGAACTTTAAGTAGTTGTTAGATATTTTTTTTCAATCAATGCAGAAAATAGTATCATTTAATACAATTTTATTACATTCTTTATTTTGATAATTTTTTTAATTCGCAGCTTAATTTCATAATTAAACCAATTAACCCTCAAAGTATACTTAGAGTCTGGAATACCCTAGGCAAAGTATGAGTACTAATTTGTGCACCTGGTGCTGTAAAAATGAACAATTTTTTTATATGTTAATATATTTTTTTTCGATAAACAAACTGTTCTGACGTATTGAGGAATACTTGAAAATGATGCAGAAATTTGTTCTAGTCGTACTATTCATTACTTTTGATTTGGCAACAGTTTAAAGACCCATGTAGTCTTCATGTTACTGCGAGGAAATGTATACCAAGCATTAATTATATAGTTAACATCAATAATTTTGGGGGATAAATGAACTTCGTAAACTGCCAATAAATCTACCAGAATGTTAAAAAATAATTAGTTAATTACTTTACTAACAATAAGTCACAAAACTTTCTACCTTTATTCCTAGATCTTGTTAAGCAAAAAAATGTTTTTGTTGCAAAAAAATACGATGTGGCCGTTTCGTTCATTTTTTCTACAAACCGTGCCAATATAGCGAGCACTGCAAATGCTGTCCGGCTTACCACGCGCGTTGGAATTTCATAATTGTCCACAGCCTGCCAATTAAGCTGATTCCTGCGTTCTCTCGTGAGAATTTATGGGGACAAGAGCATTGGAGAAACATCATAAAACGAAGTGCTAATCCTTCATGGAAAAAAATATAAGCCGGAATGTTTATCGATCTGACGTTGTTCGTATATCTATATACAGGTACTAACCGGGCTCTCGGCTTCCCCCGAACACGATTCACCGAAGAAAAATTCAGAAAAAAACAAAATTTCCTTGAAAAGTAGTTTTGTGAAATTCCCTCATCAGAATTCATGGTATTTGGATCCAAATGGAATATTTTTGATTAAATTCAGATGTTTCCGAGGCTTATGAACCAAAAAATATTAAAATAAGCTTTTCGGCCACTTCACAAAAATTGAATTAACTAAAAATTTATTTTGATTTACAACTCCAGCCGGTGCTCGTTTTTCTCGTATTTGGGTTATCCTTAAAATGACCTTTGCTTCATATATTTATAGTCATTTCTATTTTTGGTGATCATGATCGGTTTTCGCTAACTATTCTAAACACGTGGAGTAAACTTTTTTAGTGAGAACCGATTAAAATATGCGAATAAACCTGATGCCCTTCTTTAAGACTAACAAAATATTTTTTAAACTTCCCTGTTATGTGTTAAATCTTTGGCTCCATTCGCTGGTAAGTTATTCCGAGTTGAAAATCTGGGAATTTCAAGGTTTTGGAACTCGCGTGCGAAGGGATCTCGGAGGAAAGACATTTTTTTCCAGCAATCACAGTCCTGCTGCTTTCCTAAAAATTCAGATGCCGGAAAGAAACTTCCCCACTCTCTTTGCATTTTGATGAGCTTTGGACAAATTGTTGAACAAATTCAATATCGTAATTGATTATTATAATGACATTAAGATGAATGAAGAAATAATTTTTTGGCGGTTGCTCCCAAAATTCCGAATTCACAGAAAAAAAGGGAATACGCGAGTCTTTTCTTTTTATTCGGAGTTAGGCCTCCAGCTATTCTTTTCGTATTTGAATTCTCTCTAAACTTGAGCTTGGTTTTTTATTGCACTTTTATTTTTCGATTTTTGTTGAATTTTTGAAGATGAAGATCGATTTTTGCCAACTTATAAAAATTCGGATACATAGATATTTCTTCGACATTCAAAGTAGTACAACTTTTCAAAAAATTAAAGATATGTTCAAAGCTAAACAGAGTTTTTAATTTCAGAGAATGTATTCAATAATTGTAATATTTTTCCATAGTATTGCTCTTTCTTATTCTTCAAAAACATTTTTCATTCACGTAATTTGGTGAATGTCAGGAAATATATTTACAAGTAAAAACAGTAGATCGGGGAGGCAAAATGGATGTGCGCACTTAGCTTTGTAGCTTTCGCAGTTTTTTTTAACTGCCTCGTTTCATCTGGGCCGGATGACACAGTTTGCGTATCTGGGTCAAAGTCGCGTCCTCCAGGATGCCAAGAAAAGAGCATTTAAACGAGAATTATTTTGTACTCTGTAGTTCGTCCTATCCTGTGTATTGCTCGCTCCTCTCTTTCTCTGCCGTTCTTCTTGCCTCGTTTGTGCTGATGATGATTAACCTGCGGCCAGGTTTGACCGAGATGAGCGACATTTTATTACGGTAATGCGAGAATAATCAATCAAAAATCGTTGATAGATAATTATCTCAAAATTTTATCAAAAGCAAATGAAGCTAAACTTGGAAACAACGCTGTTGACAAAGTCATCGACATTATTTAATTATTATTTTATAATTTTACCCCAATTGGTTTAAGTAGTTTTTTTCGGTTCAAACCATAAGCAACATTTACAAAATACTTACATTTACAAATATATTATTATTTGTTGTTTCCCAAAGTATATTCATGTTTCTTCTGACACATTGAATATTATAGATGTTCATAACATTTCAGTTTGCTATTGGAATACTTTCCTTCGCACAATCAAATGCAGTTTTTTTTAAAACGAAGATAAGTTAGGCAATGATGAATTCAATACAATGGATGCCACGTTGATGCATGTAATCAGATCGAAAGATGGGAAGTGGTTTTACCCTGCTGGGAGGACCTTGAAGAATAAAGAGCGAGGTCCATCGTTTCGTGAGACAAGTATAGCAATGTAAAGTCGAGAAGGATGCGACTTTTTTGCTTTAAGCATATATACGATGATCATTTGTGTCGTCAAAAAAAAAAGGAAATAGTCCTCGTATTTACACGTGATTTGTCTACTGAGTCACGTTTCAGGTTTTGTCCAGGTTGAATCTTTGGTCCGAGAGTCCGAGTGTTCCGGTTCTCACACACCTATGACCCTCCCTCGTTGACGAAACTCTCTTTCCCACATTAATCGCGCGGAGCCGCTTAATTTTTGAGCAAAAATAAAATGCACGCACACACTCATGACATTTTCTTTACATCGTGACCTGCCCCGAGAAATATTCCATCGGGCTCGTCCCGAAGAAATAACGAGACAAACTCGTCCAACGACTTGATATGATTTCGCGGGAGGCCATTATGGTCCTGTCGCACCAGTTTGAGAGAAAGCCATCTCCTTATCTTGTATGAACGAGACTTTTTTTCACAAATTTTTAGTCATCTTTGTATTCACGTTTATAAATTTACTCGAAATTAAAAATAGACAAATTACTCAAGTTGAGGTAAAATAATCTCTGAAGATTTACAAAATGCAAAAAGATCGTGGCATTCTAAAGTGAAATGTTCATTTTTATATTATTCTCTAATGCACCGTTGGTAAGTTGATTTATTGATCCAATCCTTAATCCCCGGTGTGAAAAATTAATCTTAGTAGATTTAAAAACCGGAAGCCATTCTCCGGCTATTCTTGCAGCCCACTTTAGGCTTATGATTTGTTTGGGTTTTGGGTAAATATGAAATAAAAGAGAGTACAAACGAGTATGAATATTTTTCGTATAATAACTATCGAATGTTACATATCGACATATATACAGTCACCACTAATAAGCTACGAGACATGTGACTAATGATAAATTTACGTGAAATTGACGACAGTCGAGAGATTCCCCATTCGTATGAGATTATATGAAACGTGAGTCACTTTCCTTCCTTCCTTCTTTATTGTACAATTTAATTCTCAATGATCTTATAAAAAATCGGGAATCTCTTGTCTCTCGTAAGGCTTCACCGGCGAGAAAATCGATCGATTGCGCCAATAAGGATTTTTTTCTTCTTCATACTTTTAAAAACCGGTGAAGCTTAAAACTTTTGACCTTAGTTCTATATACGAAAGAAAACTCGTGCGAGAAATTAATGTTTTCTCCTACCGAGTTTTTCTCTGTTCGTTGTTGTTTTTTTTTTTTTCATTTATTTAATACAATCAATTACGTATAAATCGGTAACCTCAATGAAATCACAATCGTATTACAAAACATGTAACAATATATCTCGCATTCTTTCGCCACTTTATTGCGAACTAGTAGGTATTTTTATCAAAAAAAAAAAAAAAAATTACGGCCAGGTGTCGACGACTATTTGAATCAAGATGCGCGTCTTTAACTGCATCAACGAAAATTTTATTTTATCACTTTTTTTGTCACGATAGGTAGCGATTTTCAATTACGATCAATGACTCAATCGTTTTTTGAAGAAAATCCACTGTATTTTTTTCTTCCATTTGATTGCGACTAAATTTGCCTGCAAATTTTCTTGTTCGTTTCGTCAAAAAACAAAGTAAATTTTTTCGGTGGGTTACTTTTAGTAATTTATAAGTTACATCCAACATGAAAAATTCAATTAGCTCATATGCGTAAATCATGAAATTCACCACAAGATTTTGCATCTTTGAAGTGTATTTATTGCCATAATTGGTGCCCTTCAAAATTAACTACGAATAACGTAAAATAACTGGTGATATAATTTTGGTAAAAGTCACTTGTTACTCTTGACTTTTTTAAAAATGGACGGGCTCGTCAATAAAAAAAAAAACGAGAAATTTAACGAATGGTTGTGATAAAGATTATCATGAAATGTGTTGTAATCGCTTTACGCGTCATCAGATTCGTCTATAATCAATGGCAGCGATAGAAGGAACGAACACCGATCGGCCCTAGAGCTTGAAATAACACTTAACAAGGCGTGTGTGCTCGCTTCCACTGTATGGTTGTGAAATGAGCTCGGGCCAATTAACGTTGAGCAACATCGTGGTAGAGTGTTATATATATATATATATCATTCGATCGACGTTTATTCACCCGAAACTCGTCATATATGACTCGGCTAGATTAAGGTTTATGTACAATGTAGAAAAATAGCATATATTCCTCAATTAAACAAGTGATTTGAACAGAAACAGACCCTTTGAAAAGCATTTGATTCAAATTATTGACTCTTTTTTTTACTCATTTAGTTAATGGAAATTTTTTTGTTATTCGATTGAAAACTGGGTTGATTTAGTAAAAACAAAGAGATTTAATGTTTTCAATAAAAAATGAAAATTTATTGGCTTGGCTTCTAAATCACCCGTGCAAAATATAATAATTTCAATTAACTAACTAAATTGAGCCTCGATACGAAGTCTACCGTCTAGGTAAATACATTTTTGTATACATATATATTATCTCGAATCTTCATCTCGATTCCTCTTAACATTTTACCGTGATATACGATGTGTCATCATTCTCTTTTCAATATATATTTCAATATATCTATGCATACCTATGAATTCATATATATCATATACAGAATTAATATATTACTATTAGGTTGATATTTCATGATTATATCGTCGTATATTTACACACAATCGCGAATAAAAAGTCTATAGAGAGGACGCGACTTTATTCGCGTTTTTATAATATTCATTAGGTAACGTATGTTTGCATGCTTAGGTACGTGCAGCTTGCGATTGTTTACAGCTGAGAAAGTGTCGCGAAAATGAACAGGAAATGAAAAATTAGAAAAAAAATATATAGTGACTTGAGGACAATCGAGAGATATGGACAAATACGGAAAATGACTAAAGTGCGAAATCAAAAACTTTCATTTTGTGGACTTTTGGAATTTGAGAAAAAAACAATAATAACGATACAAATGGGCTTGGAAGAAGGAATTTTAAAATCGTAATACCTTTCGACTTGGACGGTAGAGCAGCTCGACTGTACTTGAGGTTAAAGTAAAAAAGTACAAGGACTGAAACAATTTCTACCACATGAGTATAATCTTCGTGAAGATCGATCTTATCTCTCTTTTCCTCTCGAAGGGAGGACGAGAGAGACGCCAGATGGCCTCAACAGTAAATGACTCTCCCTCGCGACATATACATACATACATTTATATACATGTAATATTTATACAATATATTCTGTATACATATATATTTATGTACAACTTGGAACACACATACAGAGCGCGGCTCCTTTAGTGCGTTTCACTTTCGCGAGATGAGCTCTCTGCCACGGCGTGGCTCTCTGGTAGATCGTGGGGCGTGGCAAAACTGTAACGCAAGAGTCCACCGAGGCCGCAGGCTACGAATGCGCACGCGGATATACAAAGGTAAAGGTGTACATCATAAGAGAGAAAAAGACAGGCAGAGTGAGATACAGAGAAAGACGAAGACAGACAGAGTGAGATAAAGAGAGAAAGAGAGGAAGAGAGTAAATCATCAAGTGTACGTCGGCGAGAAGCGAAAGAACGATCGGTCGATTGCTCAGTCACACCTCGAGCAACGTAGATATTTGTACAGGTAACTATAGTATTAGTATTGTATACACGCGAGTTATTAACGCGATTCCCAGGTAGAAAGAGGAGATGGAGGTCCTATTGGTCCTTGAAAATAATCAGCAATTGCCAGTTTGAGTTCCGTGCCCGTAAGAAAGTGAAAAACGACGCTATTATCTTCTTCTGATGTACACGAAACACGAACAGTTGAAAAAAAGGTTTCGAGTAATCGTAATTTAAATGCGATCAAATTGGCGACAATTTGCTTTGATTGAATCTTTCTTTAAAGTTGTTCATTTTTTCGTGTTGCGAAGATTCGTGATAACTGATGTGCGAATGAAGGCAATACTTTAGGGTCTACATTTTTAGCATCTTCAATAACAAAAAATACGCAATTTTCTCATTTTTATTCTACTCTACTGGTATTTTATACAAACAGCTATTTTGGAATCACAAATCGATGTTTTTTTTTTCAAGATTGCACATGCTTGAATAATACAAAGTACAACAATTTTGAAGAATGCCGCAATTGTGATCTCGGTTAGAAAGTGAGGGAGGTGCAAGGGATATCGCAATAACAGAGAGAGAGAGAGAGAGAAAAAGAGGGAGAGAGAGAGAGAGTGAGAGAGTGAGAGAGAGAGAGAGAGAGAGAGAGAGAGAGAGACGGTGAGCGGGAGCGCGAGAGTCCGGCGGATAAGACGTCCTGGCCCTCGTATACGTATAGGTTCCGATTAAATCGTTCTTATATTACCAACGACCGCGAGTTTGCGCGCCGCAGTCGCAATTCACAACGCACACATCCCGGGAGGGAGAGAAAGAGAGAGGAAATGGACAATTGCCATGTTCGTGTACATAAGTAGGTTCGGATGCTGCCTGCGTTCACCATCTCGAATTCCGTTACCATTTCTCTCCTCAATGTACCAAAGTATACCGTATATAAACCATATATGTATGGTATATAACATGCTTATGGCGAACGTATAGCATTTTACCCTGACCCGAGATTGCGGCGCAACAGCAGCCTCCGCCTCTTCCCACGATTGCATCGCGAATCACGACAACGAAACTGCGCACGTTCTTTCTTTTCTCGACTGCCGATCTCATCTATATATATATATATATATATATATATATATATATATATATATATATATATATAGGTATGTGTGTGTGTATACATTTGTTGCTTAAGGTTTTACAAGCTTTCGGACATACGACTGGTTTTTAGTGACCACGAGGATGGTTGCTCAGCACAAAAGTCAACAAAAGCCTATGCTTGATGATTTCTAATCCTCCTGATTGTCCAGTTTTTTGGCTCATCCCATCAAGAAAACTCGTCACGGGCTCGCACAGTTCTTGCTCGCGAATGATCGATCGCCAACGGATGAACACGCCTGTGATAAAACGGGCAACGACAACGATCGCGACTCACGGTTGTTCCCGTTGCGGTTTGCTCTTTAAATTCACTTTCTACCTCGTAAAACCACCAGATGAGTAATACAGCAGCAACATTCGCCCATATCTCTACCTACACTTTTCGCCGGAACGAATGGGTTCACTCTTGATTTTTCCTTAGAGTGAAAGATTATTCTTTGTAAGTGCCGTGAACGGGTTCCCGCCTGCGGTCGTCCAAGTCGTCAGAAAAAAGGTAGTCCGCGCGCGAGAACGATTAAACTCGTCGCGTAATAGTAGGAGGAAAAACGCGGATAATTGTAGGTTTCGATGCGCGCCTCTGGTAACGGGAAAATTAGCCTTCCTCCACCTTCCTAACTCGCGTTTCTTGGACCATCTATTTTCAGCTAATTATACATCATAAATTGACCCAGGGTCTCGAAATTTCACACTCGATAATCGTTCAGATGATAGCAATGAACGGCACAGCCGAAAATTTGTTGGGTGATCGATTTTTTTTAAGTTATTAAGTGAGTCAGATTTGCATGTAGTTTGAAATAATTTTTTCCACATTTTTTTCCTTCTTAATCATCCTTCATTGTTTATTAACTCACTGAGAGGCAGCTGCCGAGAAAATGACTCCTGGCCATAGACACGAACTTTCTTAATGCGTATCGCCATCGTAAAAGTAAATACTACCAACTATTACAGTCTAACTAGTTACTAGTCGTAGGGTTCCCGTCCTGTTCTCGGCGAGACTCTTCAACCTTTCACAGATGAGAACCGCCTTTATGATTATATCTTCTCGTACAACAGTCTACCCAAAATTATATATACATGTTTTGTGATAAACGACGAGAGATGTTAGTAACTGGTGGTAACACGCCTGCTCGTCACGGAGTTCTCTTCCATAACTCTTTTGCTACATCGGGCCTCTTCCCAATATTGATCCCGTCATTTGGTCTCGCAATCTACGATGTTCGAGGTCTATCGGTAGCGCGGTGTATACGATGTATTCCAATATAACGAGACGACCGACAATCGAGATCGTAAGCGGCTCAACGCTCGCGAGCGTGTCTTTGGATTCCCGTTCATCACGAGAGTCATCGAAATATACCATCTAGAATGTCGATGATAAAAGTCCGTCATCACCATAATCAGGTATTGTTCCCGGGCGACAATGGCGGTGTATTTGCGTCTCTCTGATCCTCGTGAACGCTCTCGGCTCTGCTAGCGCTACTGCTCGATCTCGAGCTTAAATTGTCACGATCACTAAAGTACGACGAGTCACCACGTTTCTCCTCCAACTGCAATTGTTGCTTGTCGTTCCGATATTCCTCCCCGGTCGTACCTAATAGCCCAGGAAAGTAAGGAATCCCCTGTCTCTGAGAAGTAATTTTGCCCATGAAACTCCGGATCTCTTCGAAATAGGAATCATCAGCCCTTGGCAATTGTCCATGATAACGGGATCTAACCTCATCGAGTATCGTGGGACCATCGGCGTCGTGTTTCTTCAGATGTCTATCGAGATTCGTCTGTTGTCCGAAGCATCTCTCGCAAAGTGGACACTTGAACGGTTTTTCTTTGTTATGAATATTCCTAACGTGTCGTTGAAGATTGCTTGATATACTGAACGATCTTTCACAATATTTGCACTTGTACGGCTGTTCACCGGTGTGAGTTCTTAAGTGTCGGGTTAGATTGGCGGATCGAGGAAATACCTTGCCGCAGAATTTACACGAATAACGATCCTTGGGTTTTAGACTGCCAGATACCCCAATGGTTGAGGCTGAATATGGTGGCAAATTACCGGAGCCCTGTTGCGTCTGATGTGGCGTCTGTTGTTGATTCTGCTGATTTTGTTGGCTATGATGCGTTTCTCTGCTGGTTACGGGGCTGGCAATTCTCTGATTTATCGGTGCCTGCGATGATGCGGAGGAAGATGAAGAAGATGGGAATCGATTGGAGGAAGGCAGCGGTACCATTGTGGGTAGTGCTCGTACCTGAATCTTCGGTAAATCAGTGATGGCCGGTGGTTGATGATGCGATCTGTACATCGCCTCAAGAACCAGAGGATGTACAGCATGATGCTGAGGAAATAATACCGTATGATAGGGCAAGCGTTCCAGTCCGTTTTGATTGAGTACTTCAATGTCATTCTGATTTTCGTCTCTCAAATGATCCTTCTTGTGATCGACACGTAGGTCAAGAGGTTCGCAGTCCCCATCATCCTGCTGCTCGTTCTGTGACCTCGGTGGTCTTGCAGCTGGACTCATATGAGGCTGCTGGTTCATCAATGATGTTGGACTCGAATCGGCGCCTCGGGCCTGACCCGAAGAATCTCTACCGTGGCTAAGGTCATAAGGCAACTCTTCGACATCTGTAATCCTCACGCTCAGGGGATATATGCTCGCCTGTTTTGGGCTTATGTGACCAGGCATCTTTCTCGGGCTTGAATCCTTCTCCCGCATGGCTGGAGGATACTTGGGGTCGTGTAAGAGCGATGGGGACAGGGTGCTAGTCCCGAGATATCCACTCATCACACCGCCTCTCTCGGGTCACCTTGACACTTGCGCCCTCTTTGACTTAGCTATCCTCTTCTTCTGCGGCTGCTTCTGCTTCTCTGTACCCGGAACAACCTGCAATCATTCAAAGTTTATGACGTTTGATATTTTTCCTCAGTAGCTTTATTTTCAAGTGCGAGTTATGAGAAGAGAATTTTTTAACGTTATGTGATTTTCCTCGGTTGAGAGTTTTTCCAACGCACCTATAAATAATGGATAATTAAAGTGAATAAGTTCATCTATGGTGATTTTAAGTAAGCTACCTTGACGGATGACGATATGAGCACATTTTATCTTATCAATAATGACACACTGGCAAGAAAGCAACGCGAAGGAAGAACCTAAGAAGACTTATTTTTACAACCATCAAGGTTGACCAGAAAGTATGTACGGATTACCGTATACACATCGAGGTTCGTAATCTCCAATATACATCGCATGTCGAGTTGTTTCTCTCGATCTAACTCGGAATTCTTCTCGACTGGAAACCCATTAATCACCAACCAATAGTCAAGAGTGATGAATGTATTGTCAGAGCCGTCCGTCATTCGTGTAACATGTAACTGGCAAAGCTAATTTTTTTTGGCTATGAGGGATGAGTGATGGCGAAGAAACCGATCTCTCCGATCTTGTGCAATGACGTCACATCGGTATAAGTTGAGTGTTGCAAATTAACTCTGTCAAATTATTATGCGAATTAGCCCGTGTCTAACACCTGTAATTCGCTCGTTTGTTTCGACTATCTCCTCGCTTTGGCATTATTTTGCCAAATGTCTATCATTCGACAGACCCCGTAGTTATGTCTGATGGAATTCGAGGCTAACTAGTCGTGTAGATTAGAAAATTATAGGGCGGATATTACAGGCGTCTATTACAATTTTAATCAATTAATTTGCATCGTTTTCAAAACGATTACTTTCTCCAAGCGTCAGTAAAATAAAATCATAAAATCCTATCCATAAAATTGTCTTTGACTTGTCCGTACGTTTAAATTATTTTTTTTACTGGGTTCAAGCTGTTCAATTTCATTTCTGATAGATTTCATTCGAGCATATACGTTAAGTGATTTGATTTATTTTTTTAACGTCGTAAAGAAATTCATTTTATTGAAATAAATCCATTTATCTTGGTGTATAGAGATTTAAGAAATTATTGCCCGGTATAAGAAAGGCTCGTTGAGGAAGGATCGTGGGTATGCATTAAACGGTATATAGTGTTCTCGTTCGGGCATCGAATTCTCTCGGGCATCGCTGGGCAAGAACAACACGAAGTGGCGCTGAGGCCTCGACTTCGCTGCTGCCCAGGCGTTGATGTCTCTATATAGAACTACTGGCTATATAACTCTTTGGTGCGGTGTGGCTCTCGTCCCGGCAGGTGAACGACGAGTATATTAAATAGTGGTCATCTCTTGGTGAGCGTGTTCCATAAAGGTTGATGGGAGAGGCAATCCGGCTATGTTATGATTTCCCGCGGGAACAAAAGTGTTCCGTTATAATTGTGAGCCCTGTTACGGATATGGAATTTTGACACGGACATGTATTGATGGATGTTGAAAATTAATTTGTTAATTAAAGAAAATTTAGTTGCCTGTTGTATATTTGTTTTATTTTTGTACATAAGCGATGATAGAAAAGCGCGTCTATGTGTAAACCAGAGTAATTAAAACTCGACTAATTAAAAACTCCAAGGTTGTCATAGAGAACGGTAAAATGGGATGCTTGTATCCCTTCTCACTTTACCGTTCACAGCTTCAATCTGTGCTCCAGTTAGACGACGTAAGCGTGCGAGAGAAAAGTGGTTGATCCTCCTCGACAACTTTGCTCAGGCGTTTTCATGCGTCACTGCGAGTCTTCGGACCTTCTCCTCCGGTTTCAGAGACGCTCGATGAAAGAGAAATTTTCTCGCGATGTCGGGCGTCGCTCGTTGAAAGAAATAAATGCGGAAAAAAAACGCGACCGTTTATTTTTACAAGAAGTTGATGAGAATTTACGCGACGGAGGTGTCTCAGATAGAGCAAAGAAAAAATTAATGAAAAAGATTGGCCGAGCTTGAAACTCGTCGTAATCTCAACGATAAAATTGGAAAAACAGACAATAAGAATGTAATATCGTCGACACCAGTGAAAACCCTTAATTAAACGGGAATGCAAAGATGGCCGAGTGCTATCGCCGCACTTCCAGCAGTGGAAAGTCTTTTCCTTCTATATACATTTACAGCAACCAGATGAGGAGCGGATGTCGAGGAAGAGACTTTTCCCTTTCGCGTCCATTAAGCTTTTCTTTTCACGTTCCAGCCGAATGGCTCTCTTCTTCGACAGAGAGCGAGAGTAAAGTATAGTATCATCCATAATAAGACCGTAGTCTTCCGCATAATCATATACCCGCTTTTTTTACATAGTATACACATTTATACATATATGAATAAATGTGTGTGAGTAGCACGGAAACTCACTTCCTTTCAACCCCTTTCAGTTTTTTCTCGAATTGCTCGATTTTTCAATTTACATTTAAAACTCTCTTCGCTCATAAATAAAAGTAACTCATCTCGATGATAAATTTTTCCAATGAGGAAGAAATTCTTTAACGCTTCCTGTTACTAAATTTAAATTTCACCTTATTCTTTACTATTAGAGAATAGCATTTTTTCTATTAAAAAAATGAAAAGCTTTCTGGTTAAAATACCAAAATTACTACACAAAACAAAACTCTGCAAACATCAAACTTCAACATTTATTTTGAATAAAAATCGGAACAGAAGTGGGTTAAGCTGAGGCCAAGGATTAAAGCGTCGAATAATATTTATAAAATCATCGAGTCGTTTTTAAGACATAAATATTCATCCGCGTGATTATCTCTCTTAGAATTTAAGAAGGTAAGCAAACTTTGATACGTCAAACTTGAAAAAAAGTATATGGACGAACTACTAAAGAAGAAAAAAAATACAGCGACGAGCCTCGCCTCAGCAGAGATCTCTCGCGCGAGCTCACGATATAAATCCTCCGTTACGCGAGAGTCCGGTCTCGTATCTCTCGTGAAGCCACGTGAGATCCGCGCCCATCTTCTCATCTGTTGCACTCTTTCTATATAACTACTGAAGCCTGGAGAGCACCGTTCTTCAGCAGCAGCTAAACCCAAAGGATCAAGCTGTACACTTACATACACACATAAACGTATATAGTCACATATAAATGTGTACTGCTAGTAAGGTAAAGAAGTAGCCGAGAGATGCGAGAGTTCGCGATCCAGTTTTCGGTTTATAGAAAGTTCCAAGATGAGCCGGGCGTGGTTGTATCACGTCCTTGCCCCCGGTATGATTTCTCTCTCCGGCATTCACCTACGTATACTTAAACATGAATCCATACATATAGATATTGCACATACATATACATGTATGAATGTGAAAGAAGAGGAAGAGCAAAAGAGTAACTCGAAGTAACAGCATCTTGTCGAGCATGAGGCTGGGCATGTGCGCAACTTCGTTCTCGGACTGAATCTTTGTAGTGTACCTTAGATAGATAGCCCACATTTATATATGTACAATAATACAAACCGTATATGGAATATAATACAGATGAGACGTTCCACAGCAATTAGACTTACTGCTCGTAACCCTCTCACATTTTGTACAGGATTTTTTATATCATATTTCAATCGGTTTATCGATTGCTGCACTCTTGCAACTGAAAGTTTCATTTGATGGGATTTTCGATGGAGCTCTTGATAAGACACGGAAATCTCAAAATTAGCGGTTACTTGAAGATATTAAAACTTAGATTTCAAATAGTTACTCTCAAATTATTTTCAAAATAAATTTGTTAACAAAAAAACTAGAGTTTTTTTAAAGTGTAAATTAATTTTGTCTATAAAAATTTATTTGAGACTCGAATTACTAGTTGCACTGTTAGTATTTCATAGTTAGATAATGAATAAAAATCATTATGTGACATTTTTTCTCGGCTACAACGAATTACTCATTCCAATGAAGATTTTTACACTTGGATTTCAAATAATTATGATGGAGAAAACATAATCAATTTGCCATAAAATCTTTAAAAAAAATATTTTTTTCTAATAAAAATTGAATTCTCGTGGTTTAATAATAAATAAATATGATTGGTTATAATTTCTTATAGGATGCGTGAAAGGTTGAAGGATTATTTCTCATTTCGGTAAATTTATGTGTATTTCACTCGTATATGGCACATTACGCGTGTAGGATCGGCACGTGCCCACGCACACATATCATACTTCCGTGTCAGAAATGAAGACAAAAAAGGAAGGTCTTACGTTCATTTATATTTGTTGCAAAAACACATATATTTTTTACCACATCAATAAAGGCAGACTTTTACGGAGCACATAAAAAAGACGAGTTTTTTTCCGAATTGTTTATAAGTTTTTTTCGATTAGGTTTTTTTTAGAGACCGTAAGAATGAATAGAAGTGATATTATAATAAAGCTCTCTCATGATTCGACGATGTGATGATGCGACGCTTGCGTGACTCGAGACTCCATCTCATTGTCTTTGCCTAACGTGTCTTCTGTATTTATGTTAATGTGTCTGTGTAAATCTGTGTTTTCCCGTTGACAATCACTCTTTCTCTCTCACTCTAATAGTCCGACATTACCTACGCGAAAAATCTACGTACCAAAAGATATACATATAAGTATGTCTTTACATACAAAATCTCAACTTTGTACCAACAAATAGACGATCTTTCGAAGATCGTTCGCTTTTGGAATGCATTTACACACACATATATATATATATAAATGTCCAGGCTAAACCGGAATCCGATAGAACAAACTCGTATCTATAATTCCGTACAATCACTGTCATACGTGATGTACAACCTTTAGGCTACGTACTTTCAAAGTTCATGACATAGTGAAAAAGAGGAAGAAATTACATTGAGAAAACATGAAGAAGAAAAAACCCCCCCATGGAAAAAATTTATATTTGAAATATATTTTACATTATATAAAAAATGTATTCCGCGCATATAAAAATTACATATTTTTATACGATTCATATACACATGTAGAATTAATATATTTTTTTATCCATGATCTGCCGATTTTCGTATACTAAAAATGTATTCTGAATATATTATGCTATTACTACTGGTATTTTTGAAATACTTTTTTCGTATATTGAAAGTATACTTTTTTTTGTATTGAACATAAATCTTTTTTACATTGAAAATATTTTTTTTACATATTGGTGTAAGTATTTTGCATACATACATAAGAGTGAAAAATGCTCTTGTCTCCAAATGCATTCTGCACAAGATTCAACCTGAGGAATATGCTCCAAAAAATTTGCAAAACATTTGCTCAAAGAAAAATTTTTAACATGTGAAAAATTACGTATTTTCAATATACGAAAGAAATATTTTTAATATACACTGAAAAAAAGGCACAGTGCTGAGAACGCAGAAGTAGTTGGCTCAACTACGCCTTGAGGTTGAATACGGCGAAACCAATGACGTAGTTGACGCAACCTTCGCGCGTAGTTGAAGGTATTTTGTTGAGCCAACTATGCCCCCAATTTGGGGTAAAACTTTAAATATTCAATATAACCAAAACATTTTTTGAATAAAATTCAATAAATACTTGAAATAGTATCATCGCATTGCTCGAGAAATGCTAAAAAGTATTTCAGTCAATTGTATCAATCATGTTTGGATTGAAAGAATTGCATTGTGTAATTAAAACGTATAGTGATTGTACCGAAGAACAATTATGATTTTAAAATGACTAAGAAAAATTAAAAAATTTTGTTACATACATATTTTTTGGAATATTTTTTATTTGATATTTTTGATTTTGTATTTTGCGACTTTCAATAGTAAATACGATTGATTTTTTATTCTGTCGTAAGAGCGCCTATCCTGACATAATTACGTGGCAAAACCTTTTTGTATCAGCGTACTGTAAATGTACGATAAGGCCTTAGACCTTTTTACCTCGTAAAACAAGGGTTCGGGTTTTCTCGACGACCATCGGTCGGCGTGATCATTATTTAACGATTCATTGTCGGAGTCTTATGGGCACACGGGCGGTGCGACGCTTACGCGAGAGCGCTCCGCCCGTGGTCCTCTAGCGGTTTTCTGCCACAACAGAAATCCAGCCAGGGAATAAAGCTGTCCGGTTACAATATATATAATTCATATTAAACAAAACTTATTATTTGCGCAACTAAATTTTAGTAGCTTTAGCAAAAGGTTTATTTGTTTGAATGGTAACAAAAGATTTCATCCAAATTACTACTAGGTAATTAGCTTAATCACAAATTATATTCCGTTAATCTATGGTGTTATTGAATCCAGTTCTCGCAGAGAAATTTATTCGATGCTATTATTTTATCAAGTCACGGACAAACCGTATACAACTCAACCTCCGTGTGATTATTTCAAATTCAATCGATTCTGTGTCTCAAGTTTTTTTTTCTTCAATGTAACCATTTATTGCGGTTGTATCACATGAAATAGACTCAACTCAAATAAATTAAAATTTAGCGGCAAAATCGTGGCGTAGTTGTCTCAACGACATGACTTTCAATGGATCAACCACCGGATGATTAACTAAACATAACATGACTATTGGCGCAACAAAATTCTTCCAACCTCATCGCGTAGTTGGCAATACTTTAATTTTTTTTTCAGTGTAGAAACATGTATTTTTAATATATAAAAAATGTATTTTAAATATACTAATAGTAGTAGTATAGTATATTCAGAGGACATTTTTAATATACCGAAATCGGAAAAATCATCTATAAAAAAAATACATCATTCATATATTTGTATATATGAAACGTATAAAAATATGTATGTTTTATATGCGTGGAATATATTTTTTATATAATGCAAAATATATTTCAAATATAAATGTTTTCCATGGGAGCCGGAAGGAAACTCCACGTGCGTTCTTCCTCGATCAGATCGAATTCCTGAACGTTGAAAAAAGTCAGTTTGATCCAGTTTGATCTCGAATCCATTTGAATCAACAAGTGATTCGTTTTGTAACACTACTGAAACTGGTTTTTTTAAAGTCATTTTAAACGATATAGTATTGTCTGTTGGACGATGTTGATGGTAATATTCTTGAAAGGCGAGTGATGCAAAAGGTGATGGCACATGTTGCATATAAATAGAAATACATTATATAAAAAAGAGATTTTCGCGCAGTTAACCAATCGATCGATTAACACGACAACTTCCGCCACTTTTACAGACGGTCTGACCCTAATAGGTGTGACCATCTTTCTCTTTCTTTGCCTCTCTCTTTCTCTGTCGCTCGGTTCATCATGGTATACAAGAAAGAGGTGCAAGCCAGAAGACACCCAGAAGACACCTCTCGCTCCGCATTCGTCGCGTCTGCATCCTCAACCAAGACAATGCTCTTTTCTGAGATCCTCTCCCCACTGTATTTTCTCTATCAAACATGTGCATTGTAGACACGTTTTTCCAACGACAAGATACCAACGGTGTTGTCATCTCCCTCCTTTCTTGATCACTCCAGATCCAAATCTCTTTTGCTGATACACCAAGAGATTAGGAAGACGTAAACGAGATGCAAAATTTTGCCTCGTTCATCTAGTTTTCCTCGGTTATTTCGTATTGAAGAAACCACGAGAGACTCTCTTCGTAAATCTTAAACAGAGGATATCCGAGTTTGCGAAAGTGCGAATGTGCGAAGAAACAAGCAAATGATGTAAATGAGTGGAAGAAAAAGATGCATCTCGACATCTGCCCTGCTCTTACACGGTTGTCGTTCGAATAGTTACACGTGGAAAGTAAAAGGAACGCTTATTCGCGGTTCTCACATGCGAAAGTATACTCGATCGTCTCTTGCTACATTGCCCGCGACTATTATCCATTTCTTGAAAGCCATCTCTCTCTCTCTCTCTATCTTTTCTTCTCTTTCATTAACCGGATGTCTTGAGATCAAGCAATGATGTTTCCGTTATTTGCCAATCGCTAAATACCGCCATCACAGTTTGCAAGATATTGTTATTTTTTGGCCACTTACAATTGTTTGATTTCATAAAGTATGTTATGAGTATAATCAAATATTGGTAATACTAATGGACAGCACGAATTACGAATAATGCAAGTAAGATTACGTACTCCAAAATGACGTCCGGAATAAAAATCAAAGTCATAGCTTTTTATTAAATGGAAAAAAAGTATACAGTTTATGTACCAGGAGATTAATGCTTTTACCTTTGCACACATGACCGTTTCGTATCGCATTCAAAATCAGGAATACATTTTCATGAATTTTCTCACGAGCCTATTTTGGGCTCACCGACAAAACGAAATTTCCGTGAATTTAAATATTTTTATATTTCTGGCACTTCATTGTTCCACGCAGTTTTCCTCTTTGCTTTCTAGTAGAAAAAACACTGACGAAAATGTTACGTTCTCAACATTCACGCCGGTGCTCAATAGGACAAAACAAAATATATTTAGTTGAATTACCATAATAGTGTGTGAATGTAGTAGATGAAAAAAAAATCATTGTTTTGAATGACCGAAGATGATTTTTATTCTCGAATTCCATATAAATATCTTTTGATTTGGCGTCGAGGTTAGGTAATTTTTTTCGAAGAAGTTGCAATCGGAAGCTTGCTATTTTCAACGCGATTATTGTCGGGTGGTCTTAAGGCGTCTTCTCACTTTGGAAATTTAAAAAAATCGATTTTTTTTTTTTTTTAAATTTTGAAAGTACATATCTTCAAAAATGTCATCTCGAAATTTCATAAAGATCGGACGAGTCTAACTACATTTTTTGGCGACCGTTAGGTGACTACCTGAGAGTACCCGGCGATCCCTCCAAAACTTTAAACGCAGTTATCTCAAAACAAGGTTTTTCGGTGCTTTGTTGATGAAATTTCGGAAACTATCCGGCCGATTGTCATGAAATTTGAATGACATATGCTTCATAGTTATGGCTATAGCGCATATCATCAGATTTTTTAAATTTTGATTTTAAGAATTTTTTTTTTACAAAAAACTGCAAAAAAATCGTGGTTTTTTTTTACTTTTTCGAAAAACGTGCGCCATTTTGTTATTTTCGCGAATATCAAAAATCTGATGATATGCGCTATAGCCACTGACATACTGAATCTAAAACAGTTTTATTTTTTTGTTTCAGACGACCCGTCTCGGAGATACCATCAACAAGCCACGACCATAACATTTTTACACGGGTTTTTCAATGCTACTGATGTATTATAATAATTGTTTAAAAAAATAAAATAAAAATTTTTTCATGTACTTGAAAGATGTGTTTATTACATAGGATCCGTTTTATCCCATAATTTTAAGCAAAAATCCTCGAAAAAAAATCGCAAAAACAGCCTATTTTTGAGGCGTTTAAAGTGAGAAGATGCCTTAAACCACTTTATAACTCATTAGTTATAATTTTGTGTAGATTTTCATCGACTTGATAATTCAGTAGTTTGGTGGTTTTCTCAATCTCTTATTCGTTCGGTCTATTATGCTTCGGATGTCAGTCGATTTGCCTGCTTATTGAGGAACCTCGCCTCCTTTAATCGAGGCTCTTTTAATCTCCTCCTTTCTATACGTGCACGCTCAACTCGATCTTTATATACACGTATACTCTACGATCCATAGATCATTTTGTCTTTTTTGTGGAGAGCTCTCTTCGCCTCTCGATCTCCTCTCATGAAATATTCACGCGATACTACGAAATCATTGGATTTTATTATTCAGCTCAATAGCTAACTCTCTCACTCGCTTTGTCTCTCGAATCAGAGCTCTTGTCTCTATCATTTCTCTCCTCATTCCTCCCTCTCGCGTGCATTCGTTCGATTCGATTCTGAACTCTTCTTTTTTCCTCTCTCCCTCATTTTCTTTCGCATGCATATATACTGGAAATCTCTTGACCCATTTCTCCGGGCAATAAACTCTTTATCAGAATCTTGTAGCGAATCTAGTATCAAGTTTCGCGAATTCGTTTCATCTTACGGAGATGGGCATGTTGCGCATTATACTCCAAAATCATTCTTTCATTTTTCTTCCAGTCTAACTTTTTATATTTTTATTCTTATATCTTTTTTAGCATGTGCAAAAGAAAAACTCATTAGGGAATACAAAAAATGTGTGGAAAATAATGAATTTATTATTCAATTTATCATTTTGTCTGCACACTTCTACGATAATGGGATTTGATACGGCAACTCTAATTTACAGAAATAATATTTTTATCTCAATATTTTATGCGAAGAATACTGATATATTTTGAATAAATTTTGTATCAACACATATTTATCCAGCGATTGGAAATAATTATTTTGAAATAAAAGAAAATGCTTATTTATTGCAATGCAGCGGTTTAAATAATTCTACGACGGACGAAACGAGAAATAAATTATTTTTGTACATGAAAATTTTCCATAAGCTTCACAAAGTCATAAATCATAAGGGTCTTTGACTCACTGCAGATCTTTACTGATTTGACAAATAATTTTTTAGTACCGTATATTCACGATATAAATAGCTGAAAATCAAAAGACGGGACTTTGGTATAAACGGAGTGTTAACTTCACAGGCTCTTGTATAATTTTTCTCTACATTCCGTTTCTTTTTGTACATCTTTAAAAACCTATAAAATTCAATTTGTGGATATATTCTTTGTTTATATAAAATGAAGTATGTTTGCATATTTATATATAATATAAATATATAACCATGTGTTATTTTGCGTCTCTCTTTGGAAAATCTCGAATAACACTTCTTACACATTCGCGTCCGATTTAATCGAGATTTACGTGAATCACACTCAATGACGTTATTATTACTTTGATACTGATACGAATTCGCGCATTAGTGTCAATTTATCATCCCACACGGTGCGAAATGTACGATGCACTTCATATATATATTTCAAATAAATATGTATAAATATATATAATGCGCACCGTCTGAGCTGACGTTTCATACGATTTGAGACATACAAAATATATAATCATACAATCCACTCATCTAATAAGATACAAGACTGCAGTACGACACAACGGGATTTTTTTATAGCGATATATGACGCACAACCGATTCCTCGTGAACTTTTTTCTTCTCGCTTAGTTTTATTTATTCTTTTTTTTTTATGGCAAAAGATGAGACGACGAAGCAATCGCGTCGGTGCATTTTTATGGCGCGGGCGATCAAATCCTCGCCTGACTCATCTCGCGAGCCTTGACAGAGTCAAGATTTCGCTCTTGCCTCGCTGTGGTGTATAACGAAACAAATCCCATGATTTCTCTCATGTATTTTTGACTGTAAGACTGATGATCATTGAAACGCACTTTGTGCAATTAAGTTTTTCTGTTAGTTGCGCACTGGACGCTCCAAATTTTTTTACTCGAAGTTTCACACGCATAGTTTTCTTGAACCTATTAATTTGACAATTATTTTTGTTTGCTGTTTTATGAGCTGCCAAAATACTTTGCCAGGTGGAGTTTTTTTGCTTCTACGAGTAGTCGGCTTATCATACAATAGTTAACATATCAAACGATTCGGAATACAAACTTATTTGTAACGGTACTTTCCGAATTCAATTTTAAATGTTATACCATCATGCGTGAACTCGAATACATTAGATCCTAGATATGCGATATAGAAGAGTGAGAACCCACGCGTTAGCGTTATTCTCTTCTGACTCAGGCATCCACAGACGTTTCATACGTATCTTCGTGATTAAGGATGAAACAGTCTTCGAGACGAGACAGAATGAACTTAAAGGAGAGACGGGCAAATATTAATCACGATTTATCCAATTATGAAGTAAACTTAGATAGGAGTTTTTTTATGCTTTAACGATTGAGACGATTTAGTGCAAACTCGAATGTACAGAAAATTAATGAGGTTCAGTTCGTCAACTTTTCGATCTCTAAAAAATCAGTATCTTCGATTCCACCAATTAAGAATTTTATGTTGTTTCATTTACTCAAAAAAACTTTCAATATTAAAAAACAAAATATTTCAGTAGTATCAAAAGTCTTTTCTTTAATTTATTTATAAAGATGGATTCATCGTTATTAAATAAAATAATTGATATTTTTTTGGATCACATGTTTGCTTCTGTAGCGTTGAAAACCACTGTTTTGGTTAAGCGTCATTACTCAATCTGGTAACCCATTGTACTCGTAATTCTTGCATCAATGTATTCGGTGTCTGCGGTAATGTTTCCGTCCTTTCGGAGGGTTTTTATTATCATCTATTCCTCGTGGTAATGAAGGGGCATGGGATCGGGGAAGGGATAAAAAGATTTTATAGAATGCGAAAAAAAAAAATAAGAAGAGCGAAAGAATCTCGAGCAGATCTTGCCCGGCATTGTTCGAACATCCTCGCGTAAACAGTACTAGAGGATACTCCTCCTCCAATTGCCTTGGGAATCTCTCATGATTGTCCCATTCTTGGTCTCTCCTTGTTCTCGTAATAGTTCAGGTATTTGAATAATGTCTGCAACCGTCGGTAAACGCGTTTACTTGCATCGTTGGGCAACATCGAACGCGTTCAACAAAGTGACAGAAGGAAAGACCAAAAACGAGAGGACGAAAATACATGACGCTTGGCGCATTACCACTTCGAACATTCGCATTGTTTTCGTTAATACAAAAGGGAGAGAGAAATACAAGTGTCTCGGAAATTTCTCATGATCCAATCAATCGTTTGTTACTGGCGATGACTTCTACCTGTCATAAGAAGAAAATTAATTCTTGAATTATACGTAACAAGTTCTCTTGTCTGAAATGAGAATCTTCGTGTCAATGACTGATATAATGAATTCTGACATCTTTTTCATCGTGTTTCCTGCATGAAACGTTCCTTTGAGTGATTAATATCGTTGCCTCCCGATTTGATGAAGTCACGTGTCGTTATACAGATCGTTTACTGCAGATCTTGCCCTAGCTGTACAGAATTTCTTGATCATAACGGTAAAACTATAAGTATACCGATTTAATTTGTTTTTAATTCTTTTTATTTTCACAGTAATAAGAAAGGAAAAAATTATAGACTTGACTAAATTACCGAAAACTTGACATACATATTAATATAAATATTACACGATCGTTCTACATTTAATTTATAATAGAAATGAACCAATTAAGACAGCACTCTTATTAATTACTTCCATTTATATTTAGAACGAATATATTTGTTTAAATGATAAGTAAAAAATTGAAAGAAAAAGATAGAAATAATGATATTCTGAAAAGAGATTTTCGCACACTAATTGAATAATCGATCCTAGTATCGAAAAAGCGCGATTCACAGTCCTGATAGAACTTATATACCCTACGTAGTTTAGTGTATTCACTATATATGATCCACTTGAATTCAGTCGTAGAAGAATGGTAAAGGGATTCTCCGGAAAGGAGGGAAATAAAAAAGAGATAAGCTTTGAATTTATGTACGAGGAAACGTCGTGGTTGTCTCGTGATCAGTATGGTGTTTGTGCCACGGTATCACTGGCGAAACAACTTTTGCCCCACCGTGAATCTGCATACATACATGTACTATGGTCTTTCTTGAGTGGATACGAAACTCTCATAGGGGAATTGCATACACAGGGAGAGACAGAACACACGCTCCATTGGGTGATATAAGGATGAGCGTGGGTGGAGTTATTTTTTTTGAACGCGTGTATTGCTTTAATGCGTGAAGGAATAGAGCTTGGGAAACGACGACGACGACGAAGACGACGACGACGACAACAACGAAGGATTAGGCGACGGGAATCACTAATACAGAAAAACGTCACTTCGTATCTATGAGTTAGAGGTTTGCCATCATGTTCCTCTCGTTGCTGGAGGAAAATAAGAACCGCGAATATATATATCTCGCTCGGTAACTATGCAACGAACGATCGAATGATTAATAGAATTCGTGTATGTGAGAAAATCGACGATGAATGTATCTATGTATAAATATATATGTATCTATATTGACGTTTTGCGTGGGCGTGGGTTACGATAATACGAGAGAACGAAAGTAAAGTCGCCATTCAAACTGCGTATATAAATCGCAACACTCCGTGGTAAAGTAATGAATAACTTCGATACTGGAACGATCATATGCATAAAACCGTATAAATAGTGAAAGAATCGAGATTTTCGCTAATAAACTACTTGGGATATTCGTTTTCACAGTACAAGAAAGATTAATTGATCCTGAATGTTTCGGCAACACAATTTGGTTTGATTTCATCGATCGTAAATTTCGCGAATTAACATATATTCACGACCGAGCCCAAACTTAACCTACAATGAATTCTCGGAATTCATAAATATTGAGAACTTTACAGCGGAATACCAGAAGCTTGATAGTTTATTTGCCACATCGTTCATTTTTGCATGTTCACACGATAATATATCAACTGATTGGATTAATTTGTGATTAACGAGACGTATCGAAATATCTGATATCGATGATATGTTCCGAAGATATTATTTCCAATGTAAATTTTACCTTCTTTGTCATTCCATAAGTTTAACTTCGTGGGAGCCTGAATCCCTGCACACGGTACACCGTTTCCAGATAAAAGTGAAAAACAACAAAACCAAACTTTGTCAAAACTGTCGTTGCGTCCGATCACAGGAAACACTTTTTTTCACTCATTCCACTGAGTAATCACCATTAAGTCATTTAGAATTAGCAATCTCGAATTTTTCAATATGAAATAATCGAGAAAAATCTGTGGGTCAAAGAACGAAGGGAAAAAGCCCTTCGCACCGCAAATTCCCGAAATGTTACACACGAGTGGCAGTAGTAGTAGCGGTAACGCGTGTAGCCAGTAACTTCCCGAGGGAGAGAGAAAGAGCGGAGACTCATACGCGCGTTCTCACAGAGAGCTGTCAGTAGTAACGGTCGGTTCTAGCCAGCCTCGTGGCGGACTGGCCACGTGTTCTTGTCTCATGTACAATCAACACGACAATTTAACGTCTTAACACAGTTTATAAAATATACCCGTCCGAACACTGTTTCCTTGTCTGAACTACGTCCACGGATAAATTCACTTTTTCTAACGACGAATCACAATGTAGAAAAAAAGGAAGGAGATGTTTCCAAATTCAGATCAAGATCAAAGTCTCTCATTTCACTGAGACTCTGGAGTTAGGAGTTTTTTTATTTCAGCAAAAATATCAAGGGTTGTTTCATTAGATGGAGCAACCCCTTACGAAACACGGGTGAAAAAAAAACAAACGTAGAATACACCGTCTCGCCCGTAATAACCGGCGAGACTTGAACGTCATCAACGAGTTAGTCCAAGTCACCGCGAATCCAATGTATTCCGTATCTGCGTGATGGTATGTCTTCGACAGGACAGCTGGGTCCTGACTGGCGATCGGTTCGAATTGTAAGAGGGCGGTGTGCTGGTCCTCGCGGTGGTCGCCGCGTTTGTCCGTTCGCCAGGTACCGCCGCATTAGTGTGTAATCTCTTTCTCTCTATCTCTCCGTCCGTTGTAAGAATCTGGAGGTTGTAGTCGTCAGAGAATCTTACGTAGGGTGGTAGTGGTAGTGGTAGTGGTGGAAGTGGAAAGTGGTAGCAGCAGCGATAGTTGGTGCTAGTAGAAAACTTGCTATCAGGAAAAATCCCAGTGGTAGTGGTATATTACGAAGTAAACGTGACGAAGTATACAACGCGGTGAGATGACAACGACGATGATGATGAGGTTGGAGTAAGCCGGCACGCGGACCGGGCGAGTCCAGAAGATCGAATAAGGAGGCAAGAGTGTATGAAGCGTGGCGTTACCGGTGAACCACAGAGCAAAGTAAGAGTAAGAGAAGAGTGAGGAGGAACAAGCACACCACTTCGGGGCACGGTGCGGTGCGGCAGTGCGAGCATTCGACTGGGCGGGGAGACTGAACCCGTAGGTTGGTTGGGGTATAGAGGTAGGTAGGGTATGGTTCGTAAAGTAGGTAGGTAGGTAGGTAGGTAGAGGTGAGTTGGTGTATGGTATAACCGCGAACGAGGCGCGGTGAGTCTGAGTACCGTGGCCGTGGATGAGAGCAGGCGCCTGAGTTAGAAGAAACACACAGCATTGGAGATCGAGAGACAGAGCATCGTAGCGAAGAGAGAGATCTCCCTCTCGCTCTCTCTTTCTCTATCTGTGTGCGGCTTACGGTCCACTGCTTAGTGGAATAACCGTGAGAGATATGTTGGTAAGGTAAGTACAGCGCGCCTCACCTCACCCAACCTCTTACGGGAGTAGCACCACGCGGCGGCACGCGACCTGCCCTCCCTCTGCTCTGGTCCGCTTCCTCTCGGAGCTCCTACTCCTCTTTTCTTCTCACTCTGACCGCTCTCGCTTTGTCCCTCTCTCCACGCTATCTCTCTGGCTTTCTCTTTCTCTTTTCTTCTCTCGCAATCTTTTTGTCTGTATTTTTCGTCCCTCGTATGGACCCACACCGTAACAGCGTACAACCTCGAGAATGCAGCATCAACGAGATCGCGCTAACGTCGGATAAGAAGGAGATTGTGTGCGTCGAGCAATACATCCACTTCCACATATCCATTATGCTACCTGTGTCTGTGTCGAATAAAGCGAAGACTGAGAGACAGAGATATATACACAAATACTTCTAGACTTCTACCACTCCTCTCCGTACTTTGTCCACGGAGTAAACGGCTAGAACAGCCTCTCTACCTCTCCACGCAGCAGCATGTACACCAGAATGAAATACTCCCACCACGACAATATTAGTTCGAGCATAGCTGGGCTACTCTCATTCCCTCCGTGTGTAACCTCCCAGGCACTAATTCACCTTTGCAACTGTACTGACACACCCCACCCTACCGTACAACATCTCATGCCTCCTCCTTCGTCTGTACCACCTTCACCACTCTACCATATCGAGAGCTCCAGCTGCTACAACCACCACCGCCGCGATCACTCGTCTTCGGGACCACCGCGCACACTATCATTGTCCGAAACGGTTGTGACATCGTCCCAACATCACCGGCAAACTACCAACGGTGATAAACAATGCTGGCGATTCTCGAGGGATTTTTTATCTCGTTCATTTAGTCTCATTTTGCAAGACGATGGTCCAGTTGACCTAGGGCTTTTGGTCACGGGGCAGCTTTCATTTTCTTACAGCGGTATTCATTCGTTGTCATTTAACTTTCAAAAACCATAATGTTTACCGGAAATAAAAAATGTTCAGAAGAATTTACTGGGATGTTCTATTTTCGTTCCATCCATCGTGGTGCTGTTCCTTAGCTTCATTTATCCATTGGAGTTTTGGTTGAATTGTTCAATGAAATAGCCTTGTTATTTTGTTAATATATGCAGTTTTCTCTACTGATTTTTGAAGACTTACCTACAAGTAAATACATTTGAACTAACTTTCCCATTAGTTCTACAGAAATTTAAGAAATTCGCATTTGACATAAAGCAAATTTCATTCCAAGATGGTCCTCCATAGCTATACCAAATTTAGGTTTCCGGCTCGGTTCTATTGCGGAATAAACCTCGATAGAAACATACCCCGTAGGGTGTCCTAATGCAGTCTCTTGAAGCCCTCCGCGATATTCTAGACCAGTCTGAGCAATCGAGATTGTAAATTGAGGAGAGCTAAGTATACGATACGGCAAGAAGGTGATCTTAGAATCGGATCATCGTGGATCCAGTGCGCTCTCTGATTCTCTTCTTTTCTCTCTTTCGCTTCTGGGAGCCTGGAGGTAACTCGGGAGCACAAGCGAGTTGCGCAATCCTGTAGACTGGCACGTCGAGATATCCAGAACGTCTTGACACAGTTATCCGTGATCTCGTCACAGGGCGTTCCTAAAGAACAAAGTGATCTCGATTATGAAGAGAAAAAAAAGTGGCTGAAAGCGTCCGTAAGAGCAGCTCTACTTTTAGGTAGCTCACGTAGCAACCTTCTTTCTTTACTTTTTTATAACCTCTTCCGGATTAAACAGGGACGAGATTCAGTTTAAAAAAAGACATCAGAAAGTCTCTCATTGTTCCGCAGGATTGATTTCTATATTTAGGACAAGCGTTATAGCTAAGGCGTAAATTTCCTCGCTTCTTCATTTGTTAATCAAAAGAATTTTCGCTGCTCGATCAGACAAAAATGGTCGCGTGCTCGTCTAATGTGATATTTCAAGCCGAGTCTCGTTTAGAGGGCGAGTGTTGGAATTTGCATTGTCGTTGCGGCACGAGCGCGTTAAACACGACGACAACAACGACAACAAAAGAACAATCAACGACTTTCTTCGGAGTGACAGGCGAGACACTCTTTGGACATATGTACGTACTCGTGTGCATCTCTTCGCACGACTAAGCGCGAACCCATCATTAGTCGCCCACGCTCAGGCGTCACAGCTCAACTGCAAGTAGCTTACGTGACTTTGTGAGCAATGTGCATCAGTGGATTTTAAGCTAAAGATATATTGCAGAACCATGAAGACGGGAGGGAAGTAAGCGAGGGTCGTTATCGTCTCAGTGACGTGTATTAGTCCACAGAAGCATGCGGAGGACAGAAGTTGCGAGAAAGAATGTTGAGTATGATAAGATGAATGATGAAAGACTACAAGAGAGGTGTGCTAAACACCGGAAGACCTATCATTATATCATAACTCGTGTTGAATATTAAGCGTCATTCTATCGCCAGGATTAGACGCCGAGGAATCCTTATGTGTATACGACTATTTGCAAATTAGTACAGCATGTTTATTATTATTATTAATATTACTATTATTTAAAAAATTGTATACTATGCAAAACAAATAGTGTTTTACGGTATGGGATTATGTCGTGAGTTTTAGGATTTACTTTTACAGGGATCACAAACCTCAATACCGGAAGTCGACTAGTCGAGACTGCGTACAATAAGAATGAATCTCACTGTCGCCATAGACTCAATGAAATAAATGTGTACATAGGTGGATAGTATTTAAATGGAGATCACGTGAAACGGGGTCATCAAGGGTCCTGGCTGGCGCGCCATTCGAGTCTCCGCGAGGATTATTCCACGTCTCCGTCTATCTCTACCAAGAGGTGTTATAAGGACTATGGGTCTTGGGCAAGAGGAGGATTAAGTTGCGGAGCCCCTGGTGAGTGTTCTTTCATGGTGTCGAGACTTTGTAAATACTGGGAGCAACTTGAAATAGCAGTACACGAGTTTATACTGCGCTACGCTTTTCATGCACTACTGTAATACTGTTCTTATATCTTCTGTATATTCACGTCGATATATATACAAAATACAAAATAGCCGCTTGTCGTGCTCCGGGTACAGCAAACTGGGTCGTGGTAGCTTACTTTTATGCGAATTTTATTTACCACTCCAAGGAAAATCGGACTCATTGCTAGAGGATCAAGGAACGACGTTGGCTAACAGGATTTTGTGACCGAATCGTGGAATTGTTATATCAAATAATAAATCCAAAGTTTCATGATGGAAATATGTAATTCTGTAACAGTTTTTGTGATGATTGATATTAGATACTATTTTAATTTCAACGAAATTGGGGGCAAAATAATAAACACCAACCTTTACGGGGGCACTGAGTTTATACTTTTCTTCATCACGACGAAGGAACCAAACCGAACTTGTTTTATTCCGTCTCTTTTTCTCTCATTTTTCTCTCTCTCCCCCCCCCCCTCTCCCCCCCCCCCCCTCTCTCTCTGTCTCTCCCTTTCTGTTTGAGTCCTTCTACGAATGAAATTTGATCACGATACATACTTTTGCCCAGCATCAGAAACTCCGCGAAAGGGTATTTTTATTCGGCTATCCTGTGAGAATTTCAAACAACTAATACTGCTTTGCCAGTATGATAGAGCGTTTCGCTCTTCAAATATTCTCTCAAACGCCTTCGGGGCCGCCTTAAATCTTTATTTTAACGGCTTCGGAATACTTCGACCTATCCAGCGCTACTTCGTCACTTTGCCGGCGCTCGCAGAGATCCCAGAAGATGACGGGACCTTTTATGAAATTGCACAATTTCGGGGTTTATCGTTCCTCTTCCTATCTCCTGCCTCACAGCGAAATGGCCGAATCGTGGCTAGAAAAGGTCCGTTAAATGATTTCGTCAACAAGGAAATGGGGATCAATATACAATCCGGATGTTTTGCATGGATTTCATTCTTCTTATTATCACTATGCCCTAGAAACGAAATGATGTAGCATTCAAGTCTCCGCTCATATGAAATTGGGCGAGATCCATCAGGTAAAGATTCAGAAAAGATTAATAGATTGTTGTACATGGGAAAAATTAACGTCGGAGTAACGTCAAGCTGTTCTGGACATGAGGGAAGGGGTCACAAAGATGGATGATGGGCTTCGCAGCATTGGTTCGCAAACCGTAACCGTTTGTTCCAGTGGGAGGAGCGCTCTTGCGTTATTCTTTCTACACGCGTATCTTAACACTATATATATACAGTAAAATGCATATATGTAGCATGTATACATGACATATTGCATCGTAAGTAAAATACATGCCTACGTAACCGACAAAGATGCACTCCGCCGTCATCCGTATCTATATAGTCATGATATAACATATAACCAGCGAGAGAGAAAAAGAACGCCCATTACGCTCGCACGTTCATGGAGGATACATTGAACAGACGCGTAGGACACATTGATTCGCCTTCGATACAGGTATAAAGTATCGTACGTACGAATAAAAAGCTAATTCAACCGACGCAGACGATGGGAAGGACGTTTGTTGTTGGAGCACACGCGAGAGCGTGTATCGAAGGGTTTGGCACGTTTGCGACTCGCTTGCTACAGAAATACCATACTATACAATACAATATCGCATGGCATTAAGGTGACGAGAGAGCGAATAGAAGGATGTCACTTATCTTTGCTATTGCACAAGACCCCGACTTCGAGCTTGACGTTTCGCGCTGACAGAAGAATCGACGCCTATGTCGAAGTATCAATGATGCCCACGTTGTCTCTCCACTGTCTCCTGCTCTGTCTTACTTCTATGGACTTCTATTTATATTTGTGTTTATGCATACGGAGATAGAGTTGTGCATAAATTCAATAGTGTACTTAGCTGGGCTCCTTTAAGCATTTTGAGAACTTTTTGGCCGGCTATATGTTCAAACGATATGTACTGATGACATTCAAAAGTTTTTTTAAATAGTCTTTGCCCTGTACACTTTATACTGCAACTGTATAGCTTAGTCATTATAAGATCATTTTGTATCGTATCCAAAGTATAATATTATCGCGTGCCTAGAATTCCTGAAAGTGTAAGTGTAACCCAGCGATTTTATGTACAAATCCATGCAGTCTTGGTGAAGTGTCTTATGCCACGTTCCAACGCATTCCAGCTCGCGTGCCACCTTGATTTATGCACAATAGCTGATGGGACTAGGATCCCGGTATTCGATATACTTGCTTGAGTACATGCTGTAAACTTTACAGTCTTCGAAATACACATGAGACTCCAGGACCAATAATGCACTATTGCTATTCCGCATACGGTTCATTCTGTAACAAATGACTTCCACGATTTTTTTTAAATGTTTGGAAATAACGTTGATTCGTTGTCAGTCATTTATGATTTTCGATGTTCCATCTTCATCGTATTTTGTTTTGATTTAAATTTTCAGTCAAATGTTAAATTTATTGAGACGTTTAATTCTCCGATCAGATTTCTTCAGAGCAGTCCGACGCTTTTATATTTCATTTCAGAACACCTATTTCGTCGATTGCGCACATTGTGACTCGTGATATCAATCAGTCTCGCGCTCTCTTTAAAGCCAGGTGTTCGCTTGTCGCTGCTGCGATATACTGAGAGAGTTTTAAATCGACTTTGAACTTTGCATTGAAATGAGGAATGGCAATGATGCAGCCGCGTGACGTTCAGGAGTCCTCACGATCATGGATAAACCAACGACGCTTAATCACCGTCAATTGATTATTGTCGATCACAGTCCACGTGGATAAATCCCATCATGAGAAATGTGTAAACTAAAAGTTTATTTCAGTATTGGTAAATCAAGCTCTACCTGGTTGTAATGACGATGCTCGAGAAGTCATGGAATTCCCGTACAAATACTCGTCATGTAGCATACATGATTTAGGGAAACGGATGACAAGTCCAAGAAAGATTGGCAAACGAAATGATTCTGAAGTGATCGATTACTATATCAGCAATTAATATTAATTTGCCATTATTGTGGCAGAATGAGAGACTGTTCAATGAAGATGACAGGTCCGCTTATTATCTCGGTCGAGCCTTTTTAGTCTCCACATATCACGGAGTAGATCAATCACCTCGGGTCCGTTGCGTTGACATAGAAATTCAGAGTAATCATCAGAAGAGGTAGGTTAATGAAACCGCATATTATTATTTGTTTATTGATCAGGACAATCTTAATTGTTATCATTGCTCCTTTCATTAGCCCAAAACGTTCTTGAAAATACTTGAATGTTCCAAAAACGAATGTCATTTGGAACGAATTCTAGTATCGAACTGATTGACAGAGATTATGGAGTTTGATTTTTCCTACAAACGTCAATGACATTTCCAGGATGGAGGCTTACCTTTTTTCAGTTTTGATTAGTATTCGAGACACCCTTGGGGCATAGAAATATTTATTAGCTTAAAAGTAGATAATTTCGATATGGAGGTGTCAGATTGCTTGTAGTAAAGAGGGGTAGAATGAATTGGTCCAATTAGATTTAGGAGATAAGCCATGACTGCGGCAAAGTTAGGTATGGAAGAAGAATTGGTCATTGGATTATGCTGAGGTTAGAAAGAGGGAATGAGCTCTCACTTATTCCGAAAGAGATGAAATTTTCTTTCGCTGGCAGAATGACTTAGGAGAGCTGGATGCTGCATGCAAGAACAGTACGGTATATGCGTAACGCCCATGGGTCTGGAAAAGTAATCTTGAGAATCTGGTATACCGTATAACCACGAGAGCGAGAGACACGACGCTTTCTTATTAACCAGGACAAATGGTTGTTGCGCTCGCTTGCGCGTCAGTTCATTTTAAAAAGAGAGGGAGAGAGGATATAGCCTCATCGATAATATATCTCTCACTTGGATCTCTCTGTTCGTGATGGCGGTAGGCTGGGTCCAGCAGCGGCAGTAAAACAACAGCAGCAGCGGCGATGAAACAGCAGCATCACAAGGCAATGCCTTGAAATATCATTCCCTCTCTCTCTCTCTCTCTCTCTCTCTCTCTCTCTCTCTCTCTCTCTCTCTCTCTCTCTCTCTCTCTTTCTAAAGAGGGAGGGCCTTGAAATAACATGATCGCCAAAGCTTTGGTGTAAGAAGCCAACAATGGCGCAACCGTTTTGGACATTGCCAGCAGCTACGACGATGACTCTCATCATCTCTTCAATATAGTTACACTCCGATCTTTCTTGCCACCCACCGTCTCAAGAGAAATCCCCATGAGGATATACAGCATTTAGTCTCTCTTTCTCTCCTCGTAAAATGATTCGGAGTGCACTACATGAAATAAAGAGGGAGAGAGAGAGAGAGAGAGGAAGTATCAAAATAGTTTCATCTTTTCCCCCACGCCCGAGAACTCCTAATCCGGGCGGATCAGTCTCCTTTCGGTAATTATATCGGCCAACTATAAACTGGGCCACTTCGCTCGGATTTCACCTTCTACTCTCCTTTTTTTTATCTCTTCTTCTACCTCTTCCTTGTCCAGCTGGCTGGTCCGCCGTTCATTAGCCAGTTTATGCTCTCGCCTCCAGGGTAACGTTGAGTCCTCTGGCCTGGGAGCTGTTTATGCCGGATGCCCGTGCTATAATTGCTGTGGCTGCTAAATGACCGTATCATTGAGATCGAAAGAATAACCCGGAGAGTGATGAGTTCTCGCAAGGTTCATCAAAACTAGTACTAGTTGAGCAGAAATGGGCATCCTCTTAATAAAAATCATGTTAAACCATGTCTAGATTAAATATATTCATTGGAAATAAAAAAAATCTCATAATGTCGTTATGTGTCAAAAATTATCACGACGAAATCTGTACCTATTTTTTTATGATCTTCATTCATAATTAGTCCTCGTAAAAAAAGATTGACGATTTATTATTCCCTCATCATAAACGATACATTTAGATTTTCGACTCCATGAAAATCAGCTATAAAATATTCTAAATCGCAGAGTTAAGATAACATTCATTCCAGACCAGGAAGTCATTCTTCGAAGATTGATAAATATATTGGGTTTTAAACTTAATTCCCGATGTTTTTCAATTGAAAACAAAAATTATTTATAGTTTACGGTACATTCTATTTTTAACTCCCGACTGCCCATATGACAAAAAGACGGGAGTTATACGTTTCACTGCGATCAGCTGATGGGGGTATTTCTTTGTAGCACCTTTTCTCTGAAACGGTCACAATTGTCTTGACCAATTTTTGCCTGTACTTTCTATAAGTGACGGACAGTGTTTTTAGACACAGTTTGTCAAAATCTATTGGGAAATCGCTTAGGTAATTGATATTTACATTTAAACTTATTTTGCCATATCGAATTGATGGCTATATAAGGTAGTTCTCGACTATCGACTATTCACACTGTTATGCGTTGCTAATTTCATACCAAACTGCCGCGCGCCGTTTTCTTCACAGAGTTTGTCTATTTCCTTACTTTAGGTTGTATTGATTTTATCTATCATATTGCGTTGTTGTATTTTGTTTAAATATTATGTGTTGTTTTTTTAATAAATATAACCATTGAAGAAATATAATTAATGAATACATTCGTTGTAGGAAAAAATTATTATTTATTGTATGTTATGCATTTATTAGAAAATAATTGAAAAAAATTATAGAAATAAAAAAAACTGTATAACATAAGATAACGAAACACTAAAATATTTATAGATATAATTTTAATGGTACTAAAAAAATTCAAACAAAAAAATTGTATTCAAAGAGGTTTTATAAAAATAAATTCAAACAAGTCTATAAAAAATATATCAATAAAAAAATTTTGACGTATAGCGTGAAAACATTACAAGTAAAGAAGAAAAAAATTGTTTTGAAAAACAAAAAAATTCCCGACTGCTATTATAGTATATCTCCATGAACATACATTGTTTAAAAAATGTTTCAAAAAAACAAAGTTATGTTTAGAAAATCAATTAAATAAAAACTCCCCACTAGAAGTAGCAGTGAACTTTAAAAAGTGTGAAATAATAATTGGTCCAAAATAACACAGATAAATAAAAAATCATTCGATTGGTAAGTGCAACTCCCTCGAGATTTAATTTTACACTTTACACTTTAGTAAGTTGCACTTACCAATCGAATGATTTTTTATTTATCTGTGTTATTTTGGATCAATTATTATTTCACACTTTTTAAAGTTCACTACTACTTCTAATGGAGAGTTTTTATTTAATTAATTTTCTAAACATTACTTTGTTTTTTTGAAACATTTTGTTCGAAGTATTATCCTTCAGAAGCTACGATCTTTTCCCATCTTTCACGCAACAAATGTATTCCACGCCAATAGGAATCGTTGCTTTTTGAGGTGATCCATTCATCGATCCATTTTTTGATATCTTCAAAAGACTTGAAATGCTATAATGATAAATCATTCTGAATCGCTTGAAACAAATGATAATAATCAAACGGTGCTATGTCTGGTGAATACGACGTGTGAGGTAAGACTTCCCAGTTCATGTCCTTTATATATTTTTTTACGATTTCGGCTACATGTGGCCGAGCATTGTCATGTAGCAAAATTAGTTTGGCGTACTCAGGGCACTTTTTTCTCAATTCCTGGTTTAGTGTCATTAATTGTTGTTTACAGCGATCAGCTGTGATCATTTCACCCGGTTTCAGCAACTCGTGGTACACCATACCTTCTTGATTCCACCAAACACACAGCATCACTTTTTGAGCATGAATATTACGTTTTGGCGTTGATGGACCTGATTCACCTGGCAGTACCCATGCTTTTTTTCGTTTGGGATTTTCATAATAAACCCATTTCTCATCGCCAGTCACGATTCGATGTAAAAATGACTTTCTTTCGCATCGTTCAAGCAGCAATTTACAAATCATTTTTCGCTTTTCGAGTTGTCTCTCGTTTAATTGATGTAGTAATCAATTTCCCGCTTTTTGAACCAGTCCAAGATTATGTAAACGTTTGCTAATAGCCATTTCAGTAACGTTTAATGTATCAGATAATCTTTAAGAGTCTGACATCGATCTTCATTGAGTAAGGTCTCCAATTCTTCATCTTCAAATTTTTTCGGCTGTCCTGGACGTTCTTTGTCTAAGATCAAAATCGCCACTTTTGAATCATCTAAGCCAATCTCTGCACATTGTCTCAGATAGAGCATGTTCACCATGAGATTTTTGAAGCAAGCGATGACTTTCAGCAGCACTTTTTCTTAAATTAAAGCAAAAAAGCAAAGCGTCCCGCATATGCTTTTTCATTGGTTCAAAACCTGACATTTTCGATATTATAAAAAAAGTAGGTGTACAAGTGAACTCACTCTCGAATACTGAATATTGCAGGTTATGTTTAATACTTCAACACAGTATAGTTTTAGTGTTACTTCTATGAAAATAATACTAGTTACCCCATCTCATATAGAACAGCAGGAATTAAGTTTAAAACCCAATAACAACACTCATTTGCATATTGTGCCATAAATACCTGTGCATATATATATATATATATATATATATATATATATATATATATATTTCAAGTACACAGCGACACCAAACAAAAACCCATATGGGCGGTTCCTCTTTCAAAGACTTAAAAATGTTTCGATATAAGATCCCATGGCTATATTTATAAGTAAAATAACAAGATTGAATACGAAGGAGGAAGAAAACCATCAGGAGAAATGAAGGAATCGCCGCAAAGTTTCTGTAAAATATAATATAGCCTCGGGGAAGGACCGCGAACGTCTAATAGGTGTTAGGCTTACTGTTATTTCTCGATGTTTTGTTCTAATGCATTTTACACTCGTTTATGATCCAGCAGATATATAACACATAGTAATAAAATATATAATGTGCTTACGTGTTCGTGTGATAATAACGTGGTACATATTTAAATAGTGCATGTAGAAAAACGTTTGTATACGGGATATTCCACGCCGAAGCAGCCACTTTTGAAATTCGTATTTTTTATTGTTTTGATTTTTTTTCTCTAATAGAGCCTATTAAAAGTAATTCGTCTGATTTTTTTCAAATTTTTATCTCAACACGTTCATCGGAAACATATTTTTGAAAAATTTTCCGATTTCTTTCTTCAAATATCAATAACTCTCTTAAAAATGCAGTAAACCGTATGGATGAGGGGTCAAAATTTTAGTTTTAAAACGTTTAAAACGTTTAAAAATATGCAGAAAATTATTAAAATATTACATGAATCAATTTTTTCAATTCTAAGTATGAAATGTTTTTTCCCACATAGTTAACCCCCTTAATTTTTGCTGCTAATTTGTTATAAAAAACTATTATTTTTTTGAGAAATTTTCAGCCTAGTGTGATCATGGGGAAATCATCCATTGTATATTTTTATAATTAAAATATAGATTTTTTTTACAATCAATTATCTATAACTCCCTAAAAAATTGAATAAAATGAATCGTCTAGGGGATTAAAATTTTTGTTCTGAAATGGACTTTTATTTAAAAATATGTGAAAAATTATTCCAAGTTTACATCACCTAATTTTTCCAATTCTAAGATAAAATAATCTTTTTTCATAACGCTTGTACTAATTAATTTATTTCTTTACTATTTGTATGGAAGCATGATTCATTTAATGAATTTTAAGCTAAGTACGAACGTAAGAAAATAGCTAGTTCTATTTTTCAAATTGTTAATTTTATTAAAGTTTTTTGTTGTTGATTAGACTAATATTTCCCATGATCATACTGGTCTTAAAATGCATTAAATGAATAAAAGTTCCCTATAAAAATTTAACAACAAAATCAAAAGGGACTAACACTGAGGGAAAAAAACATTTCTTGCTTATAATTAAAAAATTGATTTATGTAATCTTTAAATAATTATTGACATATTTTTAAACGAAAGCACCTGTCAAAACGAAAACTTTGACCCCCTTATCCATTCGGTTTGTATGATTTTTCAGGAATTTGTGCATGATTAATAGTAAAAAAATCCACCATTTAATTATAAAAAATGCAACGAACGATTTTCTCATCGTCAAACTAGGCTTAAAAATCATTAAAAAATGACAGTTTTTGATAAAAATTCAAGAGAAAAATCGAAGGGGGCTAACACAGTGGAAAATAACATTTCTCGCTTAGAATTTGAAAAATTGTTGTATGTAATATTTTGATAAATTCTTACATATTCTCATACGAAAGTACATTTTAAAACTAAAATTTTGACCCCTCATTTATTCGGTTTACTGCATTTTTGAGAGAGTTATTGAAGGAAAAAATCGGAAAATTTTTCAAAAATTCGTTTCCGATGAATTTGTTAAGATAAAAATTTGAAAAAAATCAGACGAGTTCCTTTCAATGAGCTCTATTAGAGAAAAAAGATCAATACAATAAAAAATTGCGAATTTCAAAAGTGGCCGATTTGACGTGGAATGCCCCATATATTTTTGAGCTCTACTCATATCTATGATGTACTTCTGTGTACATAAACATACACAACAGCGTATATACTTTGGGTGTGTGAAATCCCAGGTTGCTTCATTCCATTCGCGATATTCCACATTCTTCCCACACATATTTAACTCACATAGCACATTGAGCTAGTATATATTAGTATCCACGTAGAATATGTATGTAGACTATATAAAACATATACAAGTTGCAATGTGTAATCGTATGAGAGCATGGATCAACGTTGCAATGGGGTACGTGAGGGCTACAAACATCGGCGAGAGAGGAAAGAAGTTCCCCATTCCTCTCAACTCGAAGAGATGCCTCCTCCTGATACGCTCCTTCACTATGACACTCAGGCTGCTGCCGTTTGTGCGGGTTTGCTGGCTGCTGGGCATTCCATTTATGGATCATGGAGCATCCAAACCGTTTACGGGATAGCCCCATTACAGGAAAGCGTAAGGCACTATCATCGTTGTTCTCTATCGCACGCTACCTCTCTCTCGCTCTCAACTCTGTTTCACTTTTTCTGCCTTCCTTTTGTGTTTAGCCATGGCTACGCCAAATCAACGTAATAAATGTAAAAATAGCACGCATCTTCGAGTTACAGGAGGAGTCGATGAAGTAATTAAAAAAATTTTGTAATTTGGACATCAATAATGAAAGATCGAAAAAATGTCACTACACGAAAATAAGTTGCTACAAGGTTATATTTTTCTTTTTTTTGCAATTTGTAGTATTTACTGCAGGTGTACACTGGGAAAGGAGTGACCCGTTTTTACACCTGCATCGCACAAACTGATGATTCTTCTATTGAAGAGTTCCATCTTCGTCTTTTGAAGCATCCCGCAGATTGTAAAACCATATAACTAGCAGTGTGACAGCTCGCCAAAACACTCATTGTTTCTCCTTAACAGACGAACTTTGCAGGAACACTTGATGACTGATGATTATATGAATTCTCATTGGACTCTGTTTCTTTCTTGTTCGAGTTGACATGGGCTTTTTGTTCTTGGTCAGCTTACAAGGTTTTCATCCTGATTGACAAAAGATATCAACTCAGTTGGTCGAAAAGATGCGTCATTTCTGCAAACATATGACTAACCCAAGTAGGGAATAAATTCAAAAATTCCAATGACCGGAAGAAAAGAATAATAACAATATTTTCTTCGAAATGATTGTTCGAAAAAAAATTTCCAATCATATTAAATAAAACAATAATTCCCTTACATTTTATCTCGAAAGTCCTCTGAATAAATTTGCAGCTGCCCCCTTGGGCATAACCTACAGTGCTAAAAAAATGAAATGCGTATCCAAGGGAGAAGTTTCCAAGCAATAAAACTAAAAGAAAGGCTTACGGCCGTTCCACTTTTACTTGAGCCTCGTAAAAAAAAAAAGCTGCACTCTCTCCTTAGAGCGAATCTTCTTTCGAAACAAATAATGAAAAAAATTGAAAAAATATAAAAACTTATATACACTATTAGCAAAATGTGAAATAGAAGGTACAGCTGCATACCTAATGTGCTGTTTGGATCTAGATTTAGTTAAGCAGCAGGCTTGCACTTTCCACACACGTGTGCCACAAGAGTGTGTGCTCCAGGTTAGCAAGAAGCTCTCCAAGTGTATATGTAGCCTAACTAACGTTGAACTAGCACGAGGTTTAGCAGGGTGGGGTTCTCTCTTCGCGCCTCGCCTGTTCTGGTGTCTAAGTCTTCGGTTTTACTTTCTAAGAATCCCTCTCTCGCCCTCCTTCTCCTCTCGTGGACTAGGACTCTCTCGATAAATATATATGTGTGTATGTGTATGTGTGTGTGTGTGTGTATATATATATATCATGGGACGAAACAGGACTCGATCGAATCACTTATTATACGAACCAACGGAGAGGCTGCGGTGATCTCGGGGCTGCAGAGCGACGGACACGCTTCGCTGAGACGCCTGGAAGAGACCAGTGGTTTGGTCAACTCTGCGCGATTGAACCAACGACTGAAAGAAAGGAAAAAAATTGTCATCGCGTGCAATCTATCTCTCCACAGTCGCACCCTTCCTTTTTGCCTTGCCGAGTCCTATTCGCACTCTAATCTTTTATGCACACGATGCACAAACCGTTGCGAGCATGTTGAGCTCTCGTACGAGTGACATTCCGGAAAAAAGCTGAATCGAAAAATTTCATTTTCAGCCTAGGGCATTAATATTAGTATCTAAAGATTTTTTTCAATCGCATCAGCTCGGATCTAGAGTTGAGTTTTGTAAAAATAATATTTACACAATGGAGAAAAAGTGCCTACATACTTAAGAATTTTTGTAATACTACGGGAATTAGAAACTCAAATTAAGCTCGAAAAGAAAGGGAGAATCGTGAATTTTCGATCGATGGAAAATATTATTGTGCTCCAATCGCATAATTACTGGGCTGTATTAATCTTGTGAAAGATTATATCAGATCGTGTGCACATGTGCACAGAGAGAACTCGAGAGTTCTTGGTTTCTCCGTGTGTGAGTGTATGCACTCGCGACGATTTTTTTTTAGTTCTCTGCTCGTGCTCTCCTCTCACGTACATACTCAAGTTCTCTCGCTGTATATACTACATGAGGATATACGGAGGCTGAGTATAACAGAGAACGGTGACCACGCCAGGGTGGGGTCGACGAGCGGCAGTCTCGCATCCGACTTGCCGACGTTGCTCTCCGGGTTTTCAGTTTCACTTTCTAAGTCTCCCTCGTTGCGGCTTTATAGCTTGTCCCGCAACTTCACTGACACTCCATGCGAGACGAGACCGATTCATGGAGACGATGCATTTGTCGTTATGTGCGAGACAAAACGAGAGATCTTCCGTTATAACCGATAATTATTTTTAATTAGCTTCGTCATCAGAGAGGAGCGTGTTAATTTTCTTTCGCCGTTGATTATTCATTTATGTAATAAATTTTTTTTGCGTAAAGTAAAATGTTAGCTCGTAACTGCATGTATTTTTTCATTAGAATAAAATCAACGTTTTTAAGGAAATTCACCAGGGTACCTAAATGTCGACGCGTGCTCGTGAAGATTTTCACAATAAAGACGAAAAATGAATGAAGAGGAATTTTTTTATGGTCCAGGGACTGTAATTTTGCATTTTTAAGTATAAGTAATCTCACGATCAAATTTCAAAAGTACTTTTTCAAAATTACATTTTTTAACCGCGGTGACAACAAAACAAAAAAATCCAACGATCCGGCCGCCTTAATGAAAGTTTCATTCTGTAAAAAACGGCTCTCATTATCGTTATTTGTAGCCGTTTTTTGATTCATCAAACTGACTTAACATTATTGAACTTTTTGTGAAAGAAAAATGAGTAAAATTTTAATCGTTTTTTTCATATGCTCGCCATTTTGCTATTTTTAAAGAATTTTAAATTCCCGATTGTACAAATATAGCTATTTATGTGTTGTTTCCAAATTGCTTCGGTTTTTTTTAAGTTTCAAATGACATGTACCGCCAATCTTCTATCAATCGCACGGGAACGTTTTTTGAAGGCGTCTCTTTTCACCTCGTATATCCCATCCTCATATACCACCAACGTGACTGAAATTTTTCTATTGTGCTGTTCCAAAGTTATAGTTTGCATGTCATGGAACAGAAAATTAATATATCTAGAGACGTCAAGTATTAAAACCAAGTATCAACCTTTAGAGGGCCGGGGTTTGATGAATTAAAAGTCCTTATAAATATTGCAAAAAGAAGCGAGGTATATCCTGAAATTGCCCAATCTCGAGTATAGATACGCGGCGCGACTTGTCTTCGCCGTTTAAATACATGTATATTTAAAAACATTCGATTTTAATTCACTAAATTATCATATCTCAAGATTGGCTGGACGGATCTACTTGCAACAAAGACCAATAGAAAGAGAAAAATCGAAAAAAATTCGTCACTAGTATTCAGATTTTTTGCTCAAACGGTTCGTCCGTAAGAGCGATTTAAAAACGCTATGATGTCGTAAAACCGGCATATTCGTGTATATACGAGTGCGGCAGGGCTCGCGTTGACTTTTTCTTTTAATACTTGACATCGAGCTACTATCGCGGATCTTGATACATATCTATCATATACAAAGTACCGATCATGGGTCGTGCCTATTTTTAGGTTTTCCGACTCTCTATAGGTTAAGACGCCGGCACCGTCTTGATACCAAGTACTGAAAAGTTAATATTGAACGTCCAAAACAAGATGCGCCGCGTATCTATACCCGAGATTGGATATTTTTCCGTTACATTTAAACGTTGATATTGTTTACTTTGAAAAAATTCTGAAAAATTACTATATTTCGCAGCTTGTAACTCTAGCGAAACCAGTTAAGGGATGATCAAAAGAAAGATTCTTCAATGCAGATGGAAAAATTTATTCAGAATAATGTTTATGGGAACAAAAAAAATTAATGAGATCAATAACGCAAAAAGGGCAACAAAGATAAATTCATGATTTAATTATCCGTGTTCTGAATTCAAACATATCCATCTTAAACTGCGACATCTTATCCTGCGACAACCTCAACCAAAAGTTACATACCGTATGTGCGTTACATATGTGTGTAAAGGGTTGATAATTCGTAGTAAATAAATTTAAAAAGCACACAATATTGACTCGGTACCAATAGATAATACGACAGATATCATCTACTGTCGTAAAATTTATTCTATAAGTGTTTTTGATCTGACATTGCGCGTAAACTTTTTGCCGGAACTGTTCGGGCTATGCCCCAATACACGAAAAAAGTTACATCTCTCGCACTCGCGCTCGTTTGTTTGTAGAATATGTCGTATAAGGCCAAAACCGTAGTACTTCTCGAGGTTATATCTTTTCAACTAGATGGTAAATCATCTTGATGTTTTTTCACAATATTCATGACATCCTGCTCTTGCTCCTCCTCGTTTTTTATCAACTTCTTGATTTCAGTTCTGACGGTAGAATTAATAACGTACTGTTTGCCCATGCATGACCCACATGTTACGTGTTAATCGAGCCAACTTCAAGTATAAATATCTCGGGTTCAGGATGGTAAAACTTGTTAAAATTGCACAGATTTTTGAATAACGTATTAAATAACGCGTATGCCAAATTTCAACCATTTCTTAATTCAACGATCCTGTGGGGGAACTACCTTAAATATAATAAATCAGATTGTCTCGAAACATCGAGGGAAAAGTATTCTTTTATAGCGAAAATACGGAATAATCTGCCGAATCAGCTGGCGGCCCGGTTCTGGAAGATTTATTTCCGAATCCTTGTGGTTCGTTAATTGGATCGGTGTTTCGCGTGCTGAAGAGAACACTGGCGAGCAGTCAAAGGATTTTCGTTGGCAAAGAACCCACGTCCTCCAACGAGGTGACAATTGAAATTCGATCCTTGCCCCAACAAGTACTGACGATTTATTTCGATTGTCAACGAACCACTACGCGAAGGCTGAGAAGTTCTCGACCATCGGGATGCCGAAAAAAGAACAAATATAAGAATGAAATTGCTAATGCAATGAATGCTCATCGAAACTTGAATTTAATTAATTAATTAATTAAATTTTAAATAGTCCCAAATTTTCGAATGAGCTGCGAGGTTCTCTGTAGTTTTATTTGTGCACGCAGATAAGTCTGACGTAAATCACGATTGACCGAGTTGTCACGCATCAGGTGATGTCTTTGAGAGTTTTGTTTTTTTATTGATGGAGGGCAGACGATAGCCTTCGCACGAAACCAGAAGGCGAGAACTTCTTCAAGCGGTTTCTAATTTTGATACGACGTAGATCACTTGATTAGGTGGATAGAAAGATTGATCAATACAGGCACGTTCAAGAAGACTAGAGTAATGGATTTTGAATGAGAAAAAAGTTTGACGAGTTGTGATAGAATTTATTCGCGTAGGTTTTTGTGGGGGCTGCTAAGTCAGACTTCTGTCGTGATCAGTTTTTTCACTTAAATTCAATTCTTTTCTGTTTTATTCTTCTGTATCACTTTATTATTCAGAATCGTCCTCTCAATCGCCTTGCCACTATTTCGAGTGCTCTATACACAGCCCACGCTCGGGAATAAACCATTTTTGAAGTTCACAATCGAGAAAGACGTATCTGAATTGCATTTCAAAAAATTAAAAAACTTCTTTACCTGTCAATCACAAAACATTTTTTCTTGAATTTGAATAAGTAGATATTTGATTTATTTTTTTATTTCTATTCATGTAATAAAAACATTATTTGGTCGTTTCATTGTAAAATTTGATAAATATCCAACAATGATGAACGTCAATTTTGTGTTTAGTTGAATCTCCCTCTAAGTAAATTCGTCAATTATATATGACGATTTGGAATTCTGCGATTTTTATGTTTTTGGAAAAGGATGCGAGAGAAGTTCTCTTTTTTCTAAGAAAAATTGATTTTGAAGTTAACACATTTAACTGTCATGCATTGCAATTGTTTGTAGGATGATCGTTCGGCTCTCAGTATATTTTTGAACTTTGCAATCTTTGATATGATCGAATGATTGGATTTTATAATGATTACAAGCACGAACCAGCAATCCCGAGTTCGCATTAGCTCCCTTCAGAGTGAATGAAGATTTTCTAATTTCCGGTGAGCTCGTACTACGATATATACAAGTAAATACGTGAGTTCCGGGTGTGAACTAAATCACAAAATAGAAACCCACGGAGAATTCATAAAATTTACGTTTACCTTGATACCTTTTTTTCATATATTAGTAAAATTGACTGGTAAATCTAATTAGTGAAAAAAAACTTAAAAATTTATCATCCACCGTTAACATTTCTACAAAAGTTTTTACTATTTAGGGGATTTCGTTAAACCGATTTAAAAACTCATTTTTCGAAGAATAGTTTGCAATTCCATTCTCAAGCGCCAAAGATTATAGTAATTTTGGATACAACAGGGAACGATAATTATGACGAAGTAAAGATAAAAATAAACAAACACTATGAACGAAAGTAAGTTTTATGACTCTCGCACGTTGAACGTTATACAATTATAATAGTAATAGTAATACTAATAATAACAATAACAACGAATAAGTAATAATCATACACTACAAGGCGGATAAACAATCACGAATAAGTCAGATATCCCTTGCTGCAGGTCCTGTTAATTAAACGTATTGTTCAGTGACCTGTGTAATTTATTCGGCTCGGGGCGAGAGGACTTTTCTAACAGCCGCAATCCACTAGCTCTCGCGAATCCTAACGCGAACATATAAACATTGCCACAAGGTGTGACCCTCCGTTTAAACTTATTCGCCATCATAATTTTTCGCTTGCGTGTCGCACGACTGTAAAATCTTGTACATGAACGAACGTTAAGCATATTTCTTGGTTCGATTCAACGCGAGCAACTTCGATTATTCCACGAAATTGCTGCATCATCAATCCTGACGATCAACTTGTGACTGGTGTCTGTTTCGAGCGCTTCCATATCGTTGTCGTCGTCTCTAATCTCCGTATCGATGATTCTTGGCCTCATCCTTACAGTCATGCTCGATATCTTACTCTACGCACTACACGGAGACAAATTAAAAAAAAAATGACTATAGTACCATAGTAGCAGGTTACCATGTTGTCATAATTATTAACGGACAACACCACTGTGACGGCTAAAAAAAATCGATTTTTTGAAAACCATTTTAAAAAATCTAAAATACTTTTAAGATTGAAATGCCGTTGGACCCAGGTCGATAAAATAATTATTTTCGTAGATATTGAATATTTTGTGGAGCGGTGCAGCGGTCCGCGACGCTCGGGGTCCCAACTTTGAACGCGTTTTTCTCAAAACCACTTTTTTGAGTGCGGCACGCAGCAGTACTCGAGCAATTTTTATCCGATCGACTTTAAATTTTTACCGTATCAATAAAAGTAGATTATCTAGAGAAGTACATAAGATTTTTTCGATATATCAATAATTATAAAAGTTATAGCCTATTTTCGACGAGAAATTTTGCTCAAAAATCATTCTTTAATTTCAAAGGCGTGCCTATTTTTTAAAATTCAATATTTTTCCAAATCCCTATGTACTTCTCTTCAAAATATCATATTATTAACGAAAACACTCGGTATTTTTTTTCAGATCGACGTTGAAGAGAGTTCTGCTGCGTGCCGCGAACCACTGCGGAGATGACGCGAGAGCTTCCCCAGCGCCACCATGCGGCATGAAAAATGTGAAAAAAATGTTTTTTGATACATTAATAAACAAGGAACAAAACCCAAAAAAATTTTTTCGAATATCTCTTTTTTCCCACAAAAAAAAATTCTTGAAAAATGTGAAAAAAATAGGGGGTCACAGTCGTGTTGTCCGTTAAATTTTATGCAGGCAAGAGCGTTCGAAATATTACAAAATGTACCATACCAATTTTTGAATTTTAGCATTGCGATTTCCGTACTCGCACACGAACGCTGGAAAATTGGCAACATACCATAGTAATTTTCTGAAGTAGTACGGCAATTTCAGTAACCGTGCACAAACGCTTGAATTTTTACAATGTCTCACTGTAATTTTTCTCCGTAGACATATACTTAGTATTAACTGTGATGACTCTAGAATCCATGCACAAATAAATATAGAATGATTTAAAATTTACTATGACATATTGTAAAATGTAAATCATCGTGGTATTAATAAATTTAACAATGTTCACTGTAAAAAATCGTTTCCGAGTAAAGCAATATTTACAGTCTTTCTTGGACAAAATCCGACATTTACAATATTTGATTTTGTATGGAGGTCAAAATGACTATGTTTTCGGGTAAAACTCTACAAAAGTGACGAGCTAGTACTCGGTCACGATGGTACTATTGCAATTTTTGAAGAAATTTTCTCTGCGTGTACGACTCCATCCAAACCATTCAAATTACCATATTTTTAAGCAATATTGAATAAAATTAATACCATAGCCTTTAAAAAATTCTTAAATTGAATTTTTGTTCCATTTATTTTGAGTGAAAAAATCATTTAAGGATGGGATCCTTCAATTTCTATACAATCAGATTACAATAGTTATACAATTTCTGCACCAAATGGCGTATTTACAAACATGGTACTTCGGGTCAGAAATTGAATGTAACGGTATAACATTCTTGGTTCACTGTAAAACATCAATATAAATGAATTAGAATCGTTTATGCGGTTCGAAATTTTCGGCTGCTGTCGTGTATGAATTCCCAGTAAAGTTTTGAATATCTGTTGTGTTTTTATTATATTACTTATATACAGCGGCGTGCAAAAGTTTCGGGCCACTCTATTTTTTCCAGTTAATTGATAAAATATTTTATTTCTCCACTCGTTCATTGTTCAAAATATTCAAGAGAGTTAGAATGAAGGTAACAACGTCGTATATTATATTTAATTATGGCGTATTTTTCGTGTACTACGTGGAATGACTTTGATCGGTGTGCAAAAGTGTCGGACCACTATATCGCCGCGGCTTCGTACGCACGGTTTGTTTACATTTTTTTCCTCATTAGTTTCAAAACATGCCCTACAATGAAAAATCAGTCTCCTTTCAGCCACAATGCCGAAACACACGAATATTCAGCTTCATGAAATCGTGTTAAAACTTTCGTCAGAAGGAAAAAGTTCTCGTGATGTTGCGGAGACTTTATCTCTGAGCAAAAGTACCGTTAATCGTATTACTACTAAATATAAATTCACAAACTCACTGTATGACAAATATCGGAGCGGTAGATCGCGAAAAACTTAGAATCGCGTCGACAAAATTATAAAAAGGAAGTGCATTGTAGATCCATGAAAAAGTGCTGCAGATGATTCCCGGGAATTGCGAAGTGAAAAACTAACTGATCTTAGTTGGAGTACGGTATCTCGACGTCTCAAAGCTGCGGGGCTGATTGGACGTGTTGGTGTAAAAAAAACCATTGATTAGCAAAAAGAATAAGAAGGCTAGATTAGACTTTGCGAAAAAATATCAGCGCTGAACGGTATCAGATTGGCGGAAAGTACTTTTGTCCAATGAATCAAAATAACCAGATGTAATGTAAGGTACCAAATTCCTACCGTAAAACACGGTGGCGGAAACATTAAAGTTTGGGGAGCATTTTCTGATGATGGCGTTGGTCCGCTGGTGAAAATTCATGGCAATATAGACGCTGCAATGTACAGGGACATACTACAAGATCATATGCTCCCATTTGCAACGAAAAATTTGCCGCGTGGTTGGGTTTTTCAACACGATAATGATCCGAAACACGCTTCTAGTCTTGTTAAAAATTTCCTCAAAGTCGGAAAGTCCGCCTTCTTGACTGGCCATCGCAGTCATCGGATTTAAATCCTATTGAACACCTGTGGCAAGACCTCAAGCATCGTGTTGGAACAAAAAATTACTCCAATAAAACAGAATTGTGGAACCATTTGCGAAGTGAATGGGAAAAATTGCCACAAGAACGAATCAAACAACTAATTGGGTCTATGCCTCGTCGGTGCGCTGCAGTCATCGCTGCTAAGGGCGTGGCAACAAAGTATTGAGTCGAGTGGAGAAGACCAAGACATGCTTCCTTATTTTTCAAGTTTTTTGTTATTTTTTTCATACCTAAAAGTACGCGGCCCAATACTTTTGCACAGCCAGTCATAAAAAATTGTTGAACAATTAATGATTTAAGATCGATATCAATGGATACAACCTATTGTTTCTAAATATAAGTGATTACGTATTATCATTACTTGTTTGTTTTTCTCCCACCACCATATTTCTGTTCAATGTGCATAAAAAATAGGGTGGCCCGAAACTTTTGCACACCACTGTATGCATGATTATTAGAGTACTTATCATGAATTTTTGTGATCTTAGAAATGATAAAATAAATATTTATTAAGTATTATGAATCTATATTCTACAAGAATATGTATATTTTACATACGATACACATATTTACAGGTAGGGTTGAGAATGAGCGAACGGGAATCTCTGAAGTCACTGCCAATCTCTTTAAAACATGATCGGTAGAGATAAAATGAACGTGTGGCTCGAGTCTCGAGTTCGTACATAAAATCACATTGAAATCCAGATATATATATATATATTTTATATACATATATATGGGAAGTGACATGACACACGACTCTACGAGACTCGAGCCAAGGTGGCCAAAGCGCCTTACAACGTTCTGACACCTGGACCGATGATGCATAGGCCCGTACAGGGCATTTCCTGCATTAGTATATCATTTACATCCTCGTATATCTCTCATTATCTGCCTACATGCGACACAAGTTTAGAACGAGCATCTGAGGTTTTCGTTCGATCCTTGTAAAACCTATGGACCAAATGTCCGTTCCTCTTTATTATGACAGGTATAGAGCAAAGAAGACTCGTTTTGTAATCATGTGTACGTATGTAATACCGAAGATACTGCCCATCTGGTACGGTCAGAATGTTTAATTCCCATTGATGGAAATGCTACGAGCATTACAGCTCTTTGCGATGGGCACACGTGGCCTTTCTAACAACCGAGATAGACGACGCGTTCTTTACCATTTCTAGTCTACCTCGAGACTATCATGGGACAAAGATCCTCGAGAACGCACAACGAGACCGCGAAACCCTGACTACGATGGTTGATTCAAATTGGACAAGTGATTTGCAAATTACTGCCAATCCGCGTCGAAACTCCATGCTTGTTTTTTGACGCAGCTTCCGTTGTTTTAATTTGATAACTAAAGGACATCTCACGTATTTCAGTAAAGAATTTTTTAAGTATTTTTGTTTTTATTTTGTAATTATTAAACTTCTTATAGGTGTTAGATATAACTAATTACAGTAAATTAATCATAACATCAATTCATCGATTATTAATTCACTATTTCGATCTTTGGTATGCCACGTCGTTTTCTTTTTGATACTAATCGGCTTATCTTTATGAAAGACGATCATTTTCAATGTACAAAGCTGTAATCACGAAAAGTCAATACACAGTTAACAGTGAAGAGTCACTCTTGCGAATGCGACTATAAACGTAAACATTTTTTTGTGGATGAAGACCTTTGTATCTTAATGGTATTCGACCGATTTTCTGAGACCTCTCCATTCTTGGGAGAGAGTTAATGAGTGTGACTAAGCGTAGACTTGATCGGCGTTTTAACGTTGAGCCCCGGAAGTTGTCATCGTAGACAATTTGAAACGAGGTCGTTCTTCGCAGGTATACAAATCATTCATTATCCTCAGTTTTGATTCGAGGAGTTTTTTTTCTTACTAGAGACAAATGAAATGAAGAATTCTGGATGTAGCTATAGACTTTAACGAATAATTTTTCAACAATTTTCCGTATTCATTTGGTACAAAAAGAAACTTAATAAAATTGTTGAGTCCAAAAAAAATACTGCGAAAAATTTCTAAACAAAAAAACTTTCGAACCCGTTTCTCTTGACAGTTTAATGTTTTAGCAGTAGTCGTCCAGAAATCGAGGTCTTTTGAACTTTGGCACTGTTCACCTGCAGATAATGGCGACAAGTTTTCTCAAGTACTTAATGATGTGAGTCGAAAGAAATTCACCGTGAAGCACGTACACAGTTTGTTGACACCAGCTGGAATGCAGTGCCATTTAAGGGTTAAAACCACTGTAACGGCCTCAAAAAATGCCTTTTTTCGACAATTTTTTTCGGGTGGAAGGAAAGGTAATAGAATAATAATATTCGGGAAAGTTATTAAGCATATATTTAACTGTACAACAAAAAATTATGATTAAAAAATATTTAAAAATGACAACACCAGAGCCATTTCCACGAGGCTTGTTGAATTCAAGGCGCTCTGCGGCACGTAGTGTAACTGATGCAATTGTTGATCTGGAATAAAAAAAAAACCTTAATCTAGACACTCATAGCTAGTGAAGTACGTAGGGGATTTTGAAAATATTCATTTTTGTATTATTGGAGAGTATTTGAATGAAAAAGTTCAATTTTCGACAGAAAAAGGGTAATTATTTGTTGATAAAAAATGTTTAAATGAACTTGTCGAAAATTCCGTACGTATTTCACTTCGAAATGTTATTTTTAAGATATTGTCAAAAATTCAAATGAAAAGAATGGAAATTGTTGGAGTTATGCTGCGTGCCGTTTTGAAAAATCGTGTTTCGAGAAAAACGCGTTTAAAGTTTTGAAACGTGGTACTGAAATGACCGACACGCTCGGGGAAGAGCCCGAAATTTTAATGAAAATTTTTTTTTTCAGATATAAACCTTTTTGCCTCATATTCAAGAGGGTTCAAAGTATATTTTAAGCTAATTAAAAAAAATCGATTTTTCGAAAATTCTACAGTGGTTTTACCCCTTAAATATGCTTTGTGTTATGCCTAGACTCTGCGTTTTCTGCAGACTCTTAATCAAAATACCAAAAAACTCTTGATTACTAAATCAAATCAAATGCTACAAGTAGATAAATATTGTTCGATAGCGTTGAGAGCAGACTATCATCTCACAGAAAGCTAAGTTTTCGAAAGATCAAATTGATAAATTAGTTAGCGCTTTGTAAGTTTAGTCAATGTGAAAATTCACTGCGAATGCATATACATAAATTCTCATTATCGCCGGTGAGGGTGAAAAGTGTTGTACTCATTCGTATGATATATATATTTTCTGGTGTGTTGCCACAATTAGAATGTGTAGTTTTACATTTATAGTTTATACATTTATAAATTTATTTATATGTATATTTATGTGTATAGAAACAAAGACGGCGCTCCTTTTTCTATCTCTCAGTATCATACGTCTTATCGAGCATATCAGATGTTTATACGGAAACGTATGTAACGAAATAGCGCGTTCGTATTACGCAATACTCATATAACTCTCGTATACTCGTTGAATTCAAAAACTTTTAATTGAAAGAAAATGATATCAAGCATTTTTCTGTAAACGCAAATTCCGAAATAACCTGATATTATATTAGAATGTTTATTTAAAATTATGTTTATGAACAGTAAAATAATTACTACCACGTCGGAAATCCTTTTAATTGCTCCTATTTGTTAGTCACACAATTCGATGTGTATAGTGTACAAAAAAATTGTTTTGCTATTTTATCCATATACGTTGTCTCAAACTGAGTGGCGTAAAATCGTCGGCTAATATATATGCATTAAAATGCTGTTATAAGCCAAGTGTGTATATGTGTTCGTAGAGAGCAGATTGCAAAAGTTCCTCGGGACGCACATCTATTAATGCTGATATATGCAACAGCCGAGGTTCTTATCTATGGTGGTGTGGGTGTTATCAGAGCAGGGCGTGTCGCGGCCCGGCGCTCGCTCGTTCTCCAAACCAGCGAAGGAGAAGGAGATCCATAGAACGGAGAGTATCGAGGAAGAGAAAGAACTGCAAAGCCCCGATTGTACCGCGGTGCAACGTGCTCTACTCGCTCGCGCTCCTGTTCGGCTGCTGCACACGCAGCCGCCGACATCAGCGCACTTGCATGCACACGTACTCAACGTGACTCTCTTTGAGTCTCCGCCCGAGCAATCCGGATACGTTCCGTTTCGCTCGTTTCTTATCCTATTATACATATGTATATTTAATAATAATTATTTCACAATTTATTTATGCAATATTAGGAATTTTGTGTTCTATAACTCTAGGATCAAAAGTATTTTTACCAGGGTGCCCTTAAATTTTATTATATGTTTGGTACCTTTTACTTTTTAACATCCACAATTTGGAAATTCTTCTACGGACCGTTCAGAATTGAACATTGTAGGAAACAAAATATTTTACCCAAGCGGATGTCAAATGTTGACATTTATTTCGCGTTTTTTATTATCCTCGCAAAAAACAGCATAAATGCTGTAAAAAAAGTTGAGGCAAGTACATTTACTCCTTCCAAATAGTAGTTCTGGTAACAAATCGCCTTCTCATCACAAAACTCCCACAAAAAGTTATAAAAGAAAATACCTCTAGAACAAATTAAGGGGACCGTATGGTCTAGAGCACGAAAATTTCACCTATTTTCACGATTTTTTTTTTGCCTTAAAAAATTTAAAAATCGATGTTTTAACTTTTCGGGTTTATTACTACCTTTATTAAGTATACAAAAAAATTTTTTTTTAATTTTAAAAACAGTGTTTATTATCATATAATTGGCATTGAAGACGACCCTCTCGAAAAATCCGACCCAGACGGTGAAGATCGATCCGAGACTTCTACTCATCTGAAACACAAAATTCAAGAAGATTCTTAATCAGAAAGAGTGCAGTTATGGTCGGGACTAGAACAAATCGAAAAAATTAAAAATTGACAAAATGGCGCGCTTTTGAAAAAAAAATCGTAAAATCGGGTTTTTTTTTCACTAGTTTTTTAGTATAAACAATAAGAAATTATTTAAATAAAATTATGATTGTAGTTCCGACGATAGCCATACATGTTGTGAACAACATATCCAAATTTCAAGTGATTCGGTTGAATAGTTTTTTTGTTTTCACCTGCGCAGTGCCGAAAAAAGTCGTTTCGAGATAAATGAGTTTAAAGTTTGAGGTACAGATATTTTCAAAAATTGAGCAAATTTTGAATACTTACAGTTAATCCGCGATTCCGGCACCATATAGGATTCCTTCGGAACGTTCATAATTCAAGATTTCCTCACTCCTTTCATTTCTTCGAGCTGTCCGAGCCTCTTTGGAGTTGTCCGTGCTCCTACGGTTGGCGCTCGATACTCGCAGCTCGTCTCGGTTTTGCGCTAGTTGCTCCGCTTGTGGCCCGATTGTTATGCCCATGGTCTCCATTATTTTCAATAGGGATGCAAATCCTTCATTGAATATGCAAGCGGAAATGTGAGTGGCAATATCAATGATTTTTTTTCCGGCAAACAGATGTTTCGGCGCAAGGTGCCACACGCAAGCATTGAAACTTTCGTTATTGTTCTGCGTATTACTGCCAATACACCTTTCCAATAAAGTCTCTGCTGTCAATTCTTCATAAATTGGTTTTAATATCTCTTGTGCTTCATCGCACAGAGCAGGTGGGTGCTCGTAGGTGTCTAAAGTACCTGCAGCCTCACTTTGACGCCACTTGCACCACGATTCGGAACCTGGAGGACAGTACGAGTGTTGCGGATTTTCATCTGTTGAAATTTTGTGATAATATGCTGCCCATATTTCACTTCTCATCCCTTCAGTCGAATCTGAATTACGTCTAATTGCTAGACCGTAATAAGTTGACAGCTCTTGCAATAATTTATTCGTCAATTGTTGACGCTTCGGTGTTTTATTTATCGATTTCCGCTGTGTCTTTTTTCCCTCTTCTTTTTCTGTCAATTTCTTTGTTGCTTTCTTTATTTGTGCATGTTTTTTTTTCGCATCAACAGCACGTTTGTACAAACGTTTTTTAACATGCAAAACACATTCTTTTTTGCAAACTAAAAAATCATCCCCGTAAGGCTTTGTGTCCAATAAGGCTTTGAACGTTTTCGTGTCGCGGACCGCTCTCTACCTGCGTTATGGGCTGTAGAAGCTGTAATATTGAGAATTTCCGCATGAAAATTTCACAGTATATTCTTGAGATACTATACTTTCGACATATCGAAAAAAAAAAAAATCGATTTTTTCAAATTTCTAGACCATACGGTCCCCTTAACCTTGCAAAAATTCTCTCATTCACATCAAATCTCTCAAAAAATTATAGGAGAATCCCACAAAAATTTTCTGTATGAATTAGAAACTCACAGAAAGTTATAAGAGAATCTCACAAAAATTTATCAATAAAATCCAAATCTTATAAAACATGCAAATTCAAACCCGACCAAAAATTGAATCTAAACTTCACAAAAAAGTCATACATTAAAACTATAAAAGCGCTAATAGTCAAATACTTTAAAACCTATTAATCTCTAATAAAAAACTTTCAATTAATTGAAAATACAGTTGTTCTACAGTACAGTTATTCTACAACAAGAATAAGAATAAAAATAAGTATGAAAGAAAGTCCCGATACAAAAAAAAATTCCAAACAAAAATATTAAATTGAAAAAAAAAAAAAATCGACCAAAGTACTTGGTGAGTTCGTGACCATAAGTGATATGTTGTGTGAATTTAATATAGCAAAAAAACTCGCCAAGTACTTCAGCCAACATTTTTTTTTCAATTTATTTTTTTTCGTTTGGAATTTTTTTTATATCGGGTTTTTTTTCGTACTTATTTTTTATTCTTATTCTTGTTGAAGAATAACTGTACTGTAGAATAACTGTATTTTCAATTAATTGAAAGATTTTTTATTAGAGCTGAATAGGTTTTAAAGTATTTGACTATTAATGCTTTTATAGTTTTTATTTATTTAATGACTTTTAATGAAGTTTAAACTTAATTTTTGGTCGGGTTTGAATTTGCATGTTTTGTGAGATTATGATTCGATTGGTAAATTTTTGTGAGACTCTCTTATAACGTTTTGTGAGTATCTAATTTATTGGGAAAATTTTTGTGGGGTTCTCCTATAATTTTTTGAGACATTTGATGTAAATGAGAAAATTTTTCCAAGGTTGGTTTTTTTTGGAGGCAATCTCTTTTATAACTTTTCGTGGAGGTTTTGTGATGAGAAGGCGATTTATTACGGCGATTTGTGAAAACCGAACTCGGGACCTTCAGCATCTGAGTTTAAAACTTCACATCGGCGCTGCGTATATGTATTTAAATTGCAACGCATCGTTCTGAAAAATAATTAATAATATAAAATAGAAGTCCTCTGATTCCATCCGGAGAATTCTTCTCATCAGTAACATACAATAAAATTTTTGAAAATATTTTAGCAAAATCGACCTAATATACGATACAAAATCAACGCTTGATCCTGAACAATTTTGCTCACGAAAAGCGCAAACTCCTCCAAAACCGTCGCTCCTCGGTGATTGGTGCGCTGGTTGGTACGAATACCGACCAGCGACACCAATCAAAATACCTGACATTTCAGCCGTTCGCAAGAACTAGGCTCCATGAATGTTCATGTGAGACTGTTGTCCGCACATGGAAAAAAAACATTGAAAAAGATTTGCCCATGGCTATGAATATTCAATATATTGAAGTGAGTTTCTTTACTTCAACCCTCACTTCCAGAAAAAGAAAAAAATATGTCTCGCTTAGCAATCAATACGCCAGTTGGTTGTACGATCAAGCGGTCACCCATCCAACCAGTGTTCTCATCTCACCGCACCCTCTCCATCTCATAAATAATTCTATTGTTAGCGAGTTGTTAAGCGAGACTCTCCTAAAGTCCCAAACCGCGTATCGTGCGAGAACGAGGAGAAGTGGGGAGAGGACGACCGATAAGAACGATAAAGAGGGAAAGGGACAGTCTCGATCCATGTGCGCGATCGTAAGGTCCGTTCGAAAAAATCAGACCAAGAACGGCTAACGCAAAATTATATGGACAATAATGTTCTTTAAGGGCTAAAACCACTGTAACGGCCTCAAAAAATGCCTTTTTTCGACAATTTTTGTGGGTGGAAGGAAAGGTAATAGAATAATAATATTCGGGGGAGTTATTAAGCATATATTTAACTGTACAATAAAAAATTTTGATTGAAAAATATTTAAAAAGGCGATACCAGAGCCATTCCCGCGAGGCTTGTTGAATTCGAGGCGCTTTGCGGCACGCAGTGTAACTAGTGCAATTGTTGATCTGGAATAAAAAACAAAACTTTAATCTAGACACTCATAGTTAGTGAAGTACGTAGGGGATTTTGAAAATATTCATTTTTGTATTATTGGAGAGTATTTGAATGAAGAAGTTCAATTTTCGACAAAAAAAAGGGGTAATTATTTGTTGATAAAAAATATTTAAATGAACTTGTCGAAAATTCCGTACGTATTTCACTTCGAAATGTTATTTTTAAGATATTGTCAAAAATTCAAATGAAAAGAATGGAAATTGTTGGAGTCATGCTGCGTGCCGTTTTGAAAAATCGTGTTTCGAGAAAAACGCGTTTAAAGTTTTGAATCATGGTATTGAAATGACCGACGCGCTCGAGGAAGAGCCCGAAATTTCAATGAGAATTTTTTTTTTTCAGGTATAAACCTTTTTGCCTCATATTCAAGAGGGTTTAAAGTATATTTTAAGCCAATAAAAAAAATCGGTTTTTCGAAAATTCTACAGTGGTTTTACCCGTTAAGGAGAATGTGATCTCTTCCGTAAAAATTTACCTAAAATAATAAAGCATATTCCCTTTTATCTTAGAATCTACCAAGTGAGTTCTAAATTATTGATTCTCGCCCTAACCTTGTCATTAAAATGCCGCATGACGAGTCTCCTGCAAAAAACTTGTAGTTTTTTGCAATAAGGTAATTTGCCCCGATCAGCAACTGGCTACGCGTTCGGTATATAGCTTTGCTGATCATCCATAGGCCAAGCAACTTCGGCCGAAGCCTGCACTCGGATTGGTGACCGCTTAAGACGTATAATGTATGCGAGAGGTAATTTTCCAAAGTTCATAATGGTATTAACCAACTGTAAAATCTCTAAAAACTAAAAAAATATAACCGAATGCATCGGCGAAAGTTTGACATATATTTTCTGGATCCTCGTGCAAATGCAATATAGTCGTGCATTAGAAAAGAGTGCAAGTAGGTAACAGTCTTGGTGGATGTCACAAGAAAATGTAAGTTAGTCAAGTGAGTTTTAAGTCATGAGATGGCCTCGTAAAAACTGGAAAAGTATATAGGTATGCAGTAAAAATTAAAAAAAAGTCAATTTAAGCTGATAAAAAAAAATCAGAAAATAATTTCTGTCATTTACGTATGCATTTTTTGAAGGCTAATTATGAATAATAATGAGAATTAAATATGAGTGTGTAAAGAATAAATAAGTAAACAGAAAAACACAGAATTGAATAAAAGACTTTTTTAACTTTGTTTCGTTGATATGAACGATCGCTTAAAAAGTTGCCTGGACCTTGGAAAATATCGTAAGACATCGTACCACTTTTGTAATATATAAAAATTTGGTTTTAACAATTCATGGTGTTTCATTATCTGTGTCCAGCATGACGAGCCGAAGGGTTGTAAAATAGGAGAAAACACATGACAAAAACTTGAAAGAAAAAAATGAATAATTAATATGAAAAATAATAATAATAGTGAAATAATTATTATTTATTAAATTGAATATTTTTTACCGAGGTGTAAAATTGGAATGAAAGATCAGGAATAAAACCACCAATGGATACTCGAACAGGTCGTTGTGATATTCGCAGAATCATAATTATGTCTCTCGACACTTTAGGTGACATTTCGACCCATGGAATGTTATAAACAGCTGTTCCTACTAAATTACACTAAATGCGAAAATTCCAAATGAGTGCACAAATATTCGATATTTTTTTCGAATAAGATGTAGTTGGTTTGAAAAAAAATGTATTGACAAAAAAAAAATACGAACCACTCTGACAATATTCTCAATTGGCCAGATACAGATCATTAGATTAGTGAGAAAGACAATGGACGCTGGTCCAAATTGCAATTTCACCAAAATTGGTTGATTCTTAAATAATACATTAATTTTCATGTCGAAGAAAAGTATAGAAATCAGGAGACATTAAAATTATGGAAATTTATTTATATACTCACACTGACCAACTGCATGCAAGAGATGATCGACGCAATTCCACAAGAACACGTGGTCGTAAATGCAACATAACGCATCGCTTCAGCGACTTGAGTGGCATTAAACAAGAGTTGTTCGTGTTTTGTAATGAAATAACCAAACTCTTCGATACTTGAAGAGTTTTTGATTTCTTCAACGAGAAGTTCGAGCCTTGCACCAGCATACCACATCATCATTGCCATTTGACAATCAACCGTAAGACCGGCTGAACCTTGAATTCCTACCATAGACTGATGAAAGAAAGCGAGGTACTTGGGGATACCAGATTCAATGGAAAATGGATAGACCGCGGCGGTTGGCATTTTCTGATCGGAAATTACAAATGGACTAATAATCATTGAAATACTGGCTAAGTAATTCATAATCGATATGATCATGTGATAGACCCAACACTTGTCGACGTAACTCTGGAGAACTTGTCTCTCGTACTCAGAACAATTCTCTATAAATTCCATCATCTCGTCAACGAGGATCTTGCATGAAAAAATCAGACGAATAACCAACAACGAAAAACGAAAAAGAATTGGAATTACACAGATTTTAGATTCTTTCGTTTCGTACCTGAATTTTTTTTCGATGCAATCGCAAAACGAACGTTTTCATAATAATGATTACGCAAGCTGAACAGAAACATATTGTTTGAATTGTTACGATGGGATTCGTAATGTATTCGGGGATTGAGTTAATCAATGGTATCAACAGACAAAAAACACTTAAAAAGGAAATACACCAAGCACAATCCTCCTTGGTAACTTCCCATTTTGTTGCACTCCCCGATGGTGGCCAAGTGCACATGAAACGTACGCTCAGTCTCGTAAAATATACTGCTCTCTCGAGACTCACTTTGTGTACCATGTTCGGTGGTTCTTCAACGACTGGTCAACCCTTCGAAGCTGCCCTCTCTTTCAACCCCATTCGCCCGCTTGTTAATCCATTTTTAACGAGACTCATTATCCAATTATTCTTATAGAACGTACCAATAAACGTACAAAGCCAGAAAATTCTATACCATTATTTCAACACTGTTTCTCAGGTAGTACATTTTCTAAAATTGCATGTATTATGAAAAATTTCTTGGGATATATACATCCTCCACCGTCAATTACTATTGTACACTATTCTTCAGGCAGTAGGTACATTTCCGGGAATTACATGCAGCATAGAAAATTCCATGGGAGTAGAACCTTCTGCTATTAATTACCACAAATTATACTAGTATAATATTGTTTCAAGTGAGAGAGAAATTTGAGGCCTTGGAAAGCTTCGATAAGACTATACGGTCTGGAGTGTTGATTTGAGAACAGTCAAGAGCTGAAATGATTCGCAATAAATTTTATCCAAAACAGAAGATAAATCATATTATTACATCGAGTGTATTGTATCAATAATTACAAGGTGAGAAATAAAAATATAATACAATTAATTTAAACCAGTGTAATATAAAAATTGACATAGCAAAATACGATGGAGCCCCTTGGTATTTTTTGGGGGGTGAGAAAAGATTTCTCTGCACCCCATCAAGATAGATGTCGTTTGAAAGGCCGGTTGAAAATTTGCACAAATATATTTTTTTGATAATTCTTAGCCTGCAGAGGTGATGTAACATTTCTAAATTCCCAATAATCTTCCCGCCTATTTTCATAGTTATTTAATCTAAAAATCTGAAATAATTCACCGAAGTAGCTCTTTACTAGTACTTTAAATTCAAATAATTATGATTGGTCATCTCTATTTTCACACATGGGTCGAAATAGAGATGACACTGAAGATGACAATCAGATTTCCGGAAAAATCATTACGATGACGACGTAATCTCAGGAAATGACGAGGTTGAAAATAAATCATCTAGTTGTTTGGATTGAAAAAATGGATTTTTTTTTGCATTTTCTCAAAGTACATCATCTTGAACGTTTTCCCAAAATATTATAACGCGAATTATTACGCGCGCTACCTGAGAGTGCGAGTCACCGAGCGCAGCGATCGACGACTTTAAACGTGATTATCACAGAATCATGTTTTTTAAGGAGTTAGGGGTAGCCAGAGGCGTGAAAAAATTAGTATTTTAAATAATTTTTTTTTGACAATAATTAAATTTATTTTATGAAATGAATGAAACAGAGTTATTATATTATGTTTTAACTTTACATGACCAAAATTTCAAAAAAAAAAAAAATTAATTGTAGACGAAGTTATTCGAGTATTGCCATCTTTGTTGGACTCCGCTCCACAAGTAGTGCTTTGCGGTGACCATCAGAACATTTTACTGGTTCATCTAAAATCAATGAAATAAAAAAAAAACATTAGTTTAATAGTTAATCTAGTAATTAATCAAAGCTTTTTTAAATAAACAAAATGGCGGCTTCTGAAAGTTTACTTGCGGATTTTCAAGGAAAAAAGCACTAGTTTATTGTTAAAAAAAAACAGAAGTTAAAAAAAAATCCTTCGATTAAGTACTAATTTTTTATGCTTTCAATAAGCTATATAAATTTCATTCAAATTCGTCGAGTGGTTTTTGAATTACAGTGGTTACCGACTTTGAAAACATAGTTTCGAGAAAAACGCATTTAAGGGGACCGTATGGTCTAGAGCACGAAAATTTCACCTATTTTCACGATTTTTTTTTTGCCTTAAAAAATTTAAAAATCGATGTTTTAACTTTTCGGGTTTATTACTACCTTTATTAAGTATACAAAAAAATTTTTTTTTAATTTTAAAAACAGTGTTTATTATCATATAATTGGCATTGAAGACGACCCTCTCGAAAAATCCGACCCGGACGGTGAAGATCGATCCGAGACTTCTACTCATCTGAAACACAAAATTCAAGAAGATTCTTAATCAGAAAGAGTGCAGTTATGGTCGGGACTAGAACAAATCAAAAAATTAAAAATTGACAAAATGACGCGCTTTTGAAAAAAAATTCGTAAAATCGGGTTTTTTTTCACTAGTTTTTTAGTATAAACAATAAGAAATTATTTAAATAAAATTATGATTGTAGTTCCGACGATAGCCATACATGTTGTGAACAACATATCCAAATTTCAAGTGATTCGGTTGAATAGTTTTTTTGTTTTCACCTGCGCAGTGCCGAAAAAAGTCGTTTCGAGATAAATGAGTTTAAAGTTTGAGGTACAGATATTTTCAAAAATTGAGCAAATTTTGAATACTTACAGTTAATCCGCGATTCCGGCACCATATAGGATTCCTTCGGAACGTTCATAATTCAAGATTTCCTCACTCCTTTCATTTCTTCGAGCTGTCCGAGCCTCTTTGGAGTTGTCCGTGCTCCTACGGTTGGCGCTCGATACTCGCAGCTCGTCTCGGTTTTGCGCTAGTTGCTCCGCTTGTGGCCCGATTGTTATGCCCATGGTCTCCATTATTTTCAATAGGGATGCAAATCCTTCATTGAATATGCAAGCGGAAATGTGAGTGGCAATATCAATGATTTTTTTTCCGGCAAACAGATGTTTCGGCGCAAGGTGCCACACGCAAGCATTGAAACTTTCGTTATTGTTCTGCGTATTACTGCCAATACACCTTTCCAATAAAGTCTCTGCTGTCAATTCTTCATAAATTGGTTTTAATATCTCTTGTGCTTCATCGCACAGAGCAGGTGGGTGCTCGTAGGTGTCTAAAGTACCTGCAGCCTCACTTTGACGCCACTTGCACCACGATTCGGAACCTGGAGGACAGTACGAGTGTTGCGGATTTTCATCTGTTGAAATTTTGTGATAATATGCTGCCCATATTTCACTTCTCATCCCTTCAGTCGAATCTGAATTACGTCTAATTGCTAGACCGTAATAAGTTGACAGCTCTTGCAATAATTTATTCGTCAATTGTTGACGCTTCGGTGTTTTATTTATCGATTTCCGCTGTGTCTTTTTTCCCTCTTCTTTTTCTGTCAATTTCTTTGTTGCTTTCTTTATTTGTGCATGTTTTTTTTTCGCATCAACAGCACGTTTGTACAAACGTTTTTTAACATGCAAAACACATTCTTTTTTGCAAACTAAAAAATCATCCCCGTAAGGCTTTGTGTCCAATAAGGCTTTGAACGTTTTCGTGTCGCGGACCGCTCTCTACCTGCGTTATGGGCTGTAGAAGCTGTAATATTGAGAATTTCCGCATGAAAATTTCACAGTATATTCTTGAGATACTATACTTTCGACATATCGAAAAAAAAAAATCGATTTTTTCAAATTTCTAGACCATACGGTCCCCTTAAAGTTTTAGTCTAGGCGCGGTATTACTTTTTCATATAATTTTGAGGTCGGTGGATGAAGTAAAGCTTATTTTATGTATTTCGATTCATTGAATTCGAATATAACATTAGATTTTCCGAAAACTCGGGCATTCAATTGTTTAATGGCAATTGTTTAAACAATTATTTAAAAAATATTTTTTTAGGGATGAATTATTTTTTTAAAATATTTTGGGCAATTTTAAAACGAAAGTTATTCTTATGAAATTTAACTTAAGGGGCCAGTCCACTTTGGAGCCACGAAAAAAGGCTATTTTCGCGATTATTTTTTGAGGATTTTATAAAAAATATGAATATAAAAGTTGTTGGGCTTGATAAATAAAGTCTTGAAATACATAAAAAAAATTTTTTATTCATTTTTATTCATTTGTAAGTACAAAAACTATAGTTTAACGTAACACCTCAAAAATAAGTGGGCTAGGTAGCTCCATCACAACTCGGCAACGGCTTGTCTGAGCCAAAAAATAAAATTCCATTAGATTCAGTATGACACCAACTACAAAATGACCCTCGGATATAAAGTTTTATCAAAAAATAAAAAAATGGCAGATGAAAAACGAGAAAAGTAAAAAAAACGCGTTTTTTCGCAGTTTTTCACAAAAAAAGAGTAAGAATCAAAATTTTAAAACCATCAAGGGTCATCTTATTGCGAATTATGTTTACAATATGTGGTTCAAATTTCAAGGTAATCGGTTTATTAGTTTTAGAGATACGATGGAGCTAGATTTTGAAAACGTTGTTTCGAGAAAAATGCGTTTGAAGTTTATACGCTCAGGTAGACGAAATGAGGTCCTGACGTTCAGGTAAAAAAAAAATACTTAGAGAGCTCGGATTTTCATAAAATTTTGACACAATATTTCTGAATGTATGTACTTTCGAAAACAGTAAAAAAAATCGATTTTTTGAAATTTTCAAAGTGGACTGGTCCCTTAAAGTCATAGTTTTAGAGTTATAAATTTTTGAAAATTGAAAAACTAAAAAATTTTCAAAAGTTTATAACTCAAAAACTATGACTTTAAGCTAAATTGTATAAGAATAATATTTTTTTTTTTTATAAGAATAATTTTTGATAAAAATAATTGTGCCGGTTGAAACCGGTTATTCGCATCTGCCGCCAGCTACCTGTCGTCGAGGGTCAGAGAGCCCTTCAGTAAATGTAGGATATCTCGAAAACTATTTGTTGGATTGACTTGAAATTTTCAGGTAATATGTTCAAGACATTATACTTCAAGAAAATGCCAAAAAAATCGATTTTTTGAAAATTCTGACTACCCCAAACCCATTGAAAAGTACTATTGCGGTGAGCACGATTTTTCGAAAGTAATTTAACCGATTGATTTGAATCATTCACGAGCTCATTTCTAATTATAATGGTTTGTTCATGAACGAAAGACTTTTTATTTAGATCAAAATTTATATTTTTTTCGGTCAAAACCCTAATTTTTAGAACCTCAAAAATCAAACTTTTCGGAAAAATCGACGACACTTTTTTAAAAATCAAAATTTCGCTAAACCCTTCGTTCACGAAGAGCGTACAGTATTATACTAACGAAATCTTTTTGGATTTTTGATTTCAATTGCGCTGTTCCAGAGATATACTCACCGCGAGTGATATTCAAAAAAAGATGTTTTAGGACAACGGCCATATTTCCCCCTGTAGTGAAATTTTTTTCATAAAAAAATTTATATAAGTACCTCAAAACATGTAGGACTTGATACTGTATAGTGTATTTTAATAAAATGATGTTACCATGGGTAAAAAAAATCATGAAAACCCTTTAATTTTCCCGAGCACAACCCGTTAATATGGACTCGACCTACCGGAAAAGCCATGAAAAAAAAACGCGCCATGCATTCGCGCCATAAATGTTGTAAATTATTCACTTCGTAGCTCGGAAACGATTCATTGTCCGTAACACAATATAGGGGAGAGGCGGGTAGTACCGGACAACTTAATTTTTGGACACTTATGAACATTTGGATTTAAAAAAAAAACGTAAAAATTTAGACACCGACATTGGTCTCATTTTCTCGTTTTTTATTTTTCTAATAAATGTATGTAAGTGTCCAAAAATTAAGTTGTCCAGCGTTACCCGCCTCTCCCCTACGGGAGTTTTTTTTTGTAGAGAATTTCAGGATATATAATTTTCGTAAGAATGCACGTTGATCTTCGAACAGTTTTTCGTTAACTTGAACCATTAATACCGGCTAACGCCAACGTGATATCTGTGGAGACTTGTTGATCTGATACAGAAACGCGAAATACATTGACCGCTTTTTGACCGTAGTCGGGTAAAAATGTCATTCTCGTAATTAACATATATGAACTTGATATATTCGATTATTAAAATACAGGAAACAAAGCCGTATTTTGACTGCGTAGTGCGGTAAATATATAACAATAAAATATTTCTGTCATGCCTGGGAAATATCTAATATGGTCAAAATATAGTTGCCTACACCATACATTTTTCGAACTATAGATACAAAGCAATTTATGGTGTTTCTTTGTCTTTGCCCAGTATAATGAGCCGAAGAGTAGTAAAGTAAGAAAAAACACATGACAAAACTTGAAAGAAAAAATTAATAATTAACACAATTATTTGCAATAAGAAGAAAAAAATAATAATTATTTGTTGAACATTTTTTATCGAGCTGTAAAATTGGAATGAAAGAGCAGGAATAAAATCACCAATTCGTACTCGAACAGGTCGTTGTGATCTTTGCAGAATCATAATTATGTCCCTCGATACTTTAGATGACATTGCAACCCATGGAATGTTATAAACAGCGATTCCTATTAAATTACACTAAATACCAAAATTCAAAATGAGTGTACAAATATTCGATATTTTCTGCCAATAAAATGTAGTTTGATTGAAAAAAAATATATGAAAAAAAAAAATACGAACCACTCTGACAATATTCTCAATTGGCCAGACACAGATTATTAGATTAGTAAGGTAGACAATGGACACAGGTCTAAATTGCAATTTCACCAAAATTGGTTGGTTCTTAAACAATATATTAATGTTTATGTCGAAGGAAAATATATAAATTAGAGGCAATCTTGAAATAATAAAATTTTATTTATACTCACACTGACCAATTGCATGCAACAGACGATTGATGCAAGCCCACATACACACGTAGTCGTAAATGCAACGTAGCACATTGTTCCAGAGACTTGAGTGGCATATAATAAAAGCTGTACGTGTTTTCTGATAAAATAACTAAACTCTTTGATACATGAAGAGTTTTTGATTTCTTCAGCGAGAATAAGCTCGAGCCTTGCACCAGCGTACCACATTATCATTGCCATTTGACAATTAACTGTAAGCGCAGCTGAACCTTGAAGTGCTACGATAGATTGATGGATGACAGCGAGATACATGGGGATACCAGATTCAATGGAAAATGGATAGACCACGGCGGTTGGCATTTTCTGATCAGAAATCACGAATGGACTAATAATGATTCCAATCGTGGCTAAGTATATGATAATAAGCGATAATAAGCGATATGATCATGTGATAGACCCAGCACTTGTCGACGTAACTCTGTAGAACTTGCCTCTCGCGCTCACAACAATTTTGCACAAATTCATTCATCTCGTCAACGAGGATCTTGCTTTGAAGAAATCAGAAGAATAATCAACAAGAGGGAACAAAAAAAAATCGAAATCACGCAAGTTTTAGATTTTTGCGTTTCTTACTTGAAATGTTTTCCAACGCAATAGCAAAACAAAAGTTTTCGTAATAGTAAGCGCACAAGCTGAACAGAAACACATTGTTTGAGTTATTACGATGGGATTCATAATGTGTTCGTGAATTGAGTTAATCAGCGGTATCAAAGGACAAAAAACACTTAATAAGGAAATACACCAAGAGCAAACTTCCTTAGCAATTTCCCATTTTGTTGCACTTCCCGATGGTGGCCAAATGCACACAAGACGTACGCACAGTCTCGTAAAATTTACTACTCCTTCCAAACTTACTTTGTGTACCATGTCGATGGTTCTTCAACGACTAGTCAACCCTTCGAGGCTGCCTTCTCTTTCAGCCCCACTCGTCTGCTTGTTAATCAATTCTTAACGAGACTCATTATCCAATTGTACTTATGAAACGTACCAACGAACGTACAAAGACAGAAAATTTCATACCATTATTTCAATACTGTTTCTAAGGTAATGCATTTCCGGAAATTCCATGAAATATACTATATAATTTGCTGGAAGTTGAACCTTCTGCTGTTAATTGCTATAGATTAGTACGGGTAAAATGATATACGCAATAAATTTTATCCAAGTAAAAGACAAATTATAATATTATATCGAGTGTATCGTATCATTGTATCATACTGAAAACCCAATTTTGTTGAAACAGTAAAATATTTTGTTGGATACGTCCAACAAAAATATTTCGTCTAGGCAACAAAATTTGTATTATTTCAACGAAGTTTCGATTCAAATTAACGAAATTTTGTTGAAACATTCAAAATTTTGTTGCTTGGACAAAATAATTTTGTTGAATGCGTCCAACAAAATATTTTAATATTTCATTAAAATTGGGTGTTCAGTGCAATAATTACAAAGTGAGAAATAAAAATATAATATACTCAATCGAGAAGACTGTAAAAAAATAAAAATATCAAAATACGATGAAACTCCCTTAAATTTTTAGGGGGATTAAAAAGAGATTGACAATTGAATCAGTTGTTATAACCTTTGCAAAACCATAACGATGTTTCTCATCAATTTTGATGATATATACTACCACCGAAAAGTTTCCGGACAAAAGTTCAAAAAAGTTTCGGCGCTGTTTTTGATGCCATTTCGTCGGTAATATATATATAAACGAATTTAATAAACGGTATTTTTAAGGGAAGGAATTCAACTTCATTTTGCTTTTTTAAAAAAAAATTCATGATTTTTTTATGACTAGTACGTCATTTCGAAAACGACCATTTGTCGCCTTTTTTTCTTTTACGGTTGGACCGGGTTTTTAGAAAAAAAAAATTGTTTCACTTTTTTTTCTTTTCATTTTTTCAGTTTTTTTTTCTTAAATTTTTTTCACTTTTGTTTTTCTTAAATTTGTTTCAGTTTTGTTTTTCTTAAAGTTCGGTGCGATTTTTTTTCGCAAAGATATTCCGTTTTTGGCGAAAAAAGACAAACTCTGGAAAGTGCCGCATAGCACGAGAACTATTAGGTTTAAAAGGAAATCTCAAGGGGATAAAAAGTTATGCCTGTGATTGTTGAGTTCACCAGAATTTCGGAAAACCAGCACACTACACCATCACATCAATCACAACTACACCATCACAAAATATTACACTGAAACACCCATGCCAACAGATCAACGGATCGGAAAATATTCCATAAAAAATGACACCGAGGAAATACTCCAATATCATCAGAATGCATCGAAAGTTTTTAAATAAAAGTAATCATAACGAAACGAGATTTTGAAACAAAAAAAGTATGCGCACAAAATTTCGAGAGCAAAAGTTTGATTGAAAAAAAGAATTTCGGTAGAAGTGCCACACGATTTTTTTTTATAACGTTTATTGATCACTAATTATATCTCATGAGCAATAGAGGAAAAAAATTGCTAAAGTACTTATGAATTTTTTTTTCTCGAATCAAATATCTTTTCGCTCAAAATTATTTCGCATCACTTGATTCCATTTTGGGTTACAAGTGCACATAGTATTTTCATGTATTTAAGGGGACCGTATGGTCTAGAGCACGAAAATTTCACCTATTTTCACGATTTTTTTTTTGCCATAAAAAATTTAAAAATCGATGTTTTAACTTTTCGGGTTTATTACTACCTTTATTAAGTATACAAAAAAAATTTTTTTTAATTTTAAAAACAGTGTTTATTATCATATAATTGGCATTGAAGACGACCCTCTCGAAAAATCCGACCCGGACGGTGAAGATCGATCCGAGACTTCTACTCATCTGAAACACAAAATTCAAGAAGATTCTTAATCAGAAAGAGTGCAGTTATGGTCGGGACTAGAACAAATCAAAAAATTAAAAATTGACAAAATGACGCGCTTTTGAAAAAAAATTCGTAAAATCGGGTTTTTTTTCACTAGTTTTTTAGTATAAACAATAAGAAATTATTTAAATAAAATTATGATTGTAGTTCCGACGATAGCCATACATGTTGTGAACAACATATCCAAATTTCAAGTGATTCGGTTGAATAGTTTTTTTGTTTTCACCTGCGCAGTGCCGAAAAAAGTCGTTTCGAGATAAATGAGTTTAAAGTTTGAGGTACAGATATTTTCAAAAATTGAGCAAATTTTGAATACTTACAGTTAATCCGCGATTCCGGCACCATATAGGATTCCTTCGGAACGTTCATAATTCAAGATTTCCTCACTCCTTTCATTTCTTCGAGCTGTCCGAGCCTCTTTGGAGTTGTCCGTGCTCCTACGGTTGGCGCTCGATACTCGCAGCTCGTCTCGGTTTTGCGCTAGTTGCTCCGCTTGTGGCCCGATTGTTATGCCCATGGTCTCCATTATTTTCAATAGGGATGCAAATCCTTCATTGAATATGCAAGCGGAAATGTGAGTGGCAATATCAATGATTTTTTTTCCGGCAAACAGATGTTTCGGCGCAAGGTGCCACACGCAAGCATTGAAACTTTCGTTATTGTTCTGCGTATTACTGCCAATACACCTTTCCAATAAAGTCTCTGCTGTCAATTCTTCATAAATTGGTTTTAATATCTCTTGTGCTTCATCGCACAGAGCAGGTGGGTGCTCGTAGGTGTCTAAAGTACCTGCAGCCTCACTTTGACGCCACTTGCACCACGATTCGGAACCTGGAGGACAGTACGAGTGTTGCGGATTTTCATCTGTTGAAATTTTGTGATAATATGCTGCCCATATTTCACTTCTCATCCCTTCAGTCGAATCTGAATTACGTCTAATTGCTAGACCGTAATAAGTTGACAGCTCTTGCAATAATTTATTCGTCAATTGTTGACGCTTCGGTGTTTTATTTATCGATTTCCGCTGTGTCTTTTTTCCCTCTTCTTTTTCTGTCAATTTCTTTGTTGCTTTCTTTATTTGTGCATGTTTTTTTTTCGCATCAACAGCACGTTTGTACAAACGTTTTTTAACATGCAAAACACATTCTTTTTTGCAAACTAAAAAATCATCCCCGTAAGGCTTTGTGTCCAATAAGGCTTTGAACGTTTTCGTGTCGCGGACCGCTCTCTACCTGCGTTATGGGCTGTAGAAGCTGTAATATTGAGAATTTCCGCATGAAAATTTCACAGTATATTCTTGAGATACTATACTTTCGACATATCGAAAAAAAAAAAATCGATTTTTTCAAATTTCTAGACCATACGGTCCCCTTAACCACTCTAGGGTGGTTTAAAACCATATATAATTCACACCTAGGGTGGTATCATACAGCATTCTCTCAGTTATATAAAAAACGAAGAGAATGGTTTACAAATAAACCTTATTATTGCATGCAAGGAACATTTTATGGTAAAAGAGAAGAGGCACCGTTTTCGACTCCGTTCTAGAGTTTACGTTCGGAAAAATGGAATATTGAGGCTAGGGTTAATAAAAAAAATTATTTATTTAGGCACTATTCAAAAGTTTATTTATTGAATTACACTTTACTTTTGCACTATCACTCTTCTATTGATAATATAATAAAAGTCACTTTGATCAAAAGTTGAAACTGACCGCGATCTTTATAACCTCACAACAAAGATATTAATTGTTCACCGAATACGCGTTTATCATACACCATTCTCTTAGTTATAAAAAAAAAACGAAGAGAATGGTTTCTAAATGAACCTTATTATTGCATTCGAGGAACATTTTATGGTAAAAGAGAAAAGGGATCGTTTTCGACTCCATTGTAGAGTTTCCGTTCGGAAAAATAGAATATTGAGGCAAGGGTTAATAAGAAAAAAAAATTATTTAGGCACTGTTCAAAAGTTTATTCATTGAATTACACTTTATTTTAGCACTATCACTTTCTATCTATATATATAAAAGTCACTTTAACCAAAAGTTAAAACTGACCGCGATCTTTATAACCTAACGACTGTTCAAAGATATTAAATATTCACCGAATACGAGTTTATCATACACCATTCTCTTAGTTAGCAAAAAAAAAAATGAAAAGAATGGGTTCTAAATAAACCTTATTATTGCATTTGAGGAACATTTTATGGTAAAAGAGAAAAGGGATCGTTTTCGACTCCGTTGTGGAGTTTACGTTCGGAAAAATGGAATATTGAGAGTAGGGTTAATAAAAAAAATTATTTATTTAGGCACTGTTCAAAAGTTTATTTATTGAATTACATTTTATTTTTGCACTATCACTCTTCTATCTATATATATAAAAGTCACTGTAACCAAAAGTTGAAACTGACCGTGTTCTTTACAACCTAACGACTGTTTAAAGATATTAAATATTCACCGAATACGAATTTATCATACACCATTCTCTTAGTTAGCAAAAAAACGAAGAGAATAGTTTCTAAATAAACCTTATTATTTCATCCGAGGAACATTTTATTGTAAAAGAGAAAAGGAATCCTTTTCGATTCCGTTGTAGCAAAGTTTACGTTTGGAAAAAAATTGTAAGGGCTAGGTTTAATTAAAAAATTATTTATTTAGGCACTGTTCAATGGCTTATTATTACACTTTATTTTCCCACCATCACTCTTCTATCTACATAAAAGCCACTCTACTTGTCTATCTATAAACGCCACTCTAACCAAAAGTTGAAATTGACTGCGATCTTTATAACCTCACAATTGTTTTAACGGGACAGACCTAGTTAGAATTTTCGAAAAATCGATTTTTTTTTTATTTCATTTTCAAAAAGTAGAATCTCTTACGAACATTTTCCGCCCAGGTAAATGTAAATCGGACCATTATTCGCCGAAATACAAGACTTTGTAGCACGTCGTGTCTGAGCCATGCAAACCGTACTCAAAACTTTAAATGCGTTTTTCTCGAAACCATGTTTTTGAAGTCGGTGATCACTGTAGCTCGAGAACGGCTTTACCGATCGGGTTGAAATTTATATCACTTCTTCTATACATGGTAGTCCTCCATATGAACGAAGGATTTTTTTTTTGGATAATTATTTTTATTTTTAATAGCAAAAAATGGAACTGATATTTTGGTCAAAAAAACACTTTCGACTTTTAACGGCCGCCATTTTGTGAAAAATGGAAATTTTTCAAAACCCTTCGTTCAACCGGAGCATTATATCATTAACTAAAAATCCCCTCCGTTTTTTTTGTTTCAGATGAGCCGTTGCAGCGTGAGCTTGATCACCGCAAACCGTGTTTTTTTTTGCAGCGTCCTCGGCAATTGACGGTCACCAGCTTATTTCGATATGTATTGCGTTGAAAAAATTGCAACATATACATTACATATGTATCTTTTAAACGGAAGAACTTTTGTTGTGAATTATTTTATCGTTTGACCAAAAAAAAATCGGAAAAAAGGCCTTTTTTTTGACGTTCCAACTAGCTCTGTCCCCTTAAGAAAGATATTGGTCAGCTGTCATATGGACGATCGATCGAATATCACCACAATTATATTTCGTATCTCGTTCTCGATGATAATATATGTAGTCATGCCTGTCATGCCGAAAACTTCACAACATTTAAAGCGCAGCACGACTTTTTAACAAAAGAATCACGAATAACCGTCTTCATACTGCTATCGAGGCGGTCCTATCTTCATATTGTTTTGTTGTGCCGAAGCTTCAAGACGTAAAAAGTATATTTTTTTTGTGTGCAAGATGGCGGAGCATAAGAAAAGGAAACGTTCAAGTGGCAAAACTAAAAATTTAAGCCTATCAAGCGTTAAACAAAAATTTAGAAAAGTACAATCAGTGACTCAATTAAAAAGATGGGCTAAATATTGAAATAAAGGTGGAACTTATAAAGAAAAAATAGCTAGAATTTGCGAGTACACTTTAGCCAATTTTAAAGCTGCCGTTGATGATGCTGGTCTTATGGTACACGACATCGACTTAAAAAAATGGGCAATGCAAGCACAAAAAGAAATCGGTCATGAAGATGTCCGTTTTAAGGCGTCAGACAAGTGGGTACACTCATTTAAGAAAGCTCATAGGATTGTTTCCAGAAAAATTAGTAAATTTATCACAAAAAAAAGTATTGAAAATGCAGACAATCTGCGAAAGCTTGCTGAACAATTTGTTTCTGAAGTGAAGAACGATATAGAAGAATATGGGTTATCAAATGTCTACAATTCGGACCAAAGTGGTTTCCAATTAGAAATGCATTCTGGAAGAACATTAGCGGTTGAAGGAGAGAAACAAGTTGAATGCCTTGTACAATCAATTGCTTCTACAACACATAGTTATACGATTCAGCCCACTATAGCAGGTGACGGAAGGCTTCTTTCTCCGCTATTCCTGGTTTTGAAAGAACCAAGTGGTAAATTTGGTCCAATAGTGGAATCGTCACTATTCAGACCAGAAAACGTTTACATAGAAGTATCGAAATCTGGAAAACTCACTTCAGGCAATAATAAAAATTATTTTTTTAGAGAATTCCTTATATTGACACATAAGATACTGTTTATTTCTTGCAACGAAGCAAATTGAAAAATTAATTCATATTTTCAGAACATTTTAAAACCTGGCTACAAAATGTCTTCTTCCCCCAAGTTGGTTCAAACAGTGTTTTATTAATTGACTCCTGGACTGGACATTGCCCTCGAGCTGTTGACGAAGCGAAACCTCGGGATAAAAATATAAAATTAAGAAAAATACCGCAGGGTACAACGGGAAAGATTCAACCTTTGGATGTTTTTGGCTTCAGGATATGGAAAAATTATGTGAAACATTTTTCTGACAATGTCATATTAATGGATTATGATTTAAATTTGCATTTACGAAATAATATAATTAAGCTTCAGTCACTTGTTCACAACCAATTATCATCTCCACGATATGTAAACTTATTTAGGTATTCATGGTTTAAAAGCGGTTATAATGAATGGCGACCAGAGAATTTTGAAAATCCTGTAGATTTTAGTTTTACAACTTGCAAAGCGCACTGTGATGTACCCGGATGTCAAAATATTGCTGTTGTTAGGTGTTCATAGTGTAAAAAATCATTATGTTTCCAACACTTTTTTGACGATTTCCACTATTGTAAAGAATATAATGAATAATTTCATTTGTCAATCAAAAATACATCTGTACAAAATACAGCATATAAAATATAATAAAAACAATGATACAATAATTAGAAATATTAATATGGTAACAATGTGATTGAAAAGAATTTTCATTATCTGCGATGCCTAAATCATATGTTGTAACGATTATTATATATAACGAAGACGAAATCGCAATTTTTTTATTAAAACAATTTTTTTCAAGGGATTTTTTTTTTATGTTGATAATAATCTTATATCCATTAATATATCCAAAATATATTAATATATCCAAAAGAATATTTTCTAGCAGATAGATACTTAAAAAAATACGTATCTACAGAAATTAAAGGTATTCGGATGTAAGGGTAGTACACCCTTAAGGATGCATTTTTTCAAAAAATGCAAAAACATGTATCTCTTAACTTTTGAAACTGTTAATTATGCAATTTTTTTCACTTCCATATCGAGCATATTCTGTTTGTTATAACGTTTTTTTAATTTTCAACCCCTATAACTTCGGCTTATTCACCCCCTCAGGGCTGAAAAAAATCGAGTAGTCATAACTTTTTATGAAGTATTGAATGCAATTGGTTTGATTTTGCCCCCTTGTCTGCATATATATTGTAACGGAACGCTTTTGCCATACGCTAAACGTCGCTACGCGCAGGTCCGAGCTTCCTAAATAATTTTAAATAATTTTGGAGCAGGTATGAAAGAAACGTGAGAAACGCGGATTTTGTGTTCAAAATAATAACAAAATTAATTTATTCAATTAAACAATGTAAATTTTCCGATTTTTGTTACAATAAATGCATATTTATTTTATTTCGCGTTCGGATTATTTATTTGCATGAATTCATTTATTAATCCGGATCAGAACAAAAAAAAACGGTATCAATTCTGTTTCTCTGTCGGTAACTATTCAAACGATGATATTTATTTTAATTCCTTTTTCGCGTCAGAATTATCATTTAAATGAGAAAAATAACAATAATAATGGTCAAATAATTAAAAACGATGTCTTCGAGACTAATTAACAATAATAATTGAAATACTCGATGAAGCTTTGTCGACAGAATAATAATAAAAATAATTCAAACAATAATTGAATTATTTAATATGAAATAACAATTAATAGGGCTTTACGTTGCCGCGAAATTCACTTTTATTTTATAGTGAATAATAAAAATAATTCAAAATTTTAATAATCCAAAAGTGGATTGACTCGATATAATAATAATGATAATCTTATGTTTTCAATTGATTCTATATAATAGATAATCTTACCGCGGCCTTTTGGATTATCGAATTCAGGATTATTGATGATTTTTAGGATAGACGAGGATTTCTGAGCATAATAAGTGATGCAGACTGATTATATATTATCGAAAATAATTTTGAATAAAAAAATTCAAAACATAAATTTAATTAGCAAATTTTAATTAAAAGAGAGCAAGCAGGCTTCCCACTTCCAGCAGGCATAAATTCAAAAGATAAAATTAATTAGAGGAAACGTAGTATGCAAGCTATGGGCCCCGAACGTCACCGAACGACGCCGATACCCCACACACCACAGGTAAGGATGCAGACCCCGAGCTATGGGATGTGAACGTCGCCGAACACCTCCGATACCCCGAGCACCCACAGGAAAAAGGAAAAATGTAAAAAAAATTAAAGAATGACCTTGGACTATGGGAGTTGAACGTCGCCGAACCGCTCCGATACTCCAAGCATCAAGGAATTATAGGAAAAAATTAAAGGAATAGGAATTGACCTTGGACTATGGGAGTTGAACGTCGCCGAACCGCTCCGATACTCCAAGCATCAAATATGATAAGAAAGATAGGTTATTATCCTGCTGGAACTAGGAAGGATCTCTGCTGCTGAGAGCGTGTTGTCTCTTCGAGCTCTGTTTTCAGAATGAGCAGAATGCATGTCCACTGCTGCTGTGCACGGCTTTTTATACCCAGCAGATCCTTTATTCTCGCGCTCGAGTTCCGATTCGCTCGCCGGGTAGTCTCGAACCCGTTCTGCGCACGCTCATTTACAATATTTTTCGGATTCGTTCTACGCTTCCCCCACTCTCGCATTCTCATACTTTAATTTGTTCGACGCTACCCCCACTTTGCGCATCGCCTGCGCAAAAATTAACAATTTTCGTAATTCACCAATTTTTATAATAAATTTATCATATTTGATCATTTCCTAAATTTGTTTAAACATTTCGCAAAGATTTTTCAGTAATTAAAGAGTTTTTAATAAATTTTGAAATAATGGAAAACACACTCTCTCATTTGTGCGTTCCCTTGTCGCTTGTCCCACGCGCATGCGCACAAACATTCGTTCTTTTCACTCTTAAATTCCCGGTCATTTTCGCATAAATTTACCGCGCGAGTTATTCACTTCGATTTGTCGGATTTTTCTGCATATTTTACGCATTATTTTAATTGCAGTAATGTCTTTTTAATAATTAATTGTTGAAACGTGCAAAAAGTCACGTACGCATTTTTTAGTTCCGGTTTTTCACGGTAGGCGGCGGCCCGACGTTTTCGTATGTGGGGATTTGGCTCTCACACATAACACAATTTAATTAACAAAACAAGACATATTTATTTAAATTAATTAAACTGTTACAAAGAAAGATAACGAAGGAACTTGTACCGTGAAGCGTCGTAAAGCGTAGTACGGAAAAGAATAATAATGATAATAATTGAAGTCGGTTAGTACACCGTAGAGTATATAAAAGTTTAAGATGGGGGAACCTAATTGTCCCGTCGGTAACGTGGATTGAGGTTCGGGTCCCCACAGTACTCCCCCTTAAATGACGGAGTCGATTTGTTTTTTTTGGAGTACAACTCATGTTGCGAATTGCACTTTTCTCTTTGCTGGATACGTTCGTAATGCTCTTGGCATTGTTGATGGAGTAGATTGACTTGAAGTCGACGGAACTGGTTGACCTGTTGTTGACGCCGTTGGTTGACTAGGCAATGAGGATGTGGTTTCACTTGATGTAGACGCTGTTGGTTGACTAGGCACGTACGGTGCCACTCGACTCGATGCGGGCGGTATATTTTCCAGAACGTCGTCCGTTGCTAAGTGTGCCGGTTTGAGACGCTCGATATTGACGTTTGATGTTCGTCCGTTGATATCGATCTTGAATAGTCGATCGTTAATTCGTTCGAGTATTCTATGTGGCCCTGAGTAAGGATTGTCTAAACCTCTCTTTGGTGCGTCTTGTCGAAGGAAAACGTGACTGCAAGTGAACAAATCTTTGTAGCAGAAGGTTTTGTTTTTGCAGTGATGACTAGCTGGAGCCGGTTTCAAATCGCGCATGTATACGCGGAAATCCTCCAAAAAGACATTTGGATCGACAGGTGGTTCTTCGTGTGTAAAAAACTCTCCAGGAATTCTCAGCGTTGCCCCATACAGGTACTCAGCGGTAGAAGCTTTCAAATCGTTTTTATAACACGTTCGCAAACCGAGAAGAACGGTCGGTAGTGTTCTTGTCCATTCCGGACAATTGTGACAGCGGATTGCTGTTTTAAGTGTTCTATGCCACCTTTCCACGAGTCCATTTGCGGCAGGATGGAAAGCAGTAGTGCGAACACGTTTGCTACCGATTAAATTTGTCATCGCCAAAAATAGTAACGATTCAAATTGCGTACCTTGGTCCGTGGTGATCGTCTTGGGACAACCGTATCGTGTGATCCAATGGTTGAAAAACGTTTCTGTAATGGTGCGAGCTGTTATGTCCTTGATCGGAATAGCCTCAGGCCATCGGGAAAAACGATCTACCATGGTGAAACAATATTGATAGCCTTCCGACATCGGTAATGGTCCTACCAAGTCAACGTGGACGTGGTCGAATCTGTTATCGGGCTCTGTGAATGTTGAAGGTTGCAGGTGAACGTGACGACCAATTTTTGCTTTTTGACAGGGGACACAATTTCGTGCCCACTGTAAAATGTCTTTGTTCATCGACGGCCAAACATAGCGTTGACAAATCAATTTGACTGAAGCTTTTCCTCCAGGATGCGAAAGATTGTGAAATGCTTCGAAAACTTGTTGTCGAAATACTTTAGGAACGAACGGTCGAATGTCGTTCTGAGAAACGTCACAGTAAATTTCTTGATGTTGAGATCCGAAGGTGAGTTTTTGAAGTTTCAGGGACGTGGTGTTTTTACGAAGGAGTTGCTGAAGTTCTTCATCGGCGGACTGAGCCAACGACAATGCAGGTAAGTCAATTGTAGTCGCGAGGCGAAGAGGTTGAGTGTTTGCATCAACTCTCGAGAGAGTGTCTGCTACGATGTTTTCGACACCTTTCACAGATACAATCTTCGTCGAGTATTGACTGATAAAGTTGAGTTGTCGTAGTTGTCTCGGTGATGCTTTGTCGGAACGTTGTTCGAAGGCGTGAGTGAGCGGCTTGTGATCGGTCCGAATCGTGAACTCGTAACCTTCAACCCAAGGTCGAAAAAATTTTACAGCACTGTAGATCGCCGTAAGTTCACGATCATACGTACTGTAATTTTTTTCGGCTAATGAAAATTTTTTTGAGAAAAATCCCAACGGTTGCCATTCACCGTTGCTTTGTTGCTCCAAGACTGCTCCCATTGCGTGATCGGACGCATCCGTTGTGAGGCGGAGTTCCGTGTGAGTTGCTGGATGTGCGAGCAGGACAGCGTTGGCTATATCTCGTTTGCAATTTTCGAAAGCTGCGATGGTTTCCTCGTTCCAATCGACTGGTCGTTTGTCGTTTTTCTTGGATTCAGGCAGTTGTGCGTGAAGTGGTGCTTGAGTTTCTGCAGCGTTTCGAATAAAACGTCGGTAGTAATTTAACATCCCCAAAAACTGGCGCAATTGCGTGATATTTTCGGGTCGTTTGAACGAGATGATGGCTTCGATTTTGTCTGGCAGTGGTCGAGAACCTTCCGGTGTGACTAGGTTTCCAAGATATTCGACACTTGTTACGCCAAGTTGGCATTTGTTAAGATTAATGGTGAGTCCAGAATAAAGGAACGATAACCTTGTCCACGCTGTCGACCGAAGGTGTTGTCGCACCGTTCGCTGTTTGCATGTTACCTGTTTGGTCCTCTCCCGTACGGGCTTCGTTTCCGTTGCCGTTGCTAGACCCTTGTTGACCGAGCTCAGGATTCGTCATGACTTCGACGAAATTCGATAAAATTCGAAAGAAAACGGTTTTGCGATGGAAACTCGTTACTGCGTACGTGCTTGTACACGCGGTGTCGGTCACGGTTTGTATCCAACGTTGTTGAAAGAATCGCCGTGTTATAATTGAGCAATCACGGAAGGGGTCACCATTTATGTGGGGATTTGGCTCTCACACATAACACAATTTAATTAACAAAACAAGACATATTTATTTAAATTAATTAAACTGTTACAAAGAAAGATAACGAAGGAACTTGTACCGTGAAGCGTCGTAAAGCGTAGTACGGAAAAGAATAATAATGATAATAATTGAAGTCGGTTAGTACACCGTAGAGTATATAAAAGTTTAAGATGGGGGAACCTAATTGTCCCGTCGGTAACGTGGATTGAGGTTCGGGTCCCCACACGTAAGTGTAGCTTCGCCGTTCGCATAGTGTTCAAGATGGCCGCCGTCAACAACAGTCAACAAACGCACGCGAGACGTTGTCGCGTCGTTTTCACATTTTTGGTCGGATATTGGATGAAAATCGGGATAAAATCAGGATAATGTTTTTATAAAGAAGTGCCGGGACTACGCGTAAGTGTTTTCGTTACAATATGGAACTGAACAACCTCCCCTAGGAGACCTCAACTTTAGGGGTGTGTTTCACCCCTTAAATATGAGTTTCCGCAAAAAAAAAAAATAGATATCTCTTAGATTTCAATGTAGAATAACATACTTCAAGCGGAACAAAATCGGCGGTGTACACCTGGGAAGGTTTCCTTGTTAGTGAATTATCAAGGAAGATTTGGGAATGGTGCGAAACGAGAAAAATTTGGTTAAGAGCTTCGTACATGCCTTCTTCTGAAAATAAGGAGACTGATAAGGCCTCTCCAAATGAAAATATAGATTCTGAATGGGAACTTCATCAATCATTATTTAATCAAATTGAAAAACGATTTGGAAAATTTTCAGTGGATCTTTTTGCATCACGAATAAATTCAAAGTACAAACATTTTTTCTCGAGGTACCCGGACCCTGAAGCTAGGGCGATAGATGCTTTTACTGTTCCGTGGAACAATTTATCATTTTATGCTTTTCCTCCTTTCGCACTCATTTTGCGTGCATTAAGAAAAATTATGAATGATAAAGCGATTGGGGTTATGGTAGTGCCTTTCTGGCCATCACGGCCTTGGTACCCTCTTTTTACTTCGCTTCTTGTCGAACCGATTATGACATTTAAACCTAATTCTTCCATGTTATCATCTCCTTTCAGAAACGAGATGCATCCTCTAGCATCCCACCTTTCATTGGTGGTCGGGAAATTGTCAGGTTGGCGTTTGTGAATAAAGGTCTTTCGGAAGAGGCTGTAAATGTGATGGTTAAATCTATAACTAATTCTACACTGAAACAATACGAATCCAGCTTGAAAAAGTGGTGGGAATTCGCCTATTCAAAAAATATAGATGTTTTTAATGCAAAAACATCCGAAATTATCGAATTCCCAAATTTTCGTTTTAAAAAAGGTGCGAGTTATACAACTTTGAATACTTCTCGTTCCGCGATTTCGTTAATTTCGATTAAAAATATCAATGAAGATTCATTAGTATCTCGTTTCTTAAAAGGGGTATTTAAACAAAATCGTTCAAAATCTAGATATTATTCGACTTGGGATGTAACCCCGGTTTCAAATTTTCTAGAAAAATTACATCCTTTATCTGAATTAAAGTTGAAAGAGGCTACTAAAAAATTGGCGACCCTGCTTGCTCTCAGAACAGCTCAAAGACTTCAAACTTTAGCTCTTATCAATATTGAAAATATTGTGAAATCTGCTACAGGAATAACTATAAAAATTCCGAATCAGATTAAAACTTCGAAACTTGGAGTTTTTCAACTAGAATTGAAATTGCCGTTTTTTAAAGAAAAACCGGACCTCTGCGTTGCTTCTACTATTATTGACTATATTAGCATAACATCTCAATTGAGAAAAAATACTAAAAGTTTGTTTATTTCAACGGTAAAACCTTTTGGAGCCGCTTCCTCATAGACTATTAGTCATTGGATCAGAGCTTTACTAAAGAAAGCGGGAATCGATACCAATCAGTTTTCAGCTTATAGTACACGCCATGCGGCAGTATCGTTAGCTTTCAAACGGGGGGTGGATATATTCTCTATTAGGCGGACCGCTGGTTGGTCACCCGGTTCTCAGACTTTCTTTAAATTTTATAATAGACCTATTCAAGCTGCCAATGACGAATTTGCGCAAACAATATTAAGTTAATTTTCTTTTCATACTATTGAAAATTATTAATTGTTTTCGCATATTGGAAATAAAATTGTAAAAAAAAAAAGAGCGTATGAATTATCACTTATACTCTAAAGATCTACACATATTATCATCGAGAACGAGATACGAAATATAATCGACCGATCAAACGAGCCCGCCGAAGGCGGGCGAAGTTTGATCAGGATTATATGTAATGTCTCGTTCGAAGATGATAGCTCCCTCCCTCCCTTAATTTATTAGGATTTTATTTTCCCTGCTATCATCTCAGATGATTGTGATAATTCATAAATTGTCACACACTAAACAATATGAAGATAGGACCGCCTCGATAGCAGTATGAAGACGGTTATTCGTGATTCTTTTGTTAAAAAGTCGTGCTGCGCTTTAAATGTTGTGAAGTTTTCGGCATGACAGGCATGACTACATATATTATCATCTTCGAACGAGACACTACATATAATCCTGATCAAACTTCGCCCGCCTTCGGCGGGCTCGTTTGATCGGTCGATTTTTACCAGTATCACTAGTGTCATTAGACAGCGACTACGAAAAAAAATAAATAAACATCAAAAATGTGTGCAAAAAAATGTACAATTTTTTGATGCAACAAAAAAATAAAATATTAATATCTTCAATACGCGCTAAGCTACAGAGTTCTAAATAGTCACGATCGAAAGAAAAAAAAAATAAAAAATACGTGAACCCTCAACATCCACCAAAATGCTGTAATCAATTAAATATTACGGAAACAAGTTTTGAAAGTTTTCGAAAACAGTTGGAAACGCGGTCCTTCGGGTATAAGGGTCTCGGGAGCGAACTCTCTTTTAAATGTACTTGCCTCGAGTCGCTACCGCGACTCTAAATTGTGTACGTTTAAATATATTTATTCAACAATAAAAATTCGGCAATTTATTTACGTTATGCTAAAACCTTCGTAATTCATAATTGTATGAATTAATATATTTTCATGTGGCTAGCTTCAAGTTTTATTATATATAGCTACATGGTATTTTTCACTGTGTATCCAAATGTAGTTTAGTAGTAACCAAAAGAAGCCTACTCTTCTAATAATTATTTCTCAATTTATTAAAGTAATATGCAATTTTAGGAATATTGAAAATTAATAATTGTAGAAAAAAATATTTTTACTTGATTTTCTTTAAATTTCATTATTTATCTTGTACTTGCCGTTTATGAAAATTTCTGAAGAATCGATGTAGCTGCTTCGAATTGTTTAGAAATTGTATTCGCTAAATATTCATTCTGCAAAATTGTGCAATGAATTAAATATTTTTATTACCCATTGAGGAATTTCCTCTCGAGTTTTTTTTTTATTAGTCGCGAGTAAAAGGTGAAAAGATTATACGCTGTTTTTGGAACTATTTGTTGCTTAAGGTGATCTCGGACAATTTCACCAACATAAATGGTCCGAAAGTTTCTTCCAGTGGTTTGAAAGGTGTATCGCGTTTTATCACGTTCTCTAAATACAGTCTGTGCAGTCTGAATGTGTGGGTGTTATCAGAGCAGGGCGTATCGCAACTCTAGCAGAAAGTCGCTCTCGACCCGGTGTATAGATCCGCTAAAGCGAGACACATGTCCTGTGACAGGAGCATAACGTGACTTAAGCGTCGTTGCAGTCAACTCTCTCGAGGATTCGGTCCTGTTCCCGGTTCAATCCATCGTCCTCTTGAGTTTCATTTGATTATTCGAGTCCTGTAACACGCCTAAGGATATATATATGTAGTACCGGATACATACGGTGTCCTGAACGTGAAACCCGATTCCACTATTCAACTTTAATTCAATTGTAAAGAAATAACAAATCTAATAATCATAAAGGTTCTTTGTTCAGTGTATATTTTCATAGCCTAGTATTTTAGACCGATTTAAAACAAAAGTATTTCCTATTGGAAACTTGTTTAAACAACAACTGAAGATATTTTGATTCAAGAATAGTTCAAAAGGATTTACAGAATTCGCATAAGCAACTGAAAAATCCATTAGTTCATAAACAGCTCAATATTCTAATTTTGATACCTCGAATAATCGTAATTTGTAACTTCACTTTATTGATAACTGTAATATGGAGACATAAAGATGAAAAAAATAGCATCGAAATAAAATAAATAAAAACGGAGATAATTTGTAAGAGAATGAAAAAAACTTACTCGTGATTCGGATACCCTGTATATTTATTTCTTTGTGGATGTCGCGATTGTCGTCCAGCCTCGACTCACCGTGGACTTATCTGCTCATGGGACGAGCATGGACGACAAAACCGTAACCCAGGGTTATCAGGATAACCTTCGTGGAACGCTCGTTATTCGCGCTTACATTTTCCTCTCCGTCGATTCTCGACTGGCAATAAAAAAAGGTCCATCGGTTCCTAGGTGCCATGGCGATATTTGTCATTTTTTTTCTCGCAGAAAATGACATGATCTCACATGGATTCTGTTCTATGTGCACAACTCGAGTATTTTGTAAATCTCAATAGCAATAAAAGTGGGTAATTCAACACGAGATAGATCGGAATACATTCATGCGTTATATAATAACAGAGAGGGTTGAATATAATTATGCAAATATCTCTCCGTATGCCGCTAACATTTACCTTTAGCCCGGGATTACATACGTATTGATAGCAAACAATCCATACATACACATATGTATATATTTATTTCACATGAAGCTAGAGCGAAATAATAATACAAAAGTCTAAGATGTAGAAGAAGAGAGGACATATACATAAGTATACATGTACATGCACATAACATTCTGTGGTTAATTAATATCATTAAATAAATTACAGTCCAACACCAATTTAAAGGTTCTATAAGAAAAAAAGACCAATAAAAAAGAGGCAAAAGGAAGCTGATTGCACTCCAAATAGTAAACTATCTCAGTAAAAAGAATGTCTTCACGATTTTCAATAAGCGAAAAACTGGAATTTACTACGAATGTATTTTCAACACTAATCAAAATACATCACTGTGTCACAGGAAATTCTACTTCATTATTACATGTTATCCAATTATATTTGCGGAAGATATATTAATAACTTGGTTATTTTTATTAAAAACAAAAATTGTTTTTTTTTTTTCAAATACGACCTCTGATCTGATTTTCTGTAGAAATAGAAATATGATGTAGTATTTGATATATGTAGAGAACATAAATATATACATGCCAGGATACTGTATAGGACACATTAATATATATTTATGCTGAACATTTTCGATCGTCCTGTATTTATTTGCACTGTATTTGTGGTATGTGCTCCTATACGTTACGTATTAGAGCTCTCAAGACTTCTCTATGGAGATTAACTGCTAAATATATGTGTATACGTATTCTCATATACGTGCACACATGTACACAATAGGTTCATAGACAAGTGTATGAGAATATACGTTTCATCGAGAAACCAGAGTGCAACTGCAAGACTTGCATACGTACATAGACAGGATACAACGTCCTGATGGCATGCGTATATAGAAAGTCCGCCCACTGCGTGACACGCAGTTCTCTATCACTAGCTACAATTTTACTCCTTCGATCTCTATTTGATTTCACGTTCTTTCAAAGTCTCAACCTATTCCGAACTTTTTTGAGAATTACCCATCATCGTTTGAATAGTTTCTCATTTACTTAGTATGAAAATCATAAGTTTTTATTTCTATTAATAAAAAAGAAATATATTTGTTAGCTTTTCTCTATTTTGCAACTATGATTGTATTTCTTTTATACTCGTGTTTTAACCAAATTTTCGCTTCTTGATTTTGCAACCGTTATTATAAATTACTGCTGAATTTAATTGATTCTATTTGATGCTTTTTTTTTATGGAAATGAAAGAACTTAGTGATCATTGTGGAGTAAGGGTGATTCAAATGATGCTTTGTTTGCAATAATAATGATTGAATTTTTCACAACATAAATTGTAGTTCCCCCTGGATAAAACTCTCACTACGCCCGTGCATTCAGTTGTGTAAGTGTATATTGTATAGAGCAGCGGGTGCGAACGTGTTGCAATCGGACTCCGCCCCAGTTATACCCACACGAGCATGCATGAACTCAACTTAGGTGAGATAAAGATCCCCCGGACTTCTGCTCTTATTATTTTGCCGAGAACCGCATTATAGCCGATGGACGAATCAACTGGATAACTTATATGAGATTTTACTCATGCATTACAATAGCTGAGCGAACAATTCGCAAGGTCGTTGGTTCATTATTAATCAATTCTTTTTCTATCCAAGTATTTCTTGGCTTTTCTATTCTTTCCGATTTTATCACGATCTCCAGATCTTCAGTCTTTTTTGTACACTTTTAATCAATTTTTTGCAAAAAGTAATTAACATATAGAAAAATATAAATAATACTAATTTGAAGTACATTTCTTTTGGCTTATTGCTTTTTTTTTTAATGCTTAACTAGCACAAAGTCATTCACGAATTTACACAATTTTATAAAAAAACAGTTTTATTTTTTCACATATTATTACGATTATAGTTTACCGTCGATATCTTATTTTTTATAGGCAATCGATCTAGTGAAACCTGATCAAAGTAGCGTAGAGAAAACCTGCCAAATAAGAAATTAAAAAATAAGAATTAAGAATATAAAAAAAATGCACAAAAATTAGTTTCGATTGTTATACATTGTACACAATACTCTCTCAATACAACTCTGTAGCTGGAAGAACTTTAAACCGTCTACCATTCTCGTTCAATACAATAATTGATTGCACCTCACAAAACTTCGATTTGTGAAGGCGGAAGTTGAAAGATCAGCCAATATTTCACCAATCCTGGTAAAGGCAGATTCAAAGAAATAATATTCTATTTACTTGTAAATTATGTTTCATAGTGAACAGACGGATCCATTTTTTGTCGACCAATCCTTCGGATCCTCGCCGAAGGGTATACACGATTTTGCGAACAAGTTTCATAAATAGATCTCTTTTACTCGGAACTTTTTTATGTGAAAGAAGGGTTCGAAAGGTCGTTATATATACCAATCATTCGGAATATATCGATATAAGATGCTAAAGAAAATATCAATAATCAAAAATGTTTCAGCTCCTCTTAAAAAGTATCTGTAACTGGATTGGTTTTCAATTCGATATCAAGATTAAGTAATCAAAAAATGACTGAAAAATGTTTTTTGTTTTCATTGATATTCAACGCTAAATTAAGCGATAGGTGTTTTTGCGATTGCGATTCAAAATACATCGAAATAGAAAACCGAGAAAAAAATCAAAAATATTTTTTCATGTGTTGACAATTTCATCGTAATAAGTTTAGTTCAATTTCTGATTGGTTTTAGAATTCTAATCACGACTGATTATTTATTTTGCATTAGACTATTTTGAAATGATTTTTGGCTCATCGATTCATATTTTCTCGATCTATGGCGAATTAAAAAATTTGTCAATTGATTGATCCATGTGAATTTTCCGCTAGCGAAAGGTTTTCGTTTATAATGTTCATTCATAAAACGGTAGCTACAGTAGTGACTCGTTATGCCAGACAGTAACGAAACGTTGATGTGTGTCGGAGCAGAAGATCTACTGTGTTTGCGGATACATTTCTACGAAAGCCCATTAAACACCGTCTTTGTGTCAGACCTGAACAGAAGACAGTTGAGATGCATATGTGAACTCGTAATCCGACCACGCAAAGAAAGGTATACAATATTCGTTTTGCCTACCCGTAATACTGAGCGGAAGGACCTTTTCGTGCAATACATTATGAGAGAGAATGAGAGGAATAGATCTAGCGGTTTGAATTCATTCTCGCTGCAGTCTGCCTACGGCGCCTCTTTCCTCGGAACGTGCTACGAACATTCAAGCACGATTTGTTGTATTTTCTCCATTATGTCTCTCTGTTTTTGTTTCCATACACTATAATCTCGATTTATTCAAAAATTCATAGGGAGCCTTCGCTGAAACTTTTCACCAAAAATAAATTTGTGCACTGAAAAAAAAAATTTGTCTATCGACCTAAATCCATTTTGTTGGACGAAAAATTGGTGGATCCAATAATTTTTTCGTTGAATGGTAAATGATTCAGTTTATACAATTATATCGTCAAAATTTCTTGTAGATGGATCGACTAAATCACCGGAGCCAAATGATTTGGTTCGAACAACTGGTACCACTTATTTGCTTACACATAATTTTTAGTTGCTTTAATAAAACATTTGTTTAAATCTCAATTATCAAATTGACTAAACGGTAATCGTAAGGATAAATAAATAATTTAGTTCATTTGGATGATATTTTGTTGCATTAACATTAATTTATTTGGCTGCACCAAAGTTTTGTTAGTTCGGCCAATAACCTGTTTCAGCATTCATAAATTATTTTGTCCTATGTCAAAAATATTTCGTTGCCCGTATCGAACTAAATATTTTGGTTGAAAGAAACGAAATTTGTTTCGGTCAACAATATTCTTTTTCAGTGTATATATTGATTTATCAAAAATTAATACTTTTACATACATATTCAGGTATTAAAACACATTAACCGTTTTAATAATATTTTTTAACGAATTACATAATTCATCGAACATTTTTGGGGTTCCATTTAGATAGTATAGCAACCCTCAGAATTTCTTCCCATCTGTTTGCCCGTCAATTAGGCATGCAGTCATTGCAGTTTTTGGATATATCGAGATAACATTTTGTATACAAATACATGATGAACCCTGCTACTAGCGATGGGCACGCAGCCGGTGTTTAGCTTTGGCGATCTCGCAGGTTAAGCAGCTTCAGGCAACAGTTTAGCCAAACATCAACTCGCGAATCGATCGTTGAACGGAAGGTAGTTTTCCTGAGTTTCTGATGGTGTTAACCAGCTAAAAACTCAGTAAAAATGTAGTTGACTATAGCAGCGAAGGTGATCCATAGTTTCCCTGGGCCCTCGTGCAAATACGACACAGTTGGGGTTGAGTCAACTACAGCCGCACAGGGAAGATTTTCCGGAAAAGAATGGGAATCGGGACTCGTAAAAAAAGTGGAGCCATATGCAGGAATTAAAAAAAAAATGAATAAATAAATCAAATAAAGAATACTCCTGATGAATCCAAAGGTGGACTAGATGCAACATAGTTATAACAATTTCAGGTGGATGAGATAAAATTCGTATGCACGATCAAAATGCGTTTCATTTAAAATAGCGGTCAAATGGTCGAAATGGTCGCGTTTCATTGAAAATAGCGGTCAAGCGGTCGAAACAGATTTTATGCAATATTTCTGATAAGCCACTTGCTATGATCTCATAAATTTATTAATATCAGTCTCTCCTTCCAACTCCACAATTTTGTAGTCTAAAAATCTGAAAAGATCTCACAAAAAATAGCACTTTACTGGTAGTTAAACCTAAATTGTCTAGAGACGCAGCAGCGTCTTGACGCTAAGTTATACATGGCGAAAATAATTATTTCTGAAATGATACTACCAATACGGATTTTTGAGTTTTGAAGTATTCTTTTTGTAAGATTGTCGGGCAAACATTTCTAGAGTAAAATCCAAGTATTAATCATGTCCATGATTTACAGTTCCGGCTGGTGGTAAAACACAAAAACTATATTGTGCAACGTTTTATTCTCGTACGTATGGACCTGCAAACATTTCCGGCTCATTGCTGCTGTAGTTAATGCTATTGCCTCTCATACGAATACAAAGTATGCGTGGGCGATTTACTAGTCTCTTCCTCCCTTTTTCTCTATTCATATATCCCTCATGATTTTCTCCCCTCCCGCCCCTCCGCTCTTCTCTATCTTTCTCTCTCCCTCTTTTACTCTTTTGCTTCTTTACTCTCCTCATCTTAAGGACTCTCGTTGCACAAGCCTTGTGGAAAACCATATATTTTCGTGGTCATCATTCGACACGCAGACTGCGATGTATCCGTGGCCATTTGAGACGTTAGAGAAAATATTTGGCCCCAGGTAAATTCTGTAATACATCGTGGAGAGTACATGAGAGAAATGCAAGAGAACAAACTCGTCACGGGAAGTTTTACAATGTGGAAAACAGTCAAAATTCAGCCGAGGGCATCGAGAAGGCGTTGTTGAGATCGCGTGAGTATACCTGGATATGTATGCCACTTATTATCAATGTAAGGTATAGCATAATAGTAATAGGGGAAGAACGGGACGCACTAAATGTGCCAGGGGCAATATGTTCCACTTGACTGAGCTTCGACGCCCCCGTTCTTAAAAACTGCAATTATGTAATTGTAAGATCTCTTCTGTCTGACCCTAGTGAATGGTGCTATGCTTAATTACCACTCAGGATTTTCTTTTTTTTTATTTAACTTGTACGTGTAGGTATATACTCGTGGATAGAAATTTAGGCCGAGAAAACATATTTTAACCCTGACCCGTTTGATTTCAGAATATAATCAGCCCACTCTATTTATCTCTGCTTCGAAATGACCCCTCCATATCCATATTAATTAGCTGCTTCTTACGATCATCGAATGCAGAATTCATTTCAAAGATATTTCTATTTTTAAAATGCTACATTTGTTTCATTTCGTATTGTGTCGTTATAAAATCGTACTTTACGTAGGCGAAAATCGTTCATGATCTTTCTTTTCCAATTGGATTCAATATTGAGCAATCTTTTCAAAAAATTATTGAATTAAATTCTTATCGCACCCGATGGATCAAAAGTTTTCGGCATATATTTTATTTTAAATAATCGGGACTTTTGACCGATTTTCACGCAATTGGATTTCACATGTAGTTCTGAAAAAATGGAATTTTTCAAACAAATAACCACAAATATTTACAATATATTGTGGCAGATTAAGTGTTGTATGCATACGCACTTACTTTATCTACTTATTCCAATACCGCTGCGTAAATTCTGACCATTAGACCACCACCTCGAGAGATCTAACTCGAAAGATAATCTCATGAGTCATTGCACCGAGAGCGTACTCTGGGTTATTTATAATGTATTCTTGGCGAGAATATAAAGAATATGAAGGGATATATACGCGTGGCGTTCCTCGGTAAAACGGCGACAACGACGACGAGGGAGATCAAGTATATCGCCTTTCTCTCCTTCTCGTGTGCAATCACTCTCTGGTCGTCTTATGCACTCATACACGGATATCAACGTATAAATGTGCGTGAAGCAAAAAAAAATATGGTTTTTTCTCTAAAATATGAATTTATGAATTATTCAAATAAATCATAGTTGTTGTACGGACCTAAATTTCAAGTGCTTTTAAGAAGAGACATGTTTTACTCACAATGATAGGAATTATATAATTAAATCGGTCAATAAAACGTAAGGATTGCGAACAAAATAATTTGTGTTAAAGTCCCCAAAAAAATGTTACGTACGCATAATTATATAGTCAGATAAGTCAGAGTCAGAAATGCATAATAAAAACGTTCGGTTAGTAATATAAAGATGATGATTTCAGCGGTCCTTTGGAAAGATTCCTAAGGAACTCAATTTAATTGCAGGATTACTCCAATTATTGTAATTATACGACTGAAAATATGCGCTCGTACGCTGGTTCGAACAAAAGTTCCTCGGCAATTTTTATTTTTCTTGAGATTGTAGCGGAGTTTTGAGAAGACGGAACACGCTCAGACGTACAAAAAATGGCGCGGCAAGAGATCGCGTTAAGGACGAGACCGCGCCTCAAATGAGAGATGGTGCGAGTAATGATCCATGTTTTGCACAGTGTGCCTCTTGTCTCACGAGAATATATGGTGCTCATATGTGAAATACATCGCCGGTTTATTCGGCGAGGAAAGAGACCGGTATAAATGTACGTATGGGTGGTTCTTGCGAGCGCATCGCCTTGAAGAGGTCTCGCTTCGTGGACCCAGCGAGATCGTTCCTTCTCTGATGTATTACCGATCGCCTTCTCTCTCTTACTCACTTGTACATTTACGAATGGGAACCGAGACCTTCGCCACGTATACGGCAAAACAGAATATACGGAACGGGAAACATTGTAATGGCGGTAAGAAAAAAAATAACAAACAAAATGAGAATGTCCTCGAGACGCTTCGCGATCATTTACCCATTGATCCACTAAATATATCAGTATTTGTGGAACGAATTTCGTTCGCTCCGAATTTAAACAGGACGGAACGAGAGACCAGTAATTAGATCGCTGCTTGAATCACGAGGATTTTATTTAATCGAAGAAAAAAAGGGATGATAAAAAGGTGAAGGTAAAAAAGGCTAATTACTCATTTTTGTGCGTATTTTTTTACGATTCCATGGGTATTACCAAAAGTATTAGTAGATGATTAGACTCTTCTCAATAAAGAACTTTTTCATTTTTAGGAATAAGTAGATTTCACAAGGTGGTGTACAGGGAGCAGTTTGGATTCCATCAATTCAATGAAATAGTTAAGTACAACTTTACCATCGATATTAAAATAATATTTTATGTAAGTTCAATATTTGTATGACTCGGTTCCTAAATCGATTGCATTAACAGTGTAGTATATCCATTTTTTAAATCAATCGGCACTGGGAAATGGTCGAGATGAAGTCGGAGTAAAATTAGATCTCGAAAATATTTCAACAATTTAGAAAGTAATCTTTTGTAAGCTTCGAACGAATATGATTTTACATAATACAAAACTTTGCATCGTTAATTTTACTCGCTTTCAATTACGGGTCCCCTACTGCGACAACGCGTCACGACTTTTCGAAATGTCCTGAAGGGCAAGTTAAGCTAGTCCTTTGTATCGATCCAGCAACGCATATAAGTTCACATCGTTAATCGCTGTCGATTGTTGTAAAGCAAAACCTTTTTACTACATTAATTTTCGTATATTTGTAATGAATCAACGAAAATCAATTTTTTTTTTGGTATATCCTAAAAACAAAATATGTGAACTTGCACGAAGGCAAAAAAATGAAATGTACGTGAGATATGCTTGACGAACATTAATAAACAGAGTGAAAATTATCTATGTATAACTGTACGTGCTGCTGGGCGATCGGTATTAGTCGATTATCCATGGAGTGCATGATGAGAGATGCAAGACTCATTGGTACAACCGGTCATGGGTGCTAGTGCGTTATATTACATGTATACGCATCTAGAAATATTTATATGTATAAATATATATTAGTTACAAGAACGTCTAGTAGTTCCATAACGTATGTGCAAGCCAAGAGCGCACCGTTAGTCCTTCGTGCTGAAATCTTTCCTCGAGGACAAACAAAGTTAATAAGTAATCCATATAATACTACGTGATAAGAGCCTCCTGATGCGTATATCAAATGGCTCGACGAGATGAGTCGTTCTTTTACATGGGCTTTTCTGCACCGAACAAGAACAAATACATTTTTTTAAACAAATGTTCAAATTACAATTTTTTGGACTGCATAGTGTGTACACAAAAAAACTTTAGTTGGTGATTTTAATGAAACAAGTTATGAACCTTATAATATAAAATATAAATAAGTAAATATTGTTGGTATTGTTACGTTTCTCGGTATTTTCAATCAATTGTATATTATAAATCTAGATATAGTATTTATTCTTTTTTTACAATTGTTGTAGTCTTACAATTTTGGGTTTCTAGTTCTTAGACTAGCTCAACCCTTCGATTGCAGATGGCGTCGATTTGACCGCAGAATTATTTCGGGTCAAACGCACATTTCGTCGATTTTTGGAATCTCAAATTGGATCTTTTTGAAAAAATAACTTTTGGGCAATAAAATATAGTTTATTTACTACAAACAGTATTTATGCATTTTTTGATTTTTATATTTACGCCTGGGGTTGACATTACTTGGCAGAATTGTGCAGTCGAAGGGTTAATGGCGTGTTTGAATTATTTTTTCACTGTATATATCAAACACGTTTGAAAATTGAAGTTATTTTACGATTCCTGGAATTTTTAAAATTTATGATAACAAATTATGCCAAATTGACATAAAAAGTCATGTGCATTTTAAATACGTTATACATATATATAAATATATTTGTGTGTCAGTCAGTATATGTTGATTATCGTGTTGAATATAAATCACACGTTTAATTAATTGTATGATTCTTGATTACGTTGTGCACGTCAGCAGTAGAATGGTACGGGTAATTTATGAGGCTTGATTCGACGTATTTAATTGGACCCGAATTTAAATATAATTGGAATGTCGTATAATTCGGATGCGTTCCACGGGCCGGCGACACGCTCGTGGTCGAATAAACCGCAGTAGCGAATCGCAGATTGAATGAGATCGAAAAGAACAAGAATGATCGCAGCGAGATGAAAAAAAGCCAGTTCAAGAGTGAACGAACGTGAGATTCGAGGTATGCCCATAGTCACCATGGACAAGGTGCAAAAATACGCAGTACGCATGTATGCAAAGTTTATACATTTAAATATATATCTGTATATATTTTTATGTAAATATATGAAGCACTTTAGGTAAAATTAAAACAATTATTATTATCAACGTTATTATTCAAATTTATTTCGCTACTATAATAATTGACAAGAGACGAAAATGAAGAAGGATCGTTTTCTAGATTCATGATCTAATTCTCTTAGTTTTTGGTTTTAATTCAATACTAGTCTTCTACCAAACTAAGAAGCGATGAAATAAAGATTTCTTTAACTGCTAAAAAACAGATGTTTTTTTTTCAAAGACTATTATTACAGCGAGTAAGTAGCATTTTTTTTCTATTTAATACCTCCTGTGCAATATTTCATAAATGTAAAGTCAATTAACTAATTTAATACTTAATAAATATGAAGGTAAACGTTTCTAACACTAATTTTAAAAACATGTTTACTGTCGAATATGCAACACAGTTTTTTCTCAATGAAAAATATACTGCAACTTTTTATTAAAAATCCTTTTTTTGAAATAACAGATATATTGAAAAAAATCTGAAAACTCTGAATTCTGAATTTATTTATTAAAAAGAATAAAATATCACTGGTAATTAAGAATGAAGACAAAAGTGAAAGAAAAAAATAGTCAGGGTCAAGACTTCATCAGTTTAACCTGAAATGCATTGCATATAGTAAGTAGGTATATGAGAGTAGTCCAGCAGCCAACAGCGATATATCCGCGAGTCGAGAGAGGAACGATGCGGATGGCAGGAGTGAAAGGCCCACGCCCGTGCCTCAGGCTCCTCGGCAAGGGCGACTGGCCCCTCCGCACAGTCCAGGCGCACACGTTCTCCCGAGAGAACACTCTCTTGCGGTGAACCTCGCGAGTATGCAGGCTGACCAACACATCCGTAACTACTGCGAGATCTGCGCAAGGCGAGACGATCCAACAGTCAGATCCTCTCGCTTTATTCACACGCAGAAACGTTCACCGTTCCAGATGTACATTAGATATATCGATATACGAAAAGTACATGTACAAGAGTACATTGGTACGTGTTTTAGAGCACTTCTCGAATGAGACGATATCTAGCAAATTGGACCGAAAGCAAAATAACTCAGCATTTATTTCGTATTATAACGTAACACTTGATTCCTTTTCTTGGCACTTTGTTTTATTTCCTAAACTTTTTGTAGTTTATTTGCACAATTTTAGCTCGAGATTTTTTTTCTTCTAATGTTCTATATTGCGATGCACTTTTTCGTCTCTTTTTTTAAAAGTTGGCATTGAGCCGCTGCCTCATCTCTTGATATTAAAAATATAAAAGATCTGTTAGAATTCTTATTCTTTGTGGAATTGAACAATATTGATTGATTCATCATTTTTTACAATCTTTTATTGATCCAAATTCCAATCATTACAATAAGTAACTCTTGAATAAAGTGACACGCTTAGTTGACGAATTTCTTCTTTCAAGTGCATCACTAAATCAGGCATGTGTCAAATTCGATGAAATGGACCATATGGTACTCCAGACGAGATCGAGAGGAAAACTCTTCGAGGCTACGTTTTCGATCGATTTATTTGACTATGATGCATCGATCGTCATCGCCAAAGCGATGCACATATACGTTGCGTGAGTTTTGCAAGATGGACGTGCGGAAAGAGAAGAATTGCAACAGGAAGATCTCTCCCGCTACCGGGTGGTAGTAGAAAGGTAAGAAGAGACGGATAAATAATGGTGCGTTAGCGATTCGCTGGATGGATTTATTTAAAATCGAGAGATATAGAGAAACGAGCAAGTTCGTCTCTCGATTCGTCGTAACGAATTCAGGAGATCGTATGTATATGCATATATACATATATATATGTGGGCTGAACGAAACCCGAGAAAGATTCAAAGTCAGCCTGAGGGACGTAGCTCGTTTCTCTCGATCATGATCCACGGATCGCGACCGTGACGAGAGACCGCGTTGCGCTTCTTCACCGTTCCCTTTTTCCTACTGTATAAGCTTCAGCGCAAAGAGAGAGGACATTTCGTTCCCAAGGCGTGTATTCCATCTATATACATATATGGTAGAAAGCAATATACAGGGTGTCGTTAATCACACGTTAAAACTGCCAAAATTGAGGTGAATTACATTTTTTTTTCTCTTCATTTCGATGTTCCTGCGATTACTTATTTCAGGTTTTCGCGATCCTTTCTGATCACTATAATCCCACTTTTACCGCCACTTCACTAATTTTCCATGTTCCTGTGAGGCTCCCCAGAAATATTGACCATAGTCACTCCTTCGTAATGGACTAACTGTATCGCATTTCTATGGAGGTCCAGGGGAACTTCGAGAAACTGTGTTATTTTTAGTGAGTTTTTACTTGGTTAACAGCATCAGAAACTCAGATAAACTGCCTCTCGCTCATCGATCGATGCGCGGGCGGGTGTAGGGCTAAACGATTATCCATCCAAGTATTGGGGTTTGTAATCAATCGCCCCCGCGATTGCTATTTCCATGGCTCAATCCATGCAGCCGACTTATTACGCCATTGTATCGCATTTATAGAGGATAAAGGGAAACTGCAGAAAACCTTGTCAATACAGCCGGTACCTGACTAATCTCCTCGGATGGCAATGCGAGTACGCTCAAGCACGGCCACCAGAGGCGCTCAGGCAGGTACCTCCTCAGCTTTGGTGCAATAAGCCAGCCAGTATACGGCTAGAGGGCCACCATCGGCACGATGAGAATCATCCACGGGAGGCCACCAAAACCGTACACCGACCACTCATGCATCATAGAAAGGTGTTTTGGATATGAATTTATGAAGGTGGAATCTGAACCACTCGGGTATTGCAGCAGAAATACTTGAAAAAAATTTCAAATTTTCATTGGTGTTTTGGCCGGGATTCGAACCCGAGACCCCCGTCGCATGCGAGTCCGAGTCCTTATCCACCGGACAAACCGCTCTCCCTCATCCATCCAAGTATTAGCTTCGTTAAAACTGCTTGACAAGCGAGATCTCTCAATCATACGCCGAATCAAACTGGATTATGAAATTCTGCAGAAAAATAGTAAGGAATCATTGGGTAGCAATGCGGTGTCCAATTTTGCACTGTACTTAGCTGGTCGATCTTCAACTCTATTATTAGACCACTGAGTATGCATTTTCATGTATAAATGTTCAGGGATAAACATAACTGCATAAGTCTTATCCTACACAGGCGTTCGTCCTGTTCTTTCCATAAGATTTTTGCAGTCTGAACTTAGGTTTGTTCATAAAGAAAAAAAAAATTGACGCTGTTAACATATCCGTCCATCCGATAACAGAGACACGAATATACCATAAATATTGTAATAAAGTTTTGCTCGGTTATATTCGCTAGGCTTCCTAAACAATCATTTATTGTCCATTTTCCAAATCCGTGTGTCAGAAGCAATTCCTAGAATTTTTTGATGATGTACAACTACGAAATATTCTCACTTTTTATCCGGTGGCTGTTCGTGGATTGAGGTCAATATTTGTTCATTTGAATAAAGTATTAATTGCCTCGAGGTACCTAAATCTCAATCAGTAAAAATGTATCAAGCTTACGTAATCGTGACTCGCCCATACCAATGTCATTAGAGAAAAGATACGAGAACGAAGGTTATTTTGAGTGGCTTATTTATTTACGAAAGGAATGCGTTTATGAAATGTTAGTTTTGATTCATAAAATCGTCCATTTAGGTTTTGCTAAAAAATAATTCCACGAAATATACAGCCTAGGCCAAAAGTATTAGGCACCCTGTAATTGTTTTATCCGGACAAAGACACAAATATCTCGGTAAAAAAATCGTAAACCAATTTAGCAAACGGAATTTTAAAGCAGACAGATTCAGCTATATTTTATTTGTTTTGTTTATTTTTTACGATTTATTTTCACCTGGTACGTATATGTAAGAATGATGGTTTTTCGCGATTTTCTCACTTCTTATAATCGGGTGTTGGGCTTTTACGAATTGTTAAACTGACTGTTTGGTCAGACAACTTTGAAAAATACATCTTCAGCTTTAATTTAGTTTTTTGAAAAAAAACTTGCGTTTTTTTTCGCAGAGTTCTTCAGTTTTTTTCCGAAAAAAGGCAGGTTTTCGAAAATATAACGTACCTCTAAAACTGCGGAGTTTGAAATAATTTGTCTAAGGAGTGAAAAGTTGTATTTTATAAATTTGGATTTACCAAAGATATTTGAGATTTTATTTTTTATTTTTTCGTATCGCTTTTTCCAGCTGACAATCGATGATTTGTCTCACTAATTTATTAGCGCAACTTAAAAACTGAGGAGTTTGAACCAAAATATCAAAAGCAGAAAAAGGTATATCATTGGTTCACGCGTAAAATATTATCTGTACGCATGAACGCCAAAATTATATTTGAGACTTTCAAAAAATTCCGAAAAAATGCGAGCTTCGTCTCGCTCAACATCTAAAACAATATTCAAATAAAGACCCAGACTTAGTGCGTTGTATGTTCAAAAGTGTTGCTACCGTAATCAAGGCGAAAGGTGGTCCAACAAAATATTATGTACCTTTAATAAAAATCATCATAGAACACGTGTATATATCTATATCTCACTTGCATTACAATTATTTATGAATTTTGAAGACATTCGAATTTTTTGAGAATTGAAAACCAATAAAAAAAGTCCAGACCGGAAATGGTAATGAAAAAAAGTTCGAATGAAAATTCTAAAGAAATTCTAATGTGTTAAAAATTCAATAATATACCTTTTTCTGCTGTTAATATTTTGGTTGGAATCCTTCAGTTTTCAAGTTACGCTAATAAATTAACGAGGAAAATCGTCTATTATCAATGAGAAATAGCAAAACAAAAAAATTACGAAAAAAAATCTAAAAAAATTTAGACGAATCCAAATCGATAAAATAAAACTTTTCACTCCTCACACAAATTAGTTCAAACCCGGCAGTTTTCGAGTTAAACCGCATTTTCGAAAACCTGTAATTTTCAAAATTGCGTACCGAGTGCAAAATAAATCGTAAAAATTAAACAGTAAAGCAAAATAGAGCTGAATTTGTCTGCTTTAAAATCCCGTTTGCTAAATTGGTTTACAATTTTTTTGACCGAGATATTTGTCTTTTTGTCCACATAGAATAATTACAGGATGCCTAATACTTTTGGCAAGGCTGTATATGCATATCAGACACGAGCCTAACCTCCAAACCCGTGAGACTTGTATTCATGACACGGTAAACTTGTAAAAATCGCAACAAATCATTCAAGAATTTTCGAACCTTATTGTAATCAAAACGTATTAGAAATTGAGAGATATTGATCAAAACGTATTGATCTAGTAAATGATCATAAAAAATCATAATTAATAAATACAAAAAATAATTTTTAAATGCTGCGTTTTTCAACTCATCCGAAATATTTGTACCCTTCATATTTGAAATGAAGTATTTTATAGAGTATAAATAAATATTGATAATCGAATATTTTTTTAGACTCGCAAGTGCAACTAGCGCGAGTGGGTTACGTTCGTTGCAATATTGTGGTGATGGCGAGAGTGACTTCGCCCCATAGCGAAGCAGTCGTTCGACCAGCGATCTGACACGCTTCTCTTGAAATCGTCGTCGACGTCCTCGTCGTCTTGGTCGAGCACCCCGTGCGAAGAGGAGAGAACCGTCACGAGATTATCGGATTATCTTACAGCCCTGGTGCTCGCTCGCGCTTTCTAAAACGTTATACCTAACTGCTGTCTACGCGCACACGCCCGCGACTCTCTCGTTAGGTCTCGTTGTTGTTCGACGACTTGTTTTTTTTGTTTTGTTTATATATATCTCCACATATATACCTACGTATAGTATAAACCAAAAAGTAGTCGTATAAATCGATTTATATATATCTATATTCTACATATATAAACGAATGGTTTAGTATATGTAAACTTTAGTACATAGATTAATGCAGTATATATCTATACTGAAAAGTGTAATACACACGTGCTCTGACTCTTGGCAATACGCGAGAGATCGCGACCGACCTACGCGTACACAGCGGTCTTTTGGTTCTCTCTTTTCTTAAGCGGAAAGACTCTCGCGGGGGACACACGTGAGATTAAATCCATGGATAAAACAGCATAAAGGTGGGCGAGCTTTATTTGTTCCGCGATATAAGCTCAGGAGAACAAATATAGACAACGTTATCGCGCAATTTGCACATCCGATAGCCTGGACTATTTTTATCACCAATTCACCAAGAAAAACGTTATTTTGAGCAAATTTATTTTCCTTCCGCATATAATGAAATTCGAGTTCGATAGAGGGTTTTAAACTTCATTCCCGCTGTTTTTCAATAAAAAAAATATATATTTATAGTTTAAGGTACATCCTATTTTATTCGAAGTATTGTCCTTCAGAAACTACGACCTTTTCCTATCTTTCACGCAACAAATGGATTCCACGCCAATATAAATCCATTTTGAGGCGATTCATTCATCGATCCATTTTTTGATATCTTCAAAAGATTTGAAATGCTGTGATGACAAATCATTCTGTATCGCTCGAAACAAATGATAATCAGACGGTACTATGTCCGGTGAATACAACGGGCGAAGTATATAAGATCTCCCAGTTCATGTCCTTTATATACATTTTTACGGTTTCTGCTACATGTGGCCGAGCATTATCATGGAGCAAAATTAGTTTATTATGACATTTGGCGTACTCAGGCCGCTTTTTTTCAACTCCTGGTTTAGTTTCATTAATTGTTGTTTATAGCGAACAGCTGTGATCGTTTCACCTGGTTTCAGCAACTCGTGGTACACCATACCTTCTTGATCCCACCAAACACACAGCATCACCTTTTCAGCATGAATATTGCGTTTTGGCGTTGATGGACCTGGTTCACCTGGTAGTACCCATGCTTTTTTTCGTTTGGGATTTTCATAATAAACCCATTTCTCATCGCTAGTCACGATTCGATGTAAAAATGACTTCCTTTCGCATCGTTCAAGCAGCAATTCACAAATCGATTTTCGCTTTTCGAGTTGTCTCTCGTTTAATTGATATGGTAACCAATTTCCCGCTTTTTGAACCAGTCCAAGATTATGTAAACGTTTGCTAACAGCTATTTCAGTAACGTTTAATGTATCAGACATTTCTTTAAGGGACTGACATCGATCTTCATTGAGTAAGACCTCAAATTATTCTTCTTCAAATTTTTTCGGCTGTCGTGGACTTTCTTTGTCTTTAAGGTCAAAATCGCCACTTTAGAATCATCTAAACTAATCTCTACACGTTATTTCAGATAGAACATGTTCACCATAAGCTTCTTAAAGCAAGCGATAACATTCAGCAGCACTTTTTCTTAAATTAAAGCAGAAAAGCAAAGCTTCCCATATATGCTGTTTCGTTCGTTCAAAACCTGACATTTTCGATATTATAGAAAAAGTAGTGTGCATAAATGAACACACTCTCGAATACTGAATATTGCAGGTATGTCCAATAATTCAACACAATATAGTTTTAGTGTTACTTCTATGAAAATAATACTAGTTACGCCATCTCATATAAAACAGCGGAAATTAAGTTTAATACCCAACAGAATGAAATTTGTAATTCAAAAGTAAAATGATTTAACTAACCTTTGACTAAAAGTGCACCTAAGCTGGATAAAAATCAATAATTATACATCTATAATTATTATAATGGAATATTGATTAGAGAATCGTCTCGTGAAACTAAATTACTTCTGTAAAAGCCCTAAGTACATACGTATCAATAAATGCTTCTAAAAGATAAATAATCATAAATATATTTAGAAAAGTACTGAGTACGTTAGTCGGAGATAAGGAGCTGTCAATTGCTTTTCGTATCGTGGAGATCACGGACAAGGCGTCAACGGGATAACAGCTTTGGTCCACGTGCTCGAGCGTTCTGAGCCTAAAGTTACGAGATCACGTAGATTATTCGTGATAGCTGTCTTTCGGCGACTGTATCTTATATACAGCCACTGAAGTCGGTATATAATAATACAGGGATTAAGCGATCAGCGTGATACAGAGTTCACCACCCGCGGAGTTTCTTACACTGTATGAACGAGAACAACCTGAGGGTCTTCGATGTTTATAACCTTACGACGTCTGACGATTCCAAAAAACAATTTCATCTTGGTGGAAATATTGAGAAAAAAAAACAAGAAGAATATTGAGCCACTGGAATGGAGAGTCGATTGCAAAAAGCATTTGTGTTCGCGATCGATCGATGATCCAATAGCGATGTCCAGTCTCCTTGATGGCTACGGGTCTCGAAAGAATAAGATATATAAAAAATAATAGAAACCAAGTAGGAGACAAAAGCAAATGGGAGAAGGTAATACATAACATGTATACTTCGATCATATATAATATAAATGAAATATCTCTATATACATTCGTATCAACGTGGTGCAAACGGATCATGGATGAGTGGGTGGAGCCCATATTGCTCCGAGTTGCTCAACGAGATGTCCTCGAGTTATCGCGATAAGAAAGGCCATCCTGAGGACACGCCTAGGCTCCGGGAAGCCCGCGATAACCATCGACATCGCGAGGAACGCGAGAGCTATACCAAGACTTCCATGTAACTGTATACACACACAGTTATACCTTCGCACACATACGTATATCAAATTAAAAAAGGGCATATGCAGGATCAATAGAAATAGATTTAATGCCTTTCTGACATGAAGCCATCGATTTATATAGTCCATCTTCCTGAGATCGTCTGGCAGTGTCCAGCTAACAAAAAATTATTTTGCTACCTCTTTGATAAATGCTGGAGTGAACGCCTAACCCAATAGCAAGCTTATGTGTCTATATATATATACATATTATGTATACATGTTTACGTGTAAAAAGACGTCGTAGAAAATACGACAGTAAGATCTATTTTCCGAATACCATGTGGCCACAGGAGCGCAGGTCTCTTATCTCAGCTCTTCTTTAGCTCGTGCTAGAGATGGTCAGCAAAACAGCATCCAACACACTCAACTGGACCCGGAATAATCGAGGATCGACCCTGTTCGTACCGACGAAGAGTTACGATCCCGTCGACGATCGTTCCGTTACACTTCTGCATAGTATCGCATTCTGTCTATGTGCTTGTGTGCGTATTTATGCGCTAGTTCCAGCGCATTACATGTATGCAACGAATATCGCTGGCTAAAGCTTCATACAGTTTCCGGTACGATGTTACCGCTGCTATCGATGCATATAACGATGATATTGCTGCGGAATGATCGTATCTTCGTTATACGAGGTTTTCATGGCGTTTTATGGTATGCTCGCGTGTGATCGGTATAGTTAATCGTTTGGAATCGCATCTAGGTCTCTTCGAGGGTCATTGATTATTGATGTTGTGGTCATTAACTTGGTGAATTGAGATTGACTGTTCTTCAATTTGTAGTGTTCTTTTGCGGTGGTTGAAATTATTTTTTATAGAAAGAAAATGGATCTTAAAACAGATTTACCAAATTAAACAGTATTTTCAATTAAAAATAGATTTTCAATCATGCAGCTTAAATGTACAACTGTGAAAATAGCTTATGATTCTCAGAAAATAATATAATTCTTATTGAAATTATTTTCATGATTTTGAAATTGAGCAATGAATTTTTCTCATTGAAATGAAATGCTTCAAATACTATAACCTAATTTTCGATTCAATATGTGTATAGACAAACCGATCGAAAATGTCTTTGCATAACAAAACAGATGCAACCATGAGATAAAGCACAAGATAAATTGATCGGTAACTCGAGGAATTCCAATTGAAAGCCCGGAATATTCGTTCTGATCAACAAGCCTCGAGATCGCGATCGATTGAAGTGTACTTGAGTTATTTAGCGTGCTCCGATCGACCTGTGGTTGATCAAATAGTCCTTGAAATGTTTTGTATTATTCCGGGGGCAGTATTCGAAACAGCTGAAAGTTTTTTTTATGAAATGCTGTTTCGAATTCCAAACAAATGAGTATCGACAAAATAAAAATACTGATTTCAAGTTTTATCTCTTGGATTTCGAGGATTACATTTTTGTTAATAAATACCGATCAGTCAACGAACACAATCAAGATCAAATTTTTTTAACATTATATTCATTTTATTCATATGGAAACTTCAAAAAAATCGCCCAATTTTGTGGTGAAGTGGCCGGAAGAAGGTGTCTTCTTTACCTTGAAGCGCCAGATCGTTATATCAAATTTAAGTAACTAAGCTGACAACCCCCAATTTGAACTCCAAAATAATGACCTAGAGCTGAATACCTGTCGATATAGACGAGTGCAAAGTTCTATCGCCAGCGTCTGATGGCAAGTGAACCATTCAAATCCAAATGTACGAGTAGGCATGCAATCTTCTCGTATCAAAAATTGTCTGTTACTATTAAAATTAGGATGAACTTCAGCTATTGACAATCCCAGTATTATTCAGTTAACGCAAGTTATTTTTAGTATATTTATAAAGAACGACATGCATATATGCATATCGAAAGAAATACACAAACAAAATATTTCTTTCTTTGAAGCACCGAACGGTTGAAAGTCCGATGAAGTTCAAAGCCTTCAAAATTCCGTGTTTACAATTGCAAACAAAACTCGAATTATGCTCGGGGCAAATGACTGAACATCATAAATTTTTGCAACAAGGCTGCGCATTTTACGATCGATTTTTTTCTTCATACGTATATACATAAAAGATAAAATAAAATAAGTATTGCGGTCAACCCTCAGAATCAGTGTGGGGATGCAGGATGTTTTCTCAATCGACGTAGCCACACAGAGATTTTACGATCATCCATAAGGCAGAAAGACGGGCAAGAAAGTGAGAGAGAAAACGAATCTTCAGAATACGTCCTTCGGCCCATTTTTTAGTTTTATTAGTAGAAGGCGTTTTATATAATCTATATATTCCATTAAAAAAAAGTGTTGGTTGGGAAGTATGTGGCGACCGTGTTCTCGTAAAATCAAGGATGAGTCGTATACATTACGGAGCTCTGTAAACGAAAGAGCGAATGTTTCTAGTCGTAAAAGCAGAGCTCTCTGGCCTTCTGTGGCTAAAGGAGAGGTGTGTTATTAACGGATAAAGGAAAAAAGAAAATAAAGAAAAAAACAATGAATCGATACTTGACGCGATCTTGCCACGCCGAGTTTGAGAGGACAAACCTCATAAGATTTCTATAACTGGACTGCGAGATCCTCCGAGGAGAAGATCAACTTTTTATCTGATGAACGTGGTAGAATATCGAAACTTTTCCTCTCTTTTTTTCTCTCGCCAGTGGCGATCGTACCACAGACACTTTATTGGCTCAGAGGAAAGAGAATTCAATTTGTTCGATGTATCCTTGAGCCGTGCGACGTTTATCGCGACATCGGATCCCCTTTTGGGATCGAAGTAAGAATAGATAGGTCGATATTACACTTATATATGTATATACATGTGCTATTCACTGTCAGCGTTAGGAAAGAGAGATTCTTTTTGTCCAACAGTAAAATCTGATAGAAATTGACTCTTGATGGCAGCGAAATTTACAGCTATCTTTGATTTAGGTCCTTTGAAAAGTTTTACTGTTCAATTCAACAATGAACATTGTGTTTCGTTTCCTTTATTTGTAAATCGATTAAACAATGTTTTAAACTATTTAATCGATAACATACTGAGTGGTCAATTTAGTTCGAAATCTCCGATACTTCAAGAATACTTGTACGTAATTTAACGAATCATTGAGTTGAAATTGTAAATACATAACACGAATAAACATTATTCTTTAACACCGCTATTATATCTCTCTGAAACAGTTCATCGGAACTGGCTGACATAAAAACAAAAGTCGAGCGAGCATAGACGCGATAGGGAAATCAATTTTTTTGTATGCTCTCCTCTCTAATAAATATTCATGAAAATATCTCATTGCGCGTGATGATCTCGCGGAATATACGTATAGACGATCGTGAATAATGAGGGACAACGATTAACGTATAAGATGCGAGATCGTGATGATTCGCCAAGAGCGATATTTAATTGTCACGCGTGTGTGCTCGCGTCCACAACGAGAAATCTCTGGATATAATGGAGGAGAGAAGACATATTATTCGATCCCGACGACCTTGCTATATCGATCGCAGAGATCATGCTCTTCTTAGTCGCACCCACGAGTCGTGTGAATGATTATACGAGTACTGCGTCGCAAATAAGCGCATAATTTTGCTCTGTAACAACACTTCGGAATATTTTTCAATCGACTCTGTTTCACACTCGTCCAAGCTCATGTTGTTAAATAAATTATTGAACCAATCGTCGAACACATTGTTAAAACCTTGTTGACATCTTATTAATTTGGATGAATAAGAGAGGTGCAATAGAAATATGAAGAAATGAAGAAAAAATTAGTCATCAAACAATCAAAACTAAATAAAATATGAAATAAATTTTCTTTTGCGCTAACGAATACTATACGATTCTTTACTTTTTTTTTCAAAATTTCATTTGATTGTCATTAACGTAAAAAAATCTACTGGAATTCGAAATTTATTAATATTACTGGTCTTGTGGTAGTAAAAATCATCAACGAGTCATCGCAATAATTCAAGTTTTGTCATCATGCAAGAATTATTTGAAAGCTTGGATATAAATTCAGGAGTCGGAACATCGGTCAAAGAATTTCATTTAGTATTTCATTTCGACACTGCTTTATATGTCGACACCGTAGAGCCCCAGGACTCATAACATTCATCATGTGAAGTGAGTTGAGAATAAGTGGGTGAAACAGCAGTTAGCCGATCATCTGCATCCTTTCGATAATTACAACCGAGCAGTTTCGCAACAAGTCTTTTATCTCTGAGTGAGTTTACATCCGATCATAAATATTAACGGCTCGAAACAGAGAGCATAGTATGCAATATGGCGACGTGCCAATATTGGTCGAGTAATTTTATGCTATTTTCGAGAAAATTGGCGACGAGAAAACGGTTGGATTAGTTAAACGCGTTATTTCGATATTTTTGGCCTAAGGACATTTGTGAGGTTTCGAATCAATGCACCGTTCGATATCGTAGATCAATTTTGACTTTAAGGCGCTGCGACTATAGGCTACATATTCAAAGTGGATTACGATTGATGGGGCGAAGAAAGTGCCGTAAGAAAGATGACGTATAATAAAAGAAGAAGAGAAGCGATGAAGGTGGAAGACATACATAGAAAAGGAGAGAAATAAGAAGAATGAGCTCGTTTGCTCAATAGCTTATGAGCCTGCTCAATATATATACACATGTATACACAGATACATGTTCAAGTTATCGAAACACGTCTTCGCGTCCCTGAGGCGTAATTCTATTTCTTACAGGCTTGATACAAACGACCCTCTTCTTCGGTTCGAGAAGTATGAGACTCGGAAAATCGTCCACAGCCGCGGGCGCACTCTGGTGCACGAATCCCAAGCAGGAGAGAATTTCATAGATCGTGGCAGAGGGCGCGAAAGACCACGCTCGAGGGACTCCAAGATCGATCCCCGTCTATTGTTGCGCAATGTCTTAGTAAATCGTAACAACTCCGACTTCTCGAACTTATACCGCTATATTTTCTTTTTACTACTATCCAAATTCACAATGTTATTTTTAACGTCATCATTTGACCATTTGGGACCACTCTTCACCCATTGAATTTAGTAACAATAACAGCTGGGTTCATTGTAGTGTAAACACACTCACAATAGTCCATGTGAGTTTCAACATGAAAAAAAATTACGACAAAAATTTAAATATCTCTAGATTCTAGTGACGAACGAGAAATGTCAACAAATAGGTGACGAATTATGGTAAGGAACTCTATGTAATAGCAGTAATATGGGACATTTACAGAGTCATAGAAAAATTTGACGATGTCACTAAATCTTGGAATAACATCGATCGAAAAGGATTAGAAAAATAATTTCTTTATAAATAAGAAGTGCCACATCTTTGTACAAAGAGAATGGCAAATTGGTCGAAAGCTTCGAAACCAAAATCGATCAATAACAATTCAATAAGGCTCGGATTAAAAAAGGATTCAGTTCGTATGTAATTATTAAAATTACGGTTATATCTTTTATATTCTCGTGCCCATTTCTATGGTATGTATGTTTCGACGATGATCGTGACGAAGAAAGGAAAGAAAATTGCTCGTCGAAGCGATCGATAATTATTTTCATCAATGGGGGCGATTGAGGGGGGATTATCTTCTATAAAAATGATGCAAATATACAGGACTAAATATAAAAGATGACCGAGAACATACGTATATGGTGAATTGCGATGATGAGGTCGTGATATGGGATCACTTTTCATTAGTTCGAATCGTGTAGAACCCTCGCCCCCAATATAACAGATCATCGTTATTATTATTAGTATCATTAATCCAACTCGAAGAAATCTAACCAACCTGTTGGCTTCGTGACCACATTGGTCTTTCTTAGCAATTGCTCTTTTTAAAATCTTCGATGACCACGATTCGAGTTTCGCCACATTGTAATCCATTTAGATATAAATACAAATACAGACGTACGTGTATTTATTTACTATATCTTTATATTTTTTTAAAACCATTTGCAATCAAATATTTCACTTTCGTAACTACGTATTCAGTAAGTAATCGATATATACAATAACCACTACATCAGCCAGAATTTTTATGCGATTTCATTTTTGTGTTTTTGAAAATTTGAAGATTTTGCTGGATGAAAAAAAAACCATTTTTCATTGACATTCGAAAGTTGTAATTTTTTTTCAAAAGTTGAGATACCAGAAAATAACTTACAGCATGCCTTGGATACCTCGAAGGAGCCACTAAAATATGAAAAAAAAATACATTTATTAATTTCAATCCGAAAACGAAAATAATGTCAAAAATGTGGTCTTTGGGGAGTTTTTCAAAAAATTTCGAGGTTGAAAAAATGTTCTCCCTCAGAATTTCTTTTTTCTGAATAATGTTAATCAAAACTGGCAATCAAAAAGGACTATAAAATGTTAAAAGGATGCTAGAACCAAAAAAAAATACATTCATTCATATAAAGTTAACAAAAATTATTATTATAATCGAATTTCGTTACTGTCAAGACACCTCAAATCCATTCAATGAAGAGCTAAGGATGAAAGAGACATCTTTCGACAGCAACAACTCCACTAGTTTTAACAATCACAGTGCATCCATTGTTTGGAACATCGAGATTTTAGTCGAATCTTGCACCACTGTTTTCGTATTTTGATGAGCAAATTTTGTTGAGCGTATTTTGATATTTTTTTTTGCGTATTTTGATTTTTGAAAATTTTGAGCGTATTTTAATGAACAAAGTATTTTGATGAGCGAGGAGTTGCAAAAAAATTATTTTAGAACCCAAGATAAAAATAAAGTCAAAAAATTAGTTGAAGGAGTGGTTTTTTCGGTATCATATCTGATCGTAAGACCACATTGATCTATTAATTCACATACGTATGCACAATTATTATTCCACATAGGAAGACTCCTTTTATAACGAACCATGAATTTTTAAAGAAGATAATGTTTTCGAATTTAGCTTTCTCGTGTGGGATGAGTTTAAAAAAAAAAGTATAAGGAAAGAACGGCATCATAAAAATCATAATTGATGAATATTCGTGTCGTTCCGATGCCGAGAATAATCATCCAATTATTATTATTATTATGATTATTATTATTATTTTTGAAAATACGGTCGGGTCTGCAACAATATTGTGACAGGATGAAGCGAGATGTTCTCTGTGGATCGTATAAGACCGCGGTATATAGACCGTAGAAAAGTAAATAGTTGAAAGAGGACTCGGAGGTCAACGATAATTGGATCGACGTTATATTTTTCTTAGCAATCTTCTCGCAGTATCATCTTGTTTCTCTCGTATGAGAAAAATATGTAAATGTATATATAAATACGCCAAGACTTGGGCAGATTGTGAGAAATAATTTCTCGTCATGCAAATTTAAGATATCGTTTATATTTTTATGTTACACTTACTTGCGAGTTAACCGTATGTTTGAGTGAAGATCATGCTTGACTAGACTAGTTGAATCAATTAATATTTATAGATATATGAGGTATGTGTCATATTTGCATGCACGAATATATATATATATAGGTATGTATGTATGTATGTATGTATGTATGTATGTATGTATATTACCCTTACAACGGCAGAGCTGACGTGTTTGCCTGAGAAGGAAGAGGAGGATCTCGATTTGAATCGTCGTCACGATGCCGTCTCGAGATCGCGATCTTCCAAGGTATTCAAGATCACTGATATAAAGTTATATGTATATATAAAACATGGGCATATCCGCAACATCTTGAATTTCTTTCTTCACGATAATAATCATGTCCATTCGAGATATTTGATTAATTTCTACCGCATCAGTCATGTTTCTCTCTTATCTTTACTGGATCATCGTTACGTCTCCACATTATATTAGCTTTCCTAATTTAATGATGCACGATATTCGTGAATAATTATTGTGGACTCGAGAGCTTGAACTGTCTATTAAACGATTAAAAGTAATCCGGACTAATAGTTTCTCCATAATGAATATTGATATTTTTTTCAAAATAAATATCTATTCATATGTAAATTTTGTTGAAATCATAATTTGAATGATTACGTTTTTTTAACATTCGTTTGTCAATTTTCGAGCTCAACGCTAAACCAGAGTTCGGATGTTTTGTGTATATTAGAAGACCCGAAATCTAATAGTTCGCCTTGTGAATGCCCCTGAGCCGAGAAAGGCGTGGTGGTCTATACACGTCGCATATTATATGTACACCAGTGACGAGAAATGACCGTGATGTTACCACCAGAGAGGCGTGTCGACATTGGCACATCATTGTCCTTTGATTTGTTGAATCGTAGGTGGGATACTTAGGACCGATATGGCAGATTTTCATATCATTGGGGTAACGAGAGTCGCATTCCTTCGAATTAAAAAGTATCAAATTATTCATACATTACCACCGAAATATTTCGAACATTAAAATCATGACATGTGTAAATAACTTGAATACAAATAACTTCGGCATAATATAATTCCTTTATTCGAATGAGTATAAATAATAAACGGTGTTAAATAGAAAATATTTGCATATCATTTTCAGTCTACATTCCCATAAATCTTTATATCGTTTGTAATGAAAACCCAAAGAATTATCAAGTTTTGAGAATATGTATCCATGCAACTTTCTCAATTACAAACTACATCGAATAATTCGAGTTTACATGAACTTCTACCGAATCACTGCACCTAGACATTTTGTTTAGCTACCTGTTACATTAATTCAGAAGTCACGATATGTAATACCCTAAACTCTCTAGCTTGCTCTCGTAATTCATGGTTGTGTATAATCGCGTATTATATTCAACTTATAATTAATGATATATCTGCGGAGAATATAAAATCAAAACAAAATTGTTAATGCCCACTAACGTGCAAACAGTTGGTTCGGAAAGTACTTAGATTACGAGCGCGTCGTATCATACTGTGAGTTCGTTATCTCAGTAATTTTGTTGATCCTAGAGATACGATAAGATTTATATTTTTATACGTACATATATGTATGCATGTATCGGTGGAAGATTATGTTCAAAAGTTGTTGGACGAGTCCAACGCCCTCCATAATCGATTGAAACCCGTTTAACGGTGCAACATCCTTTTTTCTATTATTACACTTGATAAAAATCCAGGACGAAAATCAAATACGGTCGATCCAATGTTGCTCGAAGATGACACGAGCACTGTTCAAATTTCATACCGTTTATTATCAGGATTTCTCAAAAGGAGTGTATTCATTTATAATTACTATAATTTTTTATTTGTCTACTTTTTCATTTGATTTTTGTGAGAATTTATGTTTATATTTTTTTTGTAATGTAGAATTTTTATGTACAACCAAATAAAATTATAAATCTATTGATTCTATGAGTATAGAATCAGTTTAATGACAGTACATGAAACATTTTATTCACTTCGAATAAAACTTTCTTGAATTTGGTACAATAGAGTTCGTGCAAAGTTTATTTTGAGTTTGCAAAAGGTACTTTATTGAAACGTTATTTTTTATGATTCATAATTTTCAATGCGACTCTATGTATTGCTCGTTTATTATTTAGCATTACAAGGGTAATAGAGAGGAAAGAGATGAAAGAGGAACATCATATAAAAAAGAAAGAAAGGAGACAAGATTTATGATCTCGTTGAAAAGCTCATCTTGATTTGATTCTTGCCAAGATTTTATGGCCTCGTCTTCATCTACCTTACATCTGGTCGATCAATCTCCTTACATATATAAATATATCGAAAGTAAAAGTCTGGATTAAAAAAAAAAACTCTTAACATTGGTATGGATATAGCGTATTTTCATTTTTGAAAACATTAATTTACTATTACGTTAAGTCTGAGATGCGATTTAAGACATTCACACATATCTCTACCAACTTAACTTAATTGTTAATTATTTGATTGCGAATAACCTTAAATCAAGGGCCAATCATTCAGCAATAAACGTAAAATCTGAGAGCACCATAAACCCGATATCGAGTATGAAAAGAGAGTGTATAATCTTTAGCACGATTAATTAATTAGCTGAAACCTTCTTTCAAAGATAATCTATGTGCACTTGAGTCCGTAAAGTATGCACGTTGGTGCTTTTATCAACTGACAGGGTTCACGGTGTCTCCGTTCAACCGCGACTTCTTATACACTATATAAACACATTACCTATATAGTACAGTAAATAAATATATAAATACGTATAAAATCTAAGATTCCTGAAGAATCTCCTGGGAAAGGAATTCGATGCTCGGAGAATCTTTCTTGCAGAGAGAAGTTGCAAAGTTGTGGTCGGTTCCTTGCAGGGTGGTGGCTCAGTTTCTGGTGTGAACTTTTGCCGATCCCCATAGAATGTCGAGATGTTGCTTTTTTATTCGCGAAGTATGTCTGTTATCGATAGACGAAATAGAGGCGGACCACAAGGCGAATATTATCCAAGGGAAAAAGGATTTTTTCAATTTTTACAGACACATAGACGTGTATTAACGTGTATATACACACAAGTATATAACGCTATTTACGAAAGACTGCCCTACGGCTCATCACGTAACAGGAGAGGCGAACGAACCAAAGACTGATCTGGCGCTTACATACATAAATGTATGTCTATACTTATTTGTATGTATATATGTTGAAAGCACAAGAAAGAGTGGGATAGATCGTCTAGTATGCTGGGGATGCTGTTGCCGATACCCGGTGACGACTCTCGTGATTGCCCCAAGAAGGGAAAGGTGTGGCACGCCGCCACAGCCACAACCGCCACACCGCGCAGTCATGCTGCTGATTTATAAGGCTAAATTCCTTTACTGCTTTGCGCGCGTGCGCACAATATATTTATATATACATATATTCTTATATGTTATGTATGTAAAATACAGGAGAACTTGCGATACAGTATTTTGCTATATATACATTTCAATTCACTATATATATATATATAAATATTTATTTAAATATAGTTTTAGTCTATTTGCAAATTCAATAGATTTTCATTCGCTCTTCAATAACCGCCTACACCTCTTGTCTGAATGAAACGTAGTCAACATCATGGTCCCCATAGGTGTATTATATATTACGTATATGAATATTCAACTTCAAATTGAATCGGAGTTGACATTATTGGAGCCACTCAAAATTGGCCAGACTATTGAAAAAGTTGAAAAAAAACAGTCAGTTAATGATAAGGACGCTAATAATAAGTAAACAAATAGATAGAAGCATACATTCTAGTTTTGAAGTTTTAGTTTAGTTTGAGGAGTTTTTAGAAGCATACATTTTAGGAAGAAAGTGATTGGTTAACATTTCGCTTTGTCTGGGTGAAGCAAGGTTTGAAAAAAAGCTACATATGCGTTAACATTATAGTACTCTATTCTTGTAGAGATACATGTCAATGGTCTTGCACTTATTTATCAGGAGTCTCTGCCAACTAAAGTGACCAACCTCCTGAGCCTTCTCACCTTCTTTATTGCTCCTGTTAACGACCACACATTGTTCGTATCCGGCTTTTTCCCCTCTTCCCTCATTCTCCCGTATACTCTTAAGATGACGTCTCCATAATTTCGTGTCGACGTGGAATGAGGCAGTGACGTACTTTGATGGAAAGAGCACTTAGGACACTTTGTCGATAATAAACATTTATTGTGCAAATAATAATAATTCAATCATTAGCAAACATGGTATTGGCAAACAACTGGTAAATTTTGACACTTCCGAAATTCCCCACAGGATTTATTTTCATTGATACTTCTTACACTTCGTAATGAGACGTAATAAAAGACAAAGACAAAGTTATGAGTGACTAACTTTAAAATCAAACGTAGTTGATATAATTAAAGTCGGTTAATAAATATTATACAAGTAACATTTGATGAATATTATGTGTATTTACATATGATATCGTTTAAAAATTGAAAAGAATTTCAATGCTAAATTCTTCTCTAAATTTCTTATAAATTTAAACATTTTATTAACATAAAACATTAGCACGTACAACATAATGATGTATTTACTACAACGAATCATCGTTATGAGTGCTAAAAAATGATTTTTTTTTTAATCATGAAAAAATGATTAATAAACGATTTAACAAAAATATATGTAGAATCGAAGGTGTCTCGGCTTAGACGCTGGTAAGTCGTGCGATTTGTAAATGCATCGGGTTGCAGTGTGAGTTTGTTGCGCGCATATTTTGTCGTGTGTGGACGAGGAGGGCAAGGCGTGGCACATACGTTTGCAATGGGGAAGCACCAGCCTCGCGAATCCGTGATATGGCTGGAACGATACGGGCTCAGTTAAGAGAGAGTTAGTGCTTTTAGCTCGTCGTCTTTCGAGCTCTTGTATACACTCGATCCAGCTCTGTTTTTTTTTTCTACCATTTCTCTACGACTTCTATTCTATACGGTACATAAGAGGTGTTTAATACATATCTAAATATATATAGTGTTTTTTATTCTTAGTCGAACAGTCGAAGTCTCGATTCACTCGCACGCTTGTCCTCATATCTCTGTTCTATATAACTGTATAGGTAAAATATACTGCCACCGATAGTGCGACCTCGGTGTGTATGCAGATTTCAGCTTATATTCTCACCACGGCGTCAATTCCTGGATGCGCAATATAATATAAAACTAGTCCTCTTCCGCCGCGCCCTGATGTCGATAATGCTCGCTATTATTAAACCGTCTACGTCTGTTGCAATGGACTAACAGTTTTGTGGGAACTCGACGAATAACGTCCTAAATACTGTTCAGCAAGCAAATCCCCGTTTTCCGTAGCATCGTCGATAGATGCGAGTGAATCTCCGGGAAGATAAATGATTCTGATGTTATTTATGGAAATGAAGATTATGAGATGAGAAGTTATGATCGAGATAAATTAGTATTAAATTTATTTTCGCATGGTATTGAACACGTGCTTGGGATCTGCAAGTTAATGAGAATAATTACCCTGGTAATCTTAATTGCAACATTTTTCGTATTTCCGTAAGAGAAAATGGAGAAAAATGTCATATTAATAAAATGAAGCAATATATTGCAAATGGCCCGGAGCTCTTATATCAATAATCCGCGCCCTATATCTTCAACTGTACGGTTGATGCATGGCATACAGAGATATATCTAATAAGATCGTAATACATGTACACATGAGTTGATGTGTATAAACGATTGAACCTCGCTGAGAGCGTTACCGGTGAAGAAGCAATTGGCTCGTCTGTGTACGGGCGTCTCGAGAGGGCCTAGCCTGGTGCACGTCTTCTCGCCACGGTCTTCTCAACGATGCATAAGCCCACATACAGGATGTCCTAAAAATCACGCTGCATATATTAAGGGTAGATTGTGAGATTCTGAAGAAAAAGCCTTTGGAAATTTTCCTCTATCAAGCGCCGTTACCTCGATATTAATTCATTTATGATAGCCAATGCGAGAAGAGGCGAAAGGGTGAAACGAGCAGAGAGAGAGAGAGAGAGAGAGAGAGAGAGAGAGAGAGAGAGAGAGAGAGAGAGAGCACGTTCCGCCTAGTTGACCGCGTTAGATCAGTTGAATAGATCTGATGCAAAAATTCACTTACCGCACATACTCACTTAACCGGCTCATCGCATTGACTACATTACTACTAAATTGATAACTCAGCAACGGTGCATCGCAATAAAAAGAAGCTGCAGATTTTTCGTTTTGAAATTTCGAGATGCTGCCGATTCTAAATGAATCTAATTAGACTTCTGAGACACCCGGTTTACATACACACGGGAATATACTTGCGATTCAACTGCAACTGCATTAGGGGCCGGGAGAGTCTATCTCTCGTCGTCCCGCCGCATCGTCCCGATTCTCACGTACGCCTTGAACTCGTATAGTCTCTATACAACATACTTATTATAAGAGAGAAAGAGAGGAAAAAGTGAAACAGACCACGGCGCAAGATGAAGAAGCAAAGAGAGGGACAGAGAGCGAGCTAGAGCGGCGGGAGGGAAATTCTATCACCAAAGTTTATCTAAGAGACGAAAGAGTATATATGCATCGCGCGTTATACCACCGGGTGCACTCCTCTAATGCACTATGGGAGGATGACTTGTATACACGTAACTGACTCATGCGGCGCCTCGTGTTCCTCCCCGATCCTCCATCACTCTCTTTATCTCATCTTTACATACAGGAGAAATTCCTCGTAATTCGTCAATGGAAAATTTTATTAATTACCACCGCACGCGAGTGGTTTTCTAATCGATGCGGAAGACACGCAAACTATTTCTGAAATCTTTACCCCCTGTATATATAATGATAACTATATATATTTCGATATTCAATCCACGCCTCGCTGTCTCATCTCTCTCTTTCTCTCTCTCTCTCTTTCTCTTCTTCGTATATTTACACATATATTTATTCGTTTCTATCTCAATACGACTTTACGAACTCGCATCGATTTCGTACTCTTTCAGTATTACCGATTTCCCCTCTTGCCTTCCAACAGATCGCCCGATATCTCAAGTCACACGCGATGATGTAACTCTCTTACCAGGGATGTTTATTCCTCGCAGCCGCTCTCACCCCGTTTTGCACTCCCACATGCTATGTGTTCCCGCGTACTTATGAACATGCAGTCACGACTATTACGCGTTGCCTTGTACCAATGTCCATTACTCAGCGATGTTTTCGCATCGTGTCTCTGCATTAGTGTTCCCCCTTGTCTTTTGGAATAATTTTGTGGGAGCCCGGAGATCGTTTTAGATTTATAAAAATTTTATGATAATATTGTAAGCAAAAATCTTCCTGCACTGAAAGTATCTTACATATAATAACCTTGAAAATCTAAGAATCAAAGGTATAATACAAAATTCTCAAGCTAATTATTGAAGATATATTTTCATAGAAATGAAATAAGATTTATTTATCGTGCAGTTCGTTAATTTATATTGATACGAAGATTCAAAAGAAAAATGTATTTTCGGTGATCGCCAGAGATTCGGTCGATATCGAGTCGGTATTACGTCGCACTGGCGATATTTCAGGTTAAACAGCTTCGAGCGAAGCCAGTACTTGGATGGGTGAACAATTAGCCACGCACTGGCTCGAGCATCGATTGCTGAGCGGGAAGCAGTTTTTCTAAGTTTCTAATGACGGGAATCCACTATAAACTCAGTAAAAATATCACTAACTATATCGGCAAAGATTTTTTACGGTTTTCTTGGGACTTTGTGCAAATGCGATACGGTAGTGCACTAGGAAAGAGTGGCAATGGAGTCTTGGGGGTTTCTCAGGTAGTGAGATAGGAGAGCAGTGGGATCAAAATGATGGGATGGCTTTGTAAAAACCTGAATAGCGTATACGCAGGAACCTTGAAAAATTCAAATAAATTGTAGTAATTTTTTTCATTTCAACGATGAAAAGCTTTATAATTAGCAATAAAAACAATGTTTCTGCGTTTCATTACATCACGATAATTTTAGCCGTGTTTTCAGCATCAAATTTACTTGTTAATACTTTCTGCGTAATTATACCTATTCGAGAAATTTGACACTTAAAATACTTCAATGTCTCGAGTTTATAGAACACTTTCTAGTAGATTCATTTCCCGTCGATCGACAATCAAAGCTCCCATTTTCTATAGGCTTGTTTCGAATTTTAGAATTCGTCTACACTCACAAATATCGATCGATTGCGAAAGTTTTTTCTCTCTTTATCACGAAATTATTGAAAGAATTTACCATTGCGTGAATGTTCAAAGAGTTTCTCCATGAATTCTGTAAACCTTACAAGCGTGCAAACAGGAGTGAGTAAGAACGGGTAAGGCTACGTGGAAGCACCTTGGAATATTTCTCAATGAACGCAGCGCGATATCTCTGTATACTGAGAACAAATCCTTCTTACCATGCCCAGCTTTCCCGAGCACATTTATTATTAGTATTCTACGTGCACGTAACTTGTACCTAAATACCAAGAATATTATTTACGATTTACAGAACGTGCTTTACGACAATCGGTTACGCGCAATTACGCAAGCAAGGTTCTTCCTTGAATGAAGCGGGGGAGGTTTGCCAAAAAAACATAGCAAGAAATAAAGTCACAGACAGAAAGAGAGATAGATGGGAATTTATCAGAAGAGATTATTATAATGAAATAACAAAAATAAGTAGTGTACATTTTCCACAGTTATAGCGCTGTCATAAAACACATATATCCTTGCTTCCTTCTTGACCTGCTTGCATGGCCATCGCCATCGAGGATCCTTTTTCTCGCCCATGTATATATACCTAGAAACAGAGTGTATACACAACCGGAATATGGGGAATAGTTTACCACAAAAGAACGAGAAGAAACGGGGTTCTGTTGGACGTCGTCATGCATCCTCTTTTGCGCCTTGCCTACCTCTCTTATCGATAAGAGTCACGCGACGTGGTCCGCAGCTTCGGGAGGCTGAGAGATACAAAGGTGAGAAAGAAGGACGCATCACTTAGAGGATTTCTCTTTTCACCTTCTTATCACCGTTAGTGCTGGACCAGTCTGAACCTCGACAACTGTATACCACGTGTACATGTAAACATATATGCAAAAGGGTGTGATTTAATACATAACTACGTACATACATATACACATACACATAAAGCAAATGGAAATATTCCTAAAAGTAAGAGAGGCTTGTTCCCGTGGTTTCAGAATCACACCCAACTTAGAATCCAAACCCTTCTGATATTGAAGGCCCGAGAAAAAGTGTGACTTTTCCTGCACGAACCCCGTGTATTCCCGGTGTTCCGTGAGAGATCGCAGCCTCTTCCTTCAATGCCCGCATCCTATCTTATAACTTGAAACTCTTTCACGAGCTCGTATACGAGAATTATGTTTTGTTTCTACAAAGTACGAGAAATCTCTGGCCGAATGTGTCTTATGGTATTTACCACGAGTATGCTTCACCCATATGGAACTTTATATCTGCAACTATAGTATAGTACCAAACAGAAGGACGTAAATTAAATTATTTTCAATTTTAATTCGTATTTGCCACGCCCTTTGGCTTACTTGTCGTAGAAGTTTACTCAGTTTACTATCTTAGGGTTATGGATTATTTTACGGTTTTACTGGGTGGAGATCATGCGGAACACCGTTAAACGGACCATGTGCATAATTTTGTAGAAATTCCTGGGGTTCTTATCGGGTCAGAGAATAAACATTACAACCTTTTATACCAGTGAATAAGTGAATAAATAACTAAATAAATAAATAATAATCATACTATGATAATAGCCGAAAAATAGTAGCTACCGATAAAATAAAAACTATTATCCCAACATTTGATCCCCATACTTTCAAGTATCACAAGATACGTATATTCTAAGCGTGATTTCTCTTAGTGTCGTAATAATCGTTCACGCCAAGGTAACGATGCAATAAATCGATCGGAGTGCGGGGTTTCGCCACGAGTGTGTCCGACGAAGGAGGAATTTGAGGAGCTTTGACATCACCGACCGTCACGCCGGGTGAATCTTACGTCCACTCTCTTGAGATGATCGAGCCACGTTATTATTCTTGATCATGCATAGTCGAATGTTCATATATGTATAGACTTGTATATAGTTTATATTGTATATGTGGATAATGGAGGAGATGGGTATTAGTAAAATAACGAAGAGGCGAAGAAGGCAGTGGCGGCGAGCTTGAGGCAAAGCCGTTTGGATGCTGCCGAGAGAAGTCCACGACTTGACATCTCTGACCCCACGGGCGTTTCGCGATACATGAAAGGGTCAACCATGACTCGAATACCGCTGGCGCGCGCGAGCTCTATCGCTACTTATGAAGCTCCACGGGTTGCTGCGGGCTGCTGATCTTTTTTCTCTCTCTCCCTTTCTATCTTACTCTATCCTTATCGGACTCTCTTTATCTTGAGTCAGGATAGTCCAAGTGGTACGGTCACTCTACGAGACGGATTAATCTCATGGAAAGTGTGAATTATATGCGCTGCCTACATAATCTACCAACCCTCTCCTCGTCCCTCCCCATATCCTCATAATACTCTTTCTTTTTTCTCTCTCACATTTTTAGTATTTTATAGTTATGCATCACACACTTTGGTGGTGAAGAATACAATTTAGATTGAATTTCGACAACCATTTTAATGCCAAATGGCTAGCGCAATTTTTTTACGAAGTATCGCGAGTGTGTAGAGCCCATTAATATGAATAACCATAACTTTGCTCATTCATTTTGTTTTGATATTATAAAAATACATCAAAAGCTCCAATAATGAATCAATCACTTCGAATAATAATTAAACATTATTATTTAATTACGCTTAGTTTAATTATTTAAAAAACTATGCTAAGTTTCGCTATGGTCTTCAAGAAAAATTCACCGAAGAAAAAATGAGGTAATAAACTTAGTGATAGACCAATAAAATGCTGACTTTAAAGAATTGTTCAGGGTTTCATTAATTGGCCAAATAATTGAAGTTCTCACTAACTTCTCGCTAAGTTTATATTTTACTAATACATTTTCTTTTTGAGCATTCCTAAGTTTTCTTCGCGAAATGATGGTGTGTTCTATGTAACAGGAGAGAATGATTACATCGAAGTTGCGGGCGTGCGGGTTCGAGATAGAAAGGACGAGGAGAATTGTGACGACGTCACGACGTCCGTTCCGGCTTGGTTGGTTTTGTGCTGTCGCTGATCTCGCACTTTCGTTTTCCGCTAATAGAGCGTAGAGAACAGTGGGTATACTTTTTTTGGTCAAACACTTCGGAATTATATCTATACATAAATAATATATATAGAGAGATGAAAAATAGAATAAAGTGAGTAACGCAAAGCTGCAGAATCCTGGAGTCAGCAACAGCAGCAGACTTCAAAGAGGACGTAGCCACACCGTGATATAGCTTAGGTTTAACATGGCAAACGCGTTGGCCCTGACAGCGTCGAGTAAACGCGACTCCACCCACATAGAAAGGGGAACTCTTGCCGATTGCTCTACAGCTTTTGCTCTCTTTTTCTCTTTATCTCTCTTCCATTCTCGCTCTTTCTCTCTCCCTCTCTCTTTGACGGGAGGGAGAGAGAAAGAGATCTGTCATGCTGCTGACCGGATCGCAAACTCGTTCGGTGCCTAGTGTTCCACACAGGATCAAATCCTAGACAACATCCATTGCCTGTATACCTTCTCTTTGGAAGAGCCTTTTTGAGAAATTATTCGTTATGAAATAGTTGCAATTTTTAAACTTCCAAATACTGCTGCATGGCTCACTTTTAAAAGTGCGTTGAATATAAATCGTTTATTGTAAGCTACCATTTTTCATTTGGGAACGTTTTTTTTAAATGTTCTTTCAAAACAATCAAAGATTTTATCTGAAATACAGTCCAAATGTCTCAATTGTTACATCATCTAATTTTTTTAATATAAAAAATCGCCGTACGTTTATTCGTGCGTCCGTGACGTACCATTTATTCATTATCGTCATCATCGCTTGATGATTTTGTCACTGTCACGGAGACGAGGTGTATGAGTATCACAAAGTGTGATGTACAGCATCACAGAGATTCCTGCATACGATACAACCACATTATATAATATTAAGAAACGTGACATATACAGATATACAGATATATGCATGTGCGAGAGAAATATGATAACTCTCGATCGTGGAACATCGATGCCCCGGAGCAATGATCACTCCATCGCTCATAAATAATCCGTGGATCGAATAACTCGCACGTTCCATGATTAGATTTTATTTCACATCTGTATATATATGTATACGTCATTCACGGGGTCGTCCACGTCAAACGAGTTCGAATTTCTTCTATACACATGTCAAAGAGATCCACCCTAAAATAAAATTAGAGGTAATCAATTAAGTTTTATATGTAAATAATAAAATTTGTATATATGCTGGCAATACCCGATTTCGAGACAACCTGGTTTTAACTGGGCTAAATGGGAATGCCCTCAAATCGGGTTTGATCGGTAAAATGTACGATTATTTAAAATCAATTAAAGGTAATACTCAATTGATTACTACAAAACGCTACAATTATAATCAACGTTCATCGAGCTCCACCTTTCAATGGAATTCTCGCGAATTATGGAAGAATTTGATATAACGAATAAGTTGAACAATAGGCGTAATTACTTCGCAATCAGAAACTACAGTTATATCGGGATATTATCGATGTTGTAAGGTCTCATCGTATTGACCTCACAGGACTTTATCTGTATAAATATAGATAGATAATATATTTGTGTGTGTATGGTGCAAAATAGATAACATGGCGGAAAGGCCATTTCCCTGGACGTCGTATAAGTGGAGTTACTCGTGGGCTCTACCTTTGTTTTTTTAATTTATTTTTCCAACGAGATGAGGAACACGAAGGAGAGCACAGAAAACGACTCTTGACCGTACGTCAGTGGACTATATATATGTTGTGCAATTATCGACTATCATTGCATTCTTTCTCGTAAAGAATTCACAGAGCTTAAGGCTTTCTCTCTCTCTCTCTCTCTCGTTCTTTCTTTTTGCTCTTATTTAAAGAAGCCACGGTAATCCTCGCTGGACCACCCAAGAATCGAGAAGCATCTTTATTCTACCATCTTCGTAGTTTCTCGCATCTAACTTTATACTACCGTCCGTAAACACTTTTGTGGCTTACACGAAGTACATACGATCCATATATCCACCTAAATATCCAACTTCTATGTGCACCATACATTTTAAGTATGATATGAGACAGAAATCTTCACAGCGCCTCCATGAAAAGACGTTCTAACCAATTTCGCAATTACGAATTATATTGTTCTTTAAAGAAAAAATATTAATAGCAATAATTGCAAAGAAGTTATTCTTCGGAATTGTTTTAGCCGCGAATCTGTGTAATTATTTTGCTCTGTTCAACAAATTATTTTTAGAAAGGCATTTGTTTTCGAAAGAAATAATCAAGGAATATTAATTTTATTCATGAATGGGTAAATATTGTATAAATTAATTAATCAATCATTTTTAAATTGATATAAAGACAATTTCACAATTACAATAATTTTGGTAACATCTAAAGTTCTCTTTTATTTTATATATTTTCTAGTCGACTTCCAAATAAAGCCACTTTTGTTACCAGAAATTAGAAACTCGTTAAAAATTAGAAACTTGATCAAATTGTTTTTGTTTTTTTCATTCGTCTATCGATTTATATTCTTTTATGTACCACATGGGTACGTATATATAATACGTAATATCCTTGTATAGTGAGATTCATAGGCATTTTTTGCGCCTCCCGTAAGAAAGCGAGTATTAATCAAACGATGAAATAAAAAGGCTCGTTGAGAGATTTCGGATTTTATTAGAAGTTCTCGTGACATTTAGGCCACGTGAAAGATATTCGAAACGAAATTGGCGAAAATAGTGGCCGGCGGCTCTATCGAATCTGTTGGCTATCCAGTCGGAAATAATGGTTAGGTATATTATATAAATATACATATAAATATATGTATATCGAAGGTTCCGAAATGAAACGACATAAGCCTTCTTAATTTACGTATTAAATCTTACAGTTGAATGCGCCTTTGTGCTTCTAAGAACTCGACGTATAACATAGAAGTGTGATTTTTTATGAGGTATTCGCTCGAGTTTCTTCGACAATTACCCAGCGGTCTCCTGACTCATTTCCCAATCGTTAAGACATAAAGTCTTGTGCAGCGGAAAATTGGGTATACGTAAATATAAATATTTTTTCAAGCTTCGATACTGTATTCTAAAGTATTTTTCTTCTTCCAGTATTTTTTTTTCCTGAAACGAGGAAAATCTAGTCTCTATTTTGAGGGTGTTTAGTAGATCTCAGGTGTGTTGCAAGTGCTCGATTTGCATATTAATAGTCAACCATAGAGATCCTTACGTATATCCTCCGCTTTGCTTCATACTGACAAGACAAAATTACGTCACCACTTATTTCTGTATTAATTTTTCGTGCTCGACTATACCGAGTTGCGCAAAATTTGGAACCATAGATAAATATGTGTATGCATAAAAAATATTTTATCTATTCGAATATCCTTGGGCATACATTAAAAATATTTAAAAAAATCATAATTGTTACCATAAACTGCAGCTCTCAGCATCGCAGTTAGGACTTTCAGCGCATTACCGTGTTTATAGCATGGGGAAAAATATTTCCGTATACCTGCTACTCTACGTGTAGTACTGACGTATTTCTTTTTTTCTATAATTTTTCTAATAACTACATGTTACCTTCATAACAATAAGGCAGGATACTAGGGACTACTCTCAGTGCAATTCACATAACTGACCACAGCTAATTGTAAAAGTAATAATAGCACTCATAAATACACCTCTTAATAATTAAAACAAAAGGCGTCTGCATACTTACTACTTCATTTTGTAAATTGTGTTTTAATTTAAAATTATTAATACAATATTGCGAATTGAAGATTCGAAATCTTTATTGTTGAAATTTATCAATTTGTAACAATGAAACAAGGCAATAAAAATATCAGAAAATTCTTTAACTTAATGAAGAGTGTTATAAAGGATTGCTTATAATATCATTGTGATATTGATAAATGAGAGCTTGATAAACTTTTGGTCAGTGTTAGTCGTTGAAATGACGAGAAAGAACGTTAGAGAAGAGGTTGGAAATTGAACGGGGCAATGGGATCGATTTGTACGCTCATTAATCGCAATTTACGTATTCGAGCGGCGAACATTTCCTTTACAATTTAAGACGATCAATAAGGGACGTACATATTGAAACACACACACAATGTATGGTTATTAAATGTCGTTACAATCTTGAAATAAGGGCAAAAAAGAAATCAAAAGGATGTAATCGTACGATCAATCTTTTCGGGTTGCGTTATATCTCTCAAATCGTCTATAACGCACGATTATTTTTCTTTTTTTTTGTTTAAAAGTCAATAAGTCGATTCGAGCAATTCCGCCAAAGCTCATATATAGGGAAGACCGGGGCAAAACGGGATAGCTCAAAAATTAGTCAAAAAATTTTTTTTTTGTTTTATTTTTATATTATCTCGAGATCAAAAGAACATTTAACTCCCGATTGCCCGCACGCACAGAATTCGTGAAGATTTTCACGAATTTTTCGAGCAGAATGTTTGGTGAAACGACAAAAAGTTACTTGACCAAATTTGAAATGTACATTTTATTACCAGTGAACATCGTTCTTAGCAGTGTAATTCGACACGACCGTATGCATGTTTGCAGAATAATCAGCATAACAAGAAAACGCTGTTCAACCACTATATCGACATAACAATACGTGATGCCGCCATAACACGTTCACTCACAACAGTTTTGGCACATTTCACGCCGTTGCTGGCTGCTCGTAGCTCTGACAGATGCATGAGTGTACATTTTTTTTGTTGATCATTTTTTTTTTTTATATTGGTTAGGACGTTTGATTGTTTGAATTATTTAATTTTTAAACGTTCCCTGTCTATTGTAATTCATCGTCAATAGTTATAATGAAAACAAATTGTGGACATATAACCGAAAAAAAATAATCAACTGCAGTGCGTAAGAATTATGACATTGGAAGAATTAATGATACTACAATTAAAAAAAATCCCGACCACAAAAATTATAGTAAACTTAAAAAACGGTAAAATGAAAATAGTTTAAAAAAACATCTTTTGAATTTAAAAACGTAAAAAAATAAGCAAAAAAATCGACTGAAAAAAATGTAAAAATAAAAAAAACGTGTTTTAAAAAAACAGAAGAACTCCCAACGGCGAAATAGTATAATATATCACGAAATAGTAGTAGTAAATAAAAACAGCAATAAAAGAGAAAAAAGATAATTTACCTGGTAAGTGTAACTGCCTTACAATTTCATTTTTCTGATCCATATCGTCTACAATGAAATAATAAAAAAATTAAGTCATTATAGCAGCTAATATGGATTGACTAAAAATAAGTATGTAGCCAAAAATCATAATCGAACTTAGGGGATGTCGGGGGACGTCTCCTTCATCTTTTGTTCACGGTTTTGGAAACGTATCCCGACATCCCCTAAGTTCGATTAAGATTTTTGGCTACATACTTATTTTTAGTCAATCCATATTAGCTGCTATAATGACTTTATTTTTTATTATTTCATTGTGGACGATATGGATCAGAAAAATAAAATTGTAAGGGAGTTGCACTTACAGAATGAATTATTTTCTGCTTTTTTATTGCTTTTTTTTTATTTAGTACTACTATTTCGTGATATATTATACTATTTCGCAGTTGGGAGTTCTTCTGTTTTTTTTTTAAAACAGGTTTTTTTTTATTTTTACATGTTTTTTCAATCGATTATTTTGCTTAATTTTTTACGTTTTTAAATTCAAAAGATGGTTTTCCCCCAAAATTTCTTCATTGTTTATATTATGTCAAAAACAAAAATGATTCTTGTTTTTTTACCAGACAAAAATTTTATTTTAAGGTCAGATTTTTTAAAAAATATATTTCTTTATGTTTTTAAACTCATGATAATTATTGTAAATTATTATTAATTAACATAGTTGCAATGCGTAATCAATCATGAATATAACTTGTAGAATATCCGAATAATGTTAGTTATATTTTATAAGGAATGTAAAATCTTATCAAGTAATGGAAAAAATGACAAATACAAAATTGAGCGTTTCAGAAATAACGTTTCACACATTGCCTCTATTTCTATATCTCCAAACCTTTTATCTCTATATTTCCAAAACTCAACGGCCAAAATCCCGTTTTTTTTACAAAATTCGTTATGTGTTCCTCTGCAACTCGGGTAAAAGCTGAGAACATCCTGTTTGACAATCTTTAGTGGCTCATATAAAAAAATGATTCATAACGTAATTACTTTTCAAAAAACTCTAAAAAGTGGCATATTTCCAACGTTTCATAAAACCTCATGGTACTCCGTGAAAAAAAAACACAAAATCATTAAAATTTTCCCATTTTTTTAAAGTTAAGATGTCCTTAAAAAGTATGCCAAGATGCGAGACCCTCAGATTTTTTTACTGCAGCCCTCAATGGTCGAATGCGGCACTTCAATTAGAATCATTCAAAAATTACCTATTTTATGTCCAGATATTTTTTCGGTTAAAAATGATGGTTGAATGGCCTTTACGGTTCGCCTTAATCTTATATTTTTGTAAAACAACAGAAAAAATTTGGTAAATATAAAAAACACAAAATTGTTTTTTTCTATTCCATTTTTTTCGTATGATTTTTTTTATTCCCAAATTGTTTCTTTTGTTTTACGACAAATAAGATTCGTTTGTCATCATCTACGTTGATATAAAAAATGATTAATTATGGAACTCAATTATTGTCAAAGTCTACGCTTTCCACATAATGTGAAAATAAACAATTTAAAAACAATGATTGTACGTTAATGATCAAAATGCTATAAATAAAGAAAAATTATGTGGAAAAAATGTTATTTACAGACTTTTGAGGGGTGCCCTACTTTGCCTGATTTTCTTTTTTTAGAAAATGACAAAAAAACGGAGTACATTTCTTGATTGTGAGGGAAAAAAAATATATGAAGTTAGTTAAACTTAAAAACAAAATACAATATTTCCTTAGAGGTCCCGTTTTGCCCCGGTCTCCTCTATGTGTTGTATACTCACCTACTTGATTTTTATTTTTTTTTGCCTGCAGTTTAACCAAATGGACTTTCCGATATTTACACATTTACAGAAATTAAAGAAAATTCAACTGCACAAAAAAGTAATATCGAAATTTCACAAATTTTTCTAATGTCGCTTAATAAAAATGACAAATAATGTATTGGGGATCGAATCCACTTTTTAGTATCTCTCTTTCGATTTCAAGAGCGTCCAATTTATGGACAAACTTCCAAATATCTTTTTATAATATTATTATTATTATTATTTATGCAATAAATGCATAAGCGAGCACCGGAAAAGTGTCGTGATTCCGTTTTTAATAATCTATGCGATGTTTTCGAGAAATCATGTCATGCGTACGATCAAAGGTCGACATTACGTACAATGATTAGCCTTTTGTAATGAGTATCGCTTAAGTTTACGCGTTCCTCGAGTGATTGCACGTTTCAGTATCGGCGTACGAGATTATATATATATATATATATATATATATATCTCTTATTATAACTATATATAAATACTACATGAAAGATCATCAGAGAATTAATACTGTACATTGACAGGACTCCGGCATAAAATGTCAATATGAAATAACCGTTTAATTAATTATTCGGCAGGGTCGTCGCTAAACAATCCGGGTGATTGAAACCACTCATTATTACGTATGTAACCGCCGAGTAACCTATTTGCAATGCTTCGACGAGGTGAGAAAAAATCGATTAGAGATAATCGAGACACGTCATATTTTCTATAAACGTGTATGTGTATTTTTATGCGTGTGCGCATGGATGTACAGGATACTTCGACGAATTTAAACGAGCTTGAAATAAGAAAGGTTTAAAATATGTGCACTGATGCTAATTGCCAGCAGACTAACGGAATAGATTCAAATGTTCGTGAAGTCTCGACTCCGGATGAATATTAATCAAATAAGAAACCAATTCAAATACTAATGCTATAATTGTATCGATAAATATGAGCTGCTTCAAAGATGCACTATATTTTTCTTTTATAAAAAATTACTCCATTGAGTAACATATTTCTTTTTAACCCAGAGCGTTTATATCGAGTTTGGTTACAATATTTTTTCTTTTTTTTTTAATTTCAAGCTTAACCTTTGAGTTTAAGCCTACATTTAAACCAGTTCTTTTGATAATTAACATTTCTCCGTAACATATTAATATATTCTTGTTGATAAGCAAATTAAGGAATTACCGTAAATCCTGGTTATATTGAATCTTATTGAGACCAACAGTGAAGGGTGCACGGTCGATGTATGGCTCCAGCGATCTCTCAAGTTGAGTAGTTTCGGGTGAGGTCAGTACTTGGTTAGGTGACCGCTTAGCTTAGAGGCTTAGAGGTTCTGACGGTGATAATCAATTGAACCTCAGCAAAAACATAGTTGCCTGTATCAGCCGGGTTTCCCATGGCCCTCGTGCAAATGGGCTGCAGTAGTGCATTAAGAAAGAGTGACTGTGCGCTAAATTCTTGGGGGTCTCACAGGAACACAGAAGTTATTTAAATAAAGTTTGAGTGATGCGATGAGCTCATAAAATCAGCAAGGGAATATGAAAAATAAAATAAAAAATACAATAAAATTATGAGCCTTATTGAGGAATTCTTGAAAATGATACACAATTTTTTTCATCTTTTAATATTCGTTACTTTTAACTTGATAACGGCTTAAAAACGCGGGGAGTAGTTTTGACCTCGTACAGACATTACTGCAGGAGAGTGTACACTTTGAGGGTTAAAGTATCTTTTAGAAAAGTTCAAATTTTTTCTCTTTGATGTCACTGATAATTAACAATTTCAGCTGCAAATTGGATCGACGCTGGTTCGACACACTGATTCTAATTATCGTTAAAATCATTATCTCTGTCTGTTCTCATTCGTCACTGATATATATCGATCTTAATCTTTTTCTCGAGGTCTTCAAACTTTTCGATCGCTCATTTTTCACCAGACTTGCCGGCACCGTGACGCCACAGAAGTGACATCTCCCAAGGCTGGCTCCGATATGCCTCGTCGCGAGGTCACTCAAATATTTCTATTTCGCGATTAGAAAAAAAGCAAAATACATTATGTCGCTCTTGACCATTTAACTACTTTGGCCTGGCACAAATTGTATAACCAAAACGTTTCGTTATGACATTTTATAATTAATGACTTTTCGATACATTGTACGCGCAGCACATGGTAGCGAACCAAATATTTTTTTACTTATATACTTTGATTTCATTAGACTTCGATATACCTCAGTGTTATTATAATTTCGATCGTGCTTCCTCTCTTCTATACTTTATATTACGTAACAAGAGAGGAAAAAAGGCAGTACATAACATTGGATTAATAATAGCCGTGTCGGAGAGGCTAATCTTTGGTCGAAACTTTCGATCGATACCCGTGCTCGCTTGATCGTCGTACTTTTTTCTCCATCCATATATACGTACATACATACATACAAAACATATAAAAGATAAAATAATGAAGCTTCGACGTTGGATAATTACGACACAGACAATTGCTCCATCGATCGAACGATTGTCAGCCCCACGCGCTTCGTATTTGATAGAAAATAAATCAATTAGTTTAATCATGCAGATATTAGTTTATTAACATCGTCCACTATCCGCCTTGATCGTCAAAAGTATTGAGTTCTTCCAAACTCCTGGAATTCTTCTATGAATCAGTCTCTGATATTATTGAAAAAAAAATCAACAATCTTCGATTCTACCAATCGATTCTATACGATCGATTAGTAGGATTCAAAATGAAGCTAGTAATTATAAAAATAATTTAAAAAGCGGAAGTTTGAGTACAATCTGAAAATAAAGTTCACAATTTCAGAAATTATAAATTCCAATAATTTTACTAAAGAGTACTAGAATTGCAATCCTTCGAAAATTTAATTAAGACTTAATTGCAGCAATAAAATTAACTATTTTTTAATAGCATTGAAACGAAGGGCAACCGATCTATAATTATTTGTACATTATTTTGATAATCCTTGTTGTGACACGCCCAAACTGCGTTATACCTATAGTCCGAAAGTTTTGAAAGAAATAACATATGTATATGTTTACACTTAGAGATATGCCGTTCACTAAAGTGTAGATAGCACGTGGCAAAGGTGTTGCACATACGTCGAGCAACGTGCGTTCTTTGGCTGATTGGATCCGCGGCGTTTAAACCGCGTTCACGCCAAGGTCGATCACGATCTGCAACCGTGAAATATTATTCCATTGTATCGCTCTTTTTTCCAATATATATTTTTATTCCATTTCTTGCCAAGCTATTTTACTTTGATTCCCAACCGAGTTATAAGCAACCACAGTAAATAGTATATACACGTTTTCTCTTTATACCTTCGAGCATTTCTGTGCTAAATTATTTAATTACTCAATTGATGCAAGACATGCCAAGTGTGATGTATTCTTTTTTTGTGCCAGTTTATAGTTTGTGCAGTAGCCGAGGTGACCGATGTACCGTTTTTTTGCGATTTCAAGCCAGTCAATTTGTATTTATTTTCATTTTCGTTCCAATTATATTTTTCGGTTTTGTTTGCAAATGTTCATTTTGCAAATGATTAATTCAACAACATTAACTATTTCTTCGGGGTCACTTCGAAAATATCTATAATTTACACTTCTCTTTTTGGAAATCTGATATTTTAATTGCTCGAGACAATTTAACTTCATTAGCACAAATGTAAACAAAAAATCTTATTTACAGAAATAAAATCCCTTATAAGAGGAAGCGAATGGTTAATACATTAAAGTACAAAAGTTTGCAACGTGGGACTACAACAAAAATGTGTCCATTATTTTTCCATGTCCAAATTTCTTGAACTGTGAGCATTTTTTCTGGTATTATTGACAATACAATCTATAAAAAAGAGTCAAAAACAGTTTTTAATCATTTTTATAATCTGGTATTTTAAGCAATTATTAAAAATAGAATAATAGGCGTGCAAGTAGAAACTCGGTTTTTTTTGGTCAAATTCAACTTTATCGAAAAGATACTTGTTATAAAGATTAATAATCGAAATATTCACCATTACTATCTATGGTCTTTTGCCATTTATCGGGTTTTCATCCAGTAAAACTTGAAGTTCTTCGTCTTCAAATTTTTTTACTGCACCTGGACGTGGATTATCCTCAAGACTAAAATTTCCATCACGAAATCTTGCAAACCACTTTTTTACTATTGAATGACTCACAGAATGTTCACCCAAAGTCGAATTAATCAATTCCATAGCTTGAGCAGCATTTTTTTCATTTGAAAACAGAGTAGAATGCAGTGGCGTAAATGTTGCTTATCGACATCCATCTCTTGTAAAATTGATACACACGGATTGACAGCTTGTAAATGACTGAAACTTATGTCATAATAACAGCAATGACTAAGCTACATATCTAAAATAAATAATAATAATAATAATAATAATAAAATAATAAATAATAATAATAATAAAAAATAATAAAATAAAATAAAAAGCTATATATCTAAAATGGCCGGTGAATTGGATGCGTTCAAGTATATTTTTTAATCCAACCAACTTCAGAGCCGAGTTTCTACTTGCACACCTATTACACTGTAAAAAAGATTTATTTGACACAAGTAAATCGATTATTTGTATATTATCCAGTAATTCGGTATTCGTATAAAATGAATACATCTTTGATTGAAATAAATTTATTTGGCTCCAAATTAATTTATCTGGATAAATGTTCGTTTTATTTATTGCGAAGAAAAATGTATTTGCTTCCAGTAAATACGAATTACTTGGACACGATTACTTGGATCAAATAATTTTTTTTTACAGTGTACTTGCATTTTAATGGTAAAAGCTTTAGCAGCATGACATTTTTGCAATATCTGTATGCTAATTGTTGTTGCAAGAATAAAAGAAGTAATCTGTTTTGTGTGTAGTCCCGGGTTTGAAGAATTTTGTTGAATAGTTTTCCTTCGACTGTTTGCAAATATTTAGCAAAATGGATGAATGGTTACAATTGATGCATATATTTTATTGATCGATAATTGTACAGTGAGGTGTTTGAGGAATAACATATGTATGAATATATACGATGGAAGAAAAAGGGGTGTACTCGGATCTGTGTACAGCCGCTTCTATATACGCGTATGGGCTCGCGTGGTTTGACATCCGCTATACATTCACTATTGCACAAGCGAGCACGGATACCTTTTACAGATTCCGAGTTCGCTCTGCCTTCGCGATAGTGTGTATGCGCCCTGGCTAGCGTGAATTCTTCCATGTGGTGAACACACCTTGGTACACACCCTCGCGATTCTCTGCCACTCGGAAATCTCGTCTATCTCGCCCGGCGAACGTTCCGTTTTCATTCCTCGTCTTTCCACTTTTTTTTCATGTTCGAGATGATTTATCGACTTGTGATTAATTTTATAAGGCTTGAAACGATTGTGTTGATAAGGATATTCGTTATTTAATTAAAAAGAAAATTAGTTCCCAAACAGGCATATTCCCAAACATGCAAACATGCAGTCCCGTATAAATAGAGTAAGTGCAGCATATTTGGGATGTCAGTTCACTTGTTTTTTTTTTTTTGTATTCTAAATATAGTGAACTATCGCTACCATTGTATGATACATTAGAAGAATCGTATCAACTTTCAAAAATGAACAACAGATCTTAATTCTGTTTTTATTCTCCATTCCTGCATGTGTAAAGATTTTTTTATAATTATGTATAAATATTATGTTCATTACCCGGGTACGTTGAGCATAGTAGCAAGAAAATTGATAACTCTTTGTGACTATAGCAAAGGAAAAATCGATTATTCTGTAATCGAATTGAAATAATTAACATGAAGCGAACCGATCTTTCCGGGATTGTTAATGAGCCCGTGGGGAGCAAGGCGATTAATAATGGAAATCTGGCACGTCCGTGCGTCTCGACATTGATCAATGGCACTTGAATCTTTTTTTTCTGTATCAAGATCACAAATACATAAATACACGGATGTGCCGAATAGTTTACCACGTCTAACGTATTTATATATATGCTTTCAAGGCGTTTCCCTGACGATCATCCGGGATCGTGTAACGCTAAAAGCCAAATTCGTTCGAGGTAAAAGGCAACAAGATCGGGGAGAGGAACCGATACGCGTCGATCAGAAGAAGGACAGCGATGAAAAATAATCGAGATCGTGATCGATCTCATGATGAAACAAGTACAAGAACGAATCCACCGCCAAATTCCCCTCTCTCCATGTAAAATTCAGTTTCGAACTATGTAACATCACGTTTTGTATTTATTTCGAAGTGAATTTCTTTCCTATTAATGTCACGGCTGATCGGACAGCTCGTAACATTTTTACACGCGTTCCTCCGCCTCTCATCAAGTCAAAAATAATAAAAGAATATTACGAGAGACTGGTGACAAAAAAGAAGCGCGGGCTCGATGTAAAACGCCCTGGCTATGTTTCTTTTTTTTTTTGCACTCTCTACAAACGAATAAATTTTTGTCGTTTGAATCTCCAGGACGTCGAAAAAACATTACTTACGATTCGACGATTCGATTAACCCACTTGTAAGCGAAATTTGATCCAGTCTCACTTGGACACTACCAAAAATGGCCGTAGATCATGAAGAGGGGGAGGACAATATCGCATCGGGGTACCGAAAAAGGTGTGAAGATCTCGTTCCATAGCTCATCTAAAAAATCTAAAAGATTACCAAGCCGAACAAGTATCGTCTGTACTAAGCGCTTCTTTTTGTTGATTCGGACAAATCAGTCACTATTCATACCGGGACAGCATTCTGAAAGAAAAACATGGTGAGCGATGTGTTAGAATCTTTTTGATTTATGGTCTGCTTTTGTATATAGCATTCTTTTTTTTATTCCACTGGAACATCGTGATTTGTGGCTAATTACGAGTTTGTACGTACACGGAGAAATATATTCAGGACAATCATTGCCTTGAAGTGCCCTCCAATAAGATGGTGTTAATCATTTAATTGACAATCTGGTTAGAAAATTTTTACGCTCTTATTATAAACGAATTAAATGACCGATTAAGCCAATGATTTCGAGAAACAAATTTCATAGTTCCGTGGCGCACGTGTATTTATGCAATTACATGCTTAATTATACACGCTTTTTTAATGATATATATATATAATCACGGAAAGAAATAATATTAAAAATTACTATGGCATCATGGTTCCCCAGTAGCATATAGTCCCTCTGAGGGTTTTTAACAAAAACATGGTCATTTTTCATTCAAATTTCATTGAAAACAGCGAAAACATTTAAATGTTTGCCCAATTTTGGATTAAATATACCATTAAAAAAAAATTATTGTAAATTAATTATGTAATTATTGTAAAAACACTTATCAGAGACATTACGGTACCAGAGAACTATGATGCCATAGTAATTTTTGATATTATTTTATATCCATGTATTTTATGTCTTATTAAAAATATTGATTGATGTGGTGATTTTTCTGTACATTTACATAAATTTGTTAAAAACTTCGACGTGAGATATTGCCAATGGAATAGACTGATGCTCTTAATTCATTACGCACCCCGATTAGTTGATTTGTTTTTTTTTTTTTTCAAATATTTTTTTTCCTCTCTGCTTCTAGAGTAATTTACAGCCTCCGCGCTTTTGCTTTCGTAATCGAGACATTATCCAATTACTCGTATATTTACCACTCTGTTGTTAGACGTACACCAACAGGCGAACAATTCAGAAATCCAGCGCGACCCAGTCTGATCAATTCCCCGCGCTCCACCTTGGTCCTCAAGGAGCCCTTAATTGAAAATTTTTCGACATTGATGGACATTCTAATCGACGGTTATGACCTCTCTCGTTTTGCTGTGCTGAACGCGCTCTCTTAGAGGAGGAAATCACATCTCGCTATTGAGATAACGTCTCTACGAGATTTAAACTTCTGGTATATATATATATATATATATATATATATATATTTCTCTCTCCAAAGCGTCTCTAACGAGTAGTATTATTATACTACTCGTTAGAGACGCGTGCGCCGCTTACATACAAGCCACGTGTCATGTATTAGAAAGTATCCATCGTCCTACGTCTCCAAGTCCGAACACACGTATACATTTCTTGTGTGTTATTTTTCTAAAGTACATTTCCCTCTATATCTGCACTCTGAAAAACCTAAATGGAACCCTAAATTTCCCGAGAACGCATTCATAATCTTCAGAGGCATGCGGAACTCATCAGCGAACAATTACCGTTGAGTAGACGTTTACGATGAAAACGTCGGTGATTTATTTTCCCTTTTTATTTCGAAGATCAGTAACGTTTGTTTAACTTTTTTTCGGTATAATAATCAATCTGTACCATTTCGGAGGGCGTCCCATTTTTCTCCGAGTTAACCTATAATTCTGCGCTCGACACGAATGCCTATCTTATCCCAGTCTCTCTCGTTTCCTCTCGGTAAATTAACTCGAATTGAGCGAGAAAGAGAGACGGTAATATCGTCCTCTTTGATCATTGGCGTACGATAAAATAATCGATCGAAGCAACTGCATAAAATGCGTACTCGAGTCTCGTGTACGAGATATCTCACGTTCAGTGGAACGTACAGACTTCTCATGTTGTCGGTGAACCATATCGAAAAGTAGAGATTTGTCATCCCACGTACTTTGGACCGGACAAACGGGATAAATCCCTGTATTTTTTTTCTTTCTTATTTTTAAAGCATTGCCTCCCAAGATTTACTAGCAGTTCCATGCTTACGTACACTTTTACCCTACTTTTTCATGCTGCGATAAAATACATTTTTTAACACTATTATTTGACCAATCATTATATGGAATAATAAACTAAACTCCGAAAAAAATTACTACATAAAACCTATTGAAGATTTGTCATAAATTCAGAGTTTTCTCTTTCGATTTATTTGTTAATCTTCAAATGGTTTTTTTAAGGGTAGATCCAATTAAAATTTCATTTTACAGCAATTGTGATATCGTGGAATGAACCAAACTTCGTTTTTTCCTATATTAAAATGGCGGGTTATTTAAAGAGATTTTAAAAAGAATTTTTGTTTTCACAAAACTTTCAAATGAGAACTACACAATTGATCACGTGGCGTCAGTAAATTTCAACGTGTGCCTAAATTTGAGACCTCTACATCATTTTTCTGCAAATAAAACTGCGCTAGGCATTGAATTTCGTATAATAGAATTTACAGTTCAGAAAAAATGACGAAATACATACAAATCTTCTTGTTTCGAATGGCAAATCCCAAGTGATTGGAGGCATAGATTTGCAGAGATTGTAGGAGTTGTTGCATCCAACCTTGTAAATGGATTGATGGATGGATGGCTGGACACATGCAACCTCCTGAAGATTGATTTTGCCTTACAGCAATGATTTAATTAAGATCACCAAAATACTCATTTATCCCAGATCTATAGGTACATGTATACGTATATATTTGACGATGCAAACGAAAGGACAGACGTGTTTGAGTGGGTGTAATGTCGATGAAGTTTACTGAGATCTATTTTAATTTGTAAAAATTAATTTCTGCACACTCGGGCACACACTTACATATTTAAACACAATATACTTATGACGTACATATAGGGAGCGGATAACGGCTCCAAGGACGCTCAACTCTCCCAGGAAACTGCTAACCGACATCCGCGAGGACACTCTCTGTATCGGTGAAGCATTTCTCGTCTCTTGCCGGTTGTTAGCGCACAAAAACCTGTTGTAGACGGGTCTGCATTAAATACAGAAAAAAGAAGGACAGGGAGAGAAAGAGAGATAAAAAGCAAAATGTGGAGGTGCAAATACTGCATGGTCTCAATTTCCAGAAATGTTAAAGAGCATCGTACGAAGGCGTGAGTCCTGCGTCCACGGTATGCGTTGATATAAAAGAGGGGTAGAAAAGTTCGTCTTTTGAATAAATGAAAGATTTAGATCTAGATTCGTCCCACAAAGCAGAAAAAAGGACCGTTCATAATATTTGAATCGTTCGAAGTTTCTAGTAGTAATTAAAGCAAATTGCTTCAATGATTCGATTTTGATGCGTAACTTTGCATATGTAAGTAAAAATGATTCAACTATTTAGCAATGAGAAAGTGTTTGTTTCTTTCTTTGTTTAAACTTCAAGGGATATTTGGAGCCCAGAGTACCCCAGAAAAAATTTCAGTTCAAATTCGAACACTTGGTCTTCTAAGAAATAAAAAAAAATTATAATATATTAATACTATTTTTGCGATAAACAAACTGTTCTTCCTTATTAAGGAATACTTGAAAATGATACATAAATTTTTCCATGCCAAAGTATTCTTTCATTTTAACTTGACAATAGTTTAAAAGCACTGGAATGTAAACTGGATATCATGTAATTTTTATGTTACTGCAGGGAACAGCATACTTTAAGGGTCAAACGAACTATATTTCAATTAAATAAAATGATCTCTTACCTCTGTGACTGTTCTCAAAAGTCACCAAAAATGATAAACTACCTTTGTTAATGATTTGTTTATTTGCGATGCTCTCTGATGTGGCATACTATATTTTCGATCCAGGTTCAGAATAACTTTGGCAAAATTTTCATTCAGACATCTGATGGTAAACGATAACGAGAAATAGAAACATGTTGATGCTAAGATAATGGAAAAAAGATTTGCCTCGGTTTCAGTAACGACAAAAAGGCTTCATATTGTTAATAGTCGCCTGCATGTGGATCTCTGGGCAAAGTATAATAAGAGAAGATTTAAGAGGGTGTTCGGCTTAATCGCAAGTCCATCTGTCTTACGTATGAATGCCGAGAGCACAATATATAAGATAATAAAGTGTTTCAGTCGTTGGATTACAATAAAGAAGTCACTGGAATATACGAATATCTCATTTTGTTAACATCCACTTTTACCCTTTGACTTTGTTCATTTGTACGCGTAAATCATTCGGGAAAAAGAGTGTTGCACAAGAGACATTCTACGCCAACACGGCATGGTAGCATTCGAGATTTTTCGTCCATATACAGTAGAAAACATCATAACTAATATCCAATTTGTTTTAACAACGATATTTATATTTCTTCAATTAAAATGATCTTTTATTATGGAATGACCCAGATGAAAAATTTGGAAGGTTAATCTTGACAAGATGTCAGCTCATTATTGAGCAAACAAAAGAGAGAAAGGTGTATATAAGAATCGCGAGAAAAAGGGGCAGAAAACGAGCGTTTGGTCTCTCGCGAAGGCGATCCACTCTTTCTTCCTCTGCCGTCGAGGATACATTTTCTTTTTTTAATTTCTATCTCCATCTCTCTCTCTCTCTCTATGGTCGTTGAAAGAAAAATAGTACGCTCGTTAACGCGATCGTTTCGTTCTGCACCAATGGATTTTAAGCCGCATCGAGATAGTCGATCGTGTCTGGTGCACTCTCGCTGAAGAGAAGACAGGCAACTTCGTCTTTCCGGTATAAAACTAGTGTATTAGAATGTGTAGGGATTGCGAGTCTCAAAAGATTCGTTGCTTTTATATCCATCATTTCCGGGTTTCTTACATTGTTAGAATGGAAAATGCAATTGCAATATTAACCCGTAAGATCATTGAAAATCATTATACTGAAACGAGGAAAATTTGTCTGAAACTCACCGTTATTAAATCAATAACAATTAAGTCATTAAACGAAGAATAAAAACAATTATATTGAAAAGAACAGTCATTAGTGATGAACTATAAAAACCATCAAATCCAAAATGGAAACAATCGAAACGAGAGCAAAAACGAAGCATCACTTGTGTTCATCGACATATGAATCAACTTGAGTTTATCGAAAAAGAACGTAACGATTATCCACTACACCATTGACGAAATTGCATAATTCTCAATGCAAGTCTTACCTTTTTCTTAGGTTTGATTAAAAATTTGATTTGCTACTAAATTATCACACCAAATTGTAGATCGGAGTATGTTTTTTTTTTTTTTTTAATGTTGCGCGCGTAGGCTAATTCCAACATCACGTTTGGTACAGAATTATATTTATATCGATCTAAATAGAAAATAATTGTCTTTCCGTGGTTATTTGGTAATTAAATAAAATTTATGTTAACTTGCGAAAAGAAATAGAATGTGCGAAGAAATTTTTTTCTTATGGCAAAGCACATAATAATTGTTCGTAAAACTAAGAGTGCTGTGACTATGTAATTATTTATAAATACACGTTAATATTTACATAGTGATTATGATACAAATATGAAATTGCATATTCTGGTATTACAAACGCACACTTCCTAGATGAAAAGTAATCCTAAACCTCTTTTCAAATCGATGCAATTTAGGAAGAATCTATTTTTTCACATCCTGTCCCTTAACATCTTCACTAAATTGTGAACCTCAGTTTTCTCGAGTTTTTCGTCAAAAGATACTTATTGTTGAAGTTTCAACAAAACTAAGAAATGAAAGAAACAAAGATAATTTATTTACCCTTCGAAGCATTCTTTCCTCGTTTCACTCGTTTTCCTTTATCATTTTTTACGTCGATTTTTGCTGACATTGACTAATATTTTAACGATTTTCACTGTTTTAGTCACTGTATGAATAGGTAAGAGAATTTGTATACATCCTTCGAGAAATGAATGACCATATTTTAAGTTTTTCTAGTCCTTCGAGTTTTTTTTTTAATGTGAAAGGAACAAAGCACAAAAAAGTTAAAAAAGAAAACAAACAAATCAAACATCTACATTTCATACTTCTACTTGAACAAATAATATACTAATTTAAATACTTGCTTTCCACTTCTGTCTGTTATTTACATTGATATATTGCTCTAGACGTTAATTTAATTTCACGAAAGTGTTCACATTTGTGTTCTAAAAATTCCTGCCTCATTTGTCTTAATTTAGATTTAATTTGAGCCAAAATCGTTTCAGGTTCAGGAAAATACACCACGAATCACGTAAAATCTTCCTGCTGATATGGACATTAAACGTATTGCGTTATCGAACATTCGTGATTCTCGAGAAATGGAGAAATAGCAAATAAGCGAGACTGCATGATATAATAACTGAATCTCACGAGTATATGCTCTATTATGTATACTTAATCTTTTTTTATATTACTTTTCTGTGCACGCAGCATTGAAACTAAATTACTGCTGTTCTCATGATGTCCGGTGCTGCTCAACATGTCCGGTGTTTATACAAAGCTGCATAAGACTGCGCCCGAAACGTTGACCGTTGAAATTACCAGGATCCTTTTCTACAAAGTTTCCTCGTCTCTGGCATTTGTACATCCTGCGTCGACATTAAATTAATTATGTAAATTATTGTAGTTTCTATCACACCTTAACATTTAATATTCTGCAAAATGTGACTTTTGTGATCACATCTATTTGTTATCAAAAAAGGAATTAAATTTCGCATATTCGTATCAAGTTGAGTGTATTTTCAAATCGCAAGATTTTTAACGCCATGAACATCGTAAATACATAATTTTTTTCTTACAATTTCCTTAAAATTATTCTCCTACTTCTTTCTACTTGAATAGTTATTGAAGCTTGATGGTTGGGCTTGAAAACCCCCATGTTTAAATAAAATAATAAAAATACTTTAGCATATTTAAGACGGACACTGAAACATAAATATATGAAGAATGATGAGCGATTCTTCTTCTTCTTCTTCTTCCTGCTTCATTCGAAGTGGTTTACAGTGCGGATAAAGGAAAGTATATTGACGTCGATATAGAGGATCGTCGATATATCGTTATAAATCGATATCCATGGATGGGTGGTACACGAGCGGTACGTGTACGTAGGGCAAACGACATGAGCGGTGTGCCACACGGCTTATTATAAGGTTGAAGGACTGTGATCGTATGCATTTCACATATATACACGTTTAAACGAATATATATATGTAACTTTTCAAAGCTCGTCGCGGCTTCGACTTATAGGGTCGATTCATGGGTGGTCCGCAATGCTAATAATGTTCTTATAAAATATTTCTATATTTATATATGTATTTATAGATATGTTCCAAGTATTTCGTAACATATCGAAATACATTCTCCATCTTCGTGCGAAGAAATATGAATTCGCGATGAAAAAAATATCGCTATGTATTTTCTTATGTCTCTCTAGTGATCGATCTTTTCTTTGCATTCTCGTGTCGAAGTTTATGCATTTTTCAAATATCTCATTATCAGATATACCATATCCGATACATTTTTTCATTTTTGTTAGCAATAAAAATCATATTTGTTTTGATTAATATTTGATAATTTATGAATTGATAATTGAGTCTTTAATAATCAACAACAACAATACTTATTACTCTTCAGCTGCACTCTTAAAACGCGCAAGCTTGCCTGAAAAACTATAATCATGATTAATCGAATGGATTGCCTGTTACTAATTTTTCTCTTAAAAAAAAAAAAACTATTGCTGCATAATAAGTAATTATCTTAAATTTCGTACGTTAAATATCTCATCGGACGAATTCTAGGTCACGTTAATTTCACACCATTAAAAAATTTTGTTGAACTTATTATTTCACACAATTCGAGAACTTGTTGTGTAGATTTCAACGTTTCACCAAAATATTTCGTTACCATCTTTGTTGAAGAAGGCAAGAAAAAAATTGAACGAGATTTCGGTGTAACAGGGAAGTCGTTCGAGCGCAAACGAAAGAGTCTCTCTCTCCCTCTCTCCCTAACTGTCTTTTTCCACATTTATATCTTTTCGAGACGCTGTAAAAGTGGCGCACACAAAACTTCGTGATTGCGATACAGCGTTGCTAGAATCTGGTCTATAAAAAAATGTAGGATACACACTAAAATTCACGAGACCAAGCCCGTTGTTGCAAGAGGCTAAGAGGATTACTGAGGATATAAGAAAAAGCATCGCATGTGCCAATATATATAACTATATATTTATATTCCTATATAAAAATATATGGGGTGTCCCTAAACCCGAGAGTACATTGACACAAGACTAAATCGAAAAGTCTTGGATCAACTTAAATTGATGATTAATATCTCATAAGGTTTCCTTTGAATCCATCAATGATCAAACACTGTTCGACTGGGGAATGTACCTTTGATGTAGTTTCCTAATATAGACCAAGAGTTCTGAGACACCCTGTATACACTCGTTCGCGCGCGAACAAGGCAAAGCATTCGTGAAATTGCCGTACAAATTGCTACTACTGCGAGTAAAATATAAGCCTATCCACGGCTTCTTCCGGTACTTTTCGCTACAGTTTTGCGTGACTAAAAATCGAAGAGAAGAGAAACGCAATTGAACGAGACGATCGAGAATTTCTCCGAATTATTCGAAACAAATAGCGAGGCATCAAAAAAAAGAGAGGCAGGGAAACTAAAATATAACTGCGGGTAAATCGAATCTGCGAGTTATCGCATAATTAAAAACTTGGAAGTGCATGGAAAAATGGGTTTGATAACGTTACGTCGTAGTCGCATAAAAAGAGTGACACGTAAAATGCAAATGACGACGTTGCAAAGCTGTACATATATTCGAGAGACGATAAATACAGAGTGATTTTATTCGAGAGAAGTGTACGCAGCACGTAGTTCGGTTGATCGGTCGCACGACCGGGTAAACCGCTTCCTTCTATAACTTGATTAGAACCTCAGACAGGATCGGTAAAACGGCGAAGCAAAAGGAGCAGCGAACAACACTCGAGATCGCAATATCGTGTCTAACGGCCTTCCGATCGTCGCGGTACCACCCAATATCTCCGCGCCGGGGTCTTTGAGCCGTGACGATCGGCAAACGTTTCGCGTCTCTCACCCCGCGCCCCCGCGACCGATTCGCTCCTGGACCGGACGCAGCAGCGCAACCCGTTTGCGATCACGATGCTGCTCCTGCTTCGCTCCAAAGCCCGATCGTTCGTTTTCTCGATCTCTAATACCGGTGACGACATTAAATTATTGAGACCGAGCATGAAACTTTGTTTAATTGCAAAATCGTCCCAACGATGTGCAATGAAATCGGTAACTTAATGAAGATCGCTAGTCATTGACGCTTCGTAAGGAGATTATGATCTTTCAGTGCCCTCGATTAATAATCTTGGACTATTCCCAATACCCGATTAATCGGTCTACGATCATTTGGGTAATCAGAATTTCATGAAGTACGAACGTAGCAGAAGATTGAAAATAAATCGCCGATAAATTTGGCCGTCCTTCTTTTCACGTATTGGCATGATCTTACTCCAAGAGAAAAAAGAATTTTTAATTTCTCTATTTAAAAATTGCACCAAGATAATTAAATAGTTCATGAATTCCACACATTTCCGACTTTTTTTTCGATGAATTTTTTATTTGCGATTTGTCAAACGTTTTTTACCGCAAACATTTTGATTATTTAGAAGATCTCTATGAAGCGGCAGAGTGTGTTTCCATAAGAAAAAGTGGTCACCACACTTAAAATCTAGATTCAATGTAAAAGGTGTTAAATCGCCATTTTTTTGATACCCTATCTGGTCCACAGGAATAGCAGAGAGAAACGAAAGTCTATATCTGCTGACCATATAATCCTACATTCTCCCTGCGAGATCGTCGAGTGACAATCGTTGAGAGCAACGTGCCGCATAAATGATGGGTCTTTGCTCGACTTCTCTCGGGTGGACGACCAGTCTCGTGAGTTTCGCAACTCGAGAGAGCAAAGCTGAGACAGCATCGTATAGCAAAGATACCTACGTTTGCGATAGGGACACTATCCTCGTCTTTCTCGATTAAGCCCACGTTCTTTTTTTATCTTCTCCGGATATTATAGGCGATTCACGTACGTGCCATTGCTATATATACGTATATATATATTATACATTGGTTACGCCCAAGTGTGTGTGTGTGTGTGTGTGTGTGTGTTACAGTTCTAACGACACTCTGCCAGAGTCTTCGTTTGTCTCTCTCTCTCTTTTCTCTCCCTCACTCTTAAATGTTGATTCTCGATCTCTCTTGTGTCCTCCTCTACATGGTCTACAATTTTGTACCTATACGTATAGAAGCGTCCAGAGTGCATGCGTAAATGTGCGTGTTGGGCTCACAAATACAAGTGTTCATAGTACAGGGCGCGTGGCTGGTCGACAGCAACAGCATTTACTTTCACTCGTAGCCAGAGCCGCATCGTTTCTGTAATGCCCTCACTTATATATGTATATAAGTATATGTTTTGTGTAAGCTCCGATAGAAATGTTTTCGATGGAATTTGAATTAATTTTCGATTTTTAGAAATTTGTATTTCCCTTGCCTATCGAAATTCCGAATTGCCTTGGAAAACAATTTATCGCTTGGAAAATATTACAAATTTCGTAAGTACCAAAAAAAAAGGTGTTGATAATTAAATTAAAATGATAATAAACCCAAATTGTGACAATAGTTCAAATTTCATCAAACAACAAAAATCAAAATCGGTCAATTGATCTTTCGTTTGAACGGTGCCACAAAGATAGTGTAAAAAAGTAAACCTGTCATCATTTTTATAATCTAAAGTCTTTTATGTAAGAAACACTTAGTTTTTATTTTAATTTTAATTACCTACGACTAATTAGTACGCGTTAGAAGTCGTTAAGCGTTGTGATTTGAATTTCAGGGTGACGAAGCGGTGTGAACGCCGCGAAAGATGAGAGGTTCCCTTCTCTCCGGTGTGGTTCGCGCGGACATGGCTCCAGCATCACCTCACTGTCCAGCGAAAAAAAGAGGGTCAGAGAGAGAAAGAGCTTCTGGACTCTGCTGTCTCCGCCTTGGCGTGGTCCGACGGTTGCGGCTCTCAGTGGCGGTGGCCTGAAAGTGCTCTAGTTTTGGTCATCGAGAGTTATATATCTCGAGGGGCGGAGGGGTTGAGCTGGGGGATACATCTTGTCACGGTGCGGAGAGTGCGCGACCGGCCTTCGCGTCTCTGTGCGTGCGTTCGATCTCCCAAGCTCTCGTTTTCCTCTTGTATTACGCTTCAAGATACTCTCGAGACACCCGACGATTTCACCTTCTTCGACATTTTTAGAGACGTTCGACGCACAAACTTGTACTCACATTTATTTATATTTTTAGTTTGGTTATTTATTACTGTTTTTATAAAGTAATTCGATTGAAAAACTAGTATGAAAGTCACTCCTTTTGATATACCATTATATTTCTAAGTCTCGTTCTCGATGATAGTTATATGTAGTCTTGCTTGTCATGCTTACTTCACAACGCTTTTTAACGGGACAGACCTAGTTAGAATTTTCGAAAAATCGATTTTTTTTTTATTTCATTTTCAAAAAGTAGAATCTCTTACGAACATTTTCCGCCCAGGTAAATGTAAATCGGACCATTATTCGCCGAAATACAAGACTTTGTAGCACGTCGTGTCTGAGCCATAGGTAAGCAGGTAGCGGACTTCAAGTGCGTTTTTCTCGAAACCATGTTTTTGAAGTCGGTGATCACTATAGCTCGAGAACGGCTTTACCGATCGGGTTGAAATTTATATCACTTCTTCTATACATGGTAGTCCTCCATATGAACGAAGGATTTTTTTTTTGGATAATTATTTTTATTTTTAATAGCAAAAAATGGAACTGATATTTTGGTCAAAAAAACACTTTTGACTTTTAACGGCCGCCATTTTGTGAAAAATGGAAATTTTTCAAAACCCTTCGTTCAACTGGAGCATTATATCATTAACTAAAAATCCCCTCCGTTTTTTTTGTTTCAGATGAGCCGTTGCAGCGTGAGCTTGATCACCGCAAACCGTGTTTTTTTTTGCAGCGTCCTCGGCAATTGACGGTCACCAGCTTATTTCGATATGTATTGCGTTGAAAAAATTGCAACATATACATTACATATGTATCTTTTAAACGGAAGAACTTTTGTTGTGAATTATTTTATCGTTTGACCAAAAAAAAATCGGAAAAAAGGCCTTTTTTTTGACGTTCCAACTAGGTCTGTCCCGTTAAGTGAAAAAACAAGAAACGAATCCGCCGTGTGCCTTCTGTTTTGAACTCTTGATCAACTTCATATTGTTTTGTTGTGCTGACGCATCAACACGGAAAAAAAAAAAAAAAAAAAAAAAATGTCTTCAAAGAAACGATCAAGATCACCATCAGAATCGAGATCAAGATCAAAAAAGAGTCATCGCAGAGACAAAGATGACAAAAGATTCGACAAATTGCAAAACCAGATATCCGATCTCACAAAAGTGGTGGAGTTGTTCTTAGAGTCTAAAAAAGAAGTTCCAACACAACCAGAAATTGACGATTCTGATATTAAGGAAATTACAGGTAAAGTATATGTATAAATAATAAGGACGATCTCAGTTACTCTATTACTCCACACGAGGTTAGAGAGCTACGAGTCCACACGACTCTAGCAGGGGTTTTGATTGTGAGGTTCAATAAGAACAATGATCACATCATACACAATAAGTGTCCCTTATAGAAAGATTTCTTTATAGTCTCCTTGTTTTTCGTCTTTGTCCTTTCAGCTAAGGATATAGAGGAAAATAATAAGGAAATTATTCCGCAAACGGAAGAAAAAACTGAGCAGACGTTAGAAAGTCACTCAAGAGATATTGTCTTGAGAGCTTTGGGCGTTGATTTGAGTGAATCAAAGTTTAAAGAGACAAAATATCACCCAGAATTAAAAAATACATGGGGTAAATGGGTGAAGCAAGGTCTTCCTCAGAAAAACAAAGGAGAAATCTTGGAACTTTACAATAGAAAAGCAGAGTTGCATGTCGAGGCTCCTAAACTCAATTTGGAAATCGTTCCAATGTTGACTGACATCGCTAAGAAGCGGGACCAGCATTTCGTGGAAACCCAAAACTGCGTAGGCACAGCCTTGACAGCCTTGGGAGCAGCAGTGTCTATGATTATAGATCCTCCAGAAGATGGAATCGATGAAGACATCTTAATCGATTATCTTAGTCATGCTGGTCAAATTATGTCAGACGTATTTTTTCAGCAGTCCGTTGCTCGTAGGTCTTTCATTACACCCCAAATGGATAAAAGTATTAAACCATCTATGGAAGAAATGGTTTCAGATGAATGGTTATATGGAGACAATCTCGTAGACAAAGTAAAAAATGCCAGAGAGATTGAGAAAGCCTGTGCGCAAATTAAGGACAAGTCCAAAAAAGATAATTTCAAGCCTCAGGGAAACTCCAAATACCCGTCTGCAGCGTACAAGCAGACGGGTCAATCACAGAAACGTCGTCCTTTCAAGATAAAGAGGAAACCGTTCCAGAGAACATTTCAAAATTCGTCTCAATACCCATCACAAACACAGTCCAAAACAAATTTTCAGACGATGAACCAGTCGTCGTACAAGAAATAAATAAGGTACAGAAAATAGCAGGTAGATTATTTCAGTTCCGAGAAAAATGGCAAAAAATTACCGATGATAAATTCATATTGAATTGTGTAAGCGGGTATAAAATTCCTTTTATTCAAAAACCGATACAAAAATTTACCCCAAAGAATAAAAAAATTTCTAGCAAAGAGCAAGAAATAATGGAATCAGAAATTAAAAAATTGTTAGAGAAAGATGCAATTGAAGAGTGTCTTCCAAGCAAGGATCAATTTGTTTCTCCTTTTTTCCTCGTCCCCAAACACGACGGGTCTTTTCGATTCATTTTCAATCTGAAAGAATTGAATAAATACATAAATCCTCCACATTTTAAATTGGAAGATATAAAGGTTGCCCTCAGTTTGATTTCTCGAGACGATTTTATGGGTTCATTAGATTTGAAAGATGCCTATTTTGTAGTGCCAATATGTGAGGAACATAAAAAATTTTTGAGATTCAAATTCAAGGACAAATTTTTTCAATTTTGCTGTTTGCCTTTTGGACTGTCAATAAGTCCATATATTTTTACAAAAATTATGAAACCCGTAACGAATATATTAAGAACAAAGGGTATATTCGCAGTGATTTATCTGGACGATTTTCTGTTCATCAGTAATACAAAAAATACATGTGAACGAAACATGAAAGAAGCCATTTGTTTATTGGAGAGTCTTGGTTTCATCATAAATTTTGAAAAAAGTCACTTAATCGCAAATCAAAGTTGTAAATTTTTGGGGTTTATCATTGACTCTGTAAAATTTACTTTGAATCTTCCAGATAAAAAGAAAAATCAGATAGTGAACTTTTGTAGTCACTTTAAAATAGGCAATAGTTACAAACTTCGAGAATTTGCGAAATTTCTTGGAGTTTTAACAGCGGCATGTCCAGCAGTAGCGTATGGTCTAATTCATACCAAGAAATTAGAACGAGAAAAATTTTTAGCTCTAAAATTAAATGGAGGAGATTATGAAGGACGTTTTTTCATAAAGGAAAAATTGCGAGACGACATTGATTGGTGGAAAAATAATGCGCTGATTGGATCAAATCCTATCAGAATTCAAAATTTTATACGCGAAATTTTCTCTGACTCATCGTTAACGGGCTGGGGTTCATTTTATGATGGGCAAAGTACTTTTGGTTTTTGGAATGTAGAAGAAGGCAGGAAACACATCAATTTTCTTGAATTACAGGCAGCCTTTTTTGCTCTAAAGTGCTTTGCCTCTGATTTATTTGATTGCGAAGTGTTACTTCGATTGGATAATACCACAGCTATTGCTTATATAAACAAAGCTGGTGGAATTCAATATCCACTTCTCAGTGAACTTTCACAGAAAATATGGAAGTGGTGTGAAGACAGAAAAATTTGGATAAAAGCTTCTTACATTCGATCAGCCGATAATGTAGAGGCAGACGCAGCTTCTCGATACACGAATATTGATACAGAGTGGGAACTCGCTCCTGATGTTTTCACAAAAATCAAAAAGAAGTTTGGTTCTTTCTCGGTTGATTTATTTGCAAGTAGACTCAACAGAAAATGTCTCAGATACTTTTCACGATTACCTGATCCAGAAGCAGAAGCTGTGGACGCCTTCACAAGATCGTGGTACAAAGAAAAATTCTATGGTTTCCCTCCTTTTTCTGTAATTCTAAAGACTCTTCGAAAAATCATAAATGATAAAACAGAAGGAGTATTAGTGGTACCATTTTGGCCCACGCAACCGTGGTATCCTCGCTATACATCACTTCTCAGTGAACCACCCATCATATTCAATCCTAACCCGTCTCTTCTAATTTCTCCGTTCAGGCAAACTCACCCATTGTCATCCCACCTTTCCCTGGTGGTAGGCAAATTATCCGCACAGCTTTCTTGAGGAGAGGAATACATGAGGAGTCAGTGGGAACTATGATAAATTCAATCGCTACATCAACCCTTAAACAATACGAAAGTGCGTAAAAAGCATGGTGGAACTACGTCCATATAAACAAGCTGGATATGTTCAATGCTAAATCACCAGATATTATCAATTTCCTAAATAAAAAATTTCAAAGTGAGGTAGGTCATGGCACAGTAAACACCTTTCGTTCTGCTATTTCTCTCATTTCGGGTTCTGATATACACAGGGATGGATTAATTTCTCGATTTTTGAAGGGTGTTTTTAGAGAAAAACCAAGTAAACCCAGATATTCTACCACCTGGGATGTCACTCCAGTGTTAAACCACCTTGAGAAAATTGGTCCACTCAGTCAGTTAAAACTGAAAGAACTAGCAGAGAAAGTATCGTGTCTCATGGCTTTAGCGACAGCTCAAAGGTTACAAACTCTATCAAAAATTGATATAGATAATATCACATTTAATTCGAATAATTTAAGTATCAAAATAACAGAGAATATAAAAACATCAAAACCGGGGTCTTTTCAACCGGATTTGATATTACCCTTTTTTAAAAACAGACCGGGGTTATGCGTAGCATCTGCGGTCATAGAATATTTAAATGTTACGAAGCAGTTAAGAAGTGAAAAATCAAAAAGATTGTTCATCACATCTGTAAAGCCGTATGGCCCAGCTTCATCACAAACTATTGGCCATTGGGTGAAATCTGTTCTGTCTAAAGCTGGTATCGATACTAATCAATTTACCGCATATAGTACTAGACATGCAGCAGTGTCTGCTGCTTATAGTCGCGGAATAGATGTATCTACTATCAGACGAAGTGCTGGATGGGCTCCAGGGTCTGACACATTTTTCAAATTTTATAATAGACCCATTCAGTCTCCAAATGATCAATTTGTTCGAACTGTTTTCCAACAATTGTAAGTTGTTCTTATTTTCACTATGTTCATGATATAATGTATTTAAAAATAAAGTGGAAAAAATTATCACAATAAAAAAGAACTCTGAAGAACTACATATAACTATCATCGAGAACGAGACTTAGAAATATAATTTGAAGATCGAACGAGCCCGCCGAAGGCGGGCGAAGTTCGATCGAAATTATATGAGAAGTCTCGTTCGAAGATGATAGTTCCCCACCCCTGTTGATCCCTTACAATTTCTCCCTCTATCATCTTCATTGATTGTGTGATAATTTCTCATTCGCACAAAAAACAATATGAAGTTGATCAAGAGTTCAAAACAGAAGGCACACGGCGGATTCGTTTCTTGTTTTTTCACTTAAAAAGCGTTGTGAAGTAAGCATGACAAGCAAGACTACATATAACTATCATCTTCGAACGAGACTTCTCATATAATTTCGATCGAACTTTTTTCTGTTCGAATGGTGGGTGTCTCTTTGTAAATTTTGATAACATCAGTCTCCGAATTAATTCTCAATTAATAATACAAAGAAGCATTCTCAGTTTCCATTCGTCAAAAAAGTGGCAATGGAACCCCTATTGACCTGACTCATGCGTCCGTTTGTCTATCTGTCATAGGCTTCTAACTTTCAAAAGGTTATTATTCGTATCAAGTTTCAATTTTATACAAAGATAGAGATTTGTAACGCACGCCAATGTTCTGAAGTCATTTTCAAAATTAGTTAAAAATTGCACCTGATTGCAGCCTGAGATAACAAGGAAATTTAGAGAAAAAAAAGGATATGACTACATCATTGAAAACATCCCGATAAGTAGATTTTAATAATATTTTTATCTTATTCTTCGATTACAGGAAATTCGTCATGGTTTTGCAATTCCGTGAAAAAGTCTTAATTTTTCACGCTTGAAGACAAATTTTAAACTATTTTTTTTTAGAACCAAAAAATTCGCTACCGCAGTATAAAATTATGGTTTTCGAAAGTAAATCATTCTTGAAAAATATTTTAGAATATCACGAAACTTCCGTGGTAGTGAGAAAAAACGATTAAAAAGTATTCGTTAGGAAATGATAAAAATTCTCTGCAGAACATCGACACTCCATTAATTTTCGCGTGACTCTCGAAAGGAAGACGGGATTTTTGATGTTGCAATGGTGTAAGCGTTGCTCCGCTGTCCGAGTCCCATGTAACGTTGACGTTGATCACTTAATTCATTTTAACGTATGTTTGGACTTTCCATCGCTCAAGCTCGTGTGTACAATGAAAACGATAATGACGTGTAGCATTTTGCTTCTGTTGATGACTTTTGCTGATCGGTATTCGATGATGCTCTAGTTTCGAAAAATAACTTGTTTTTCGATCCTTTTTTTTCTAAGATGCTTGAATTATTACTCGAACGTATATATTCTCTATGTGTGCTTATTGTAAATATACTTGTGTATACTGTTGCGAATCGAGAAAGTGAGAGAATCGATCTCCTTCATGTCGATATATACATGTATATACTTATATGTAATTGGGTGTCCGATACAGCAGCCTCACCGTTCGAAGAGATCGATTACATCGTTAGCGCGTTCCAGGTGGAAAATGAATTTCGTATACCATACATGAAGCCCCACAGGCCACAAAGAATAGTTATGTACTCGGCAAACGAGATACTTCAACCAGACCCGCCTGCCTCTATGGAAAATACATTTGGCTTTTGAACCAGGCTTTGCTTTTGCCTGTCTGGCGATTTCGCGAGTACATATATACATCATGGGATTATTGTGAGCCCAAATGATACGAGTTTTACTATATAAAGTCATGTGGAACAAGGCTTTCAGCGACGAGAAACGAAACTCTACCGGTGTGGCCTCATACTCTCATGAATTTTCTGACGAGACAATTTTTTCTTTTCTGTTTTTTTTGTTGTCAATCTTTCACGCGTAACTCTCTTTGTAAAGCGTTTAGATCGTGTCGGAAATCACCGACACAGAAGTAGAGAGGCGTGAGACGATTTTTCTTTTCAACGATTCGTGACACAAATATTTATTCCTTGATTCAATTATTTCCTTTTCTTATTAACATTATTTTGTAATTTAATAATTTTTGGTTTTAATTATTTCGAATGAATCGCTAAGGAATAATATGACGTAGTTTAGTCTTTTAAAGTCGTGTATTTCGTTAAAATTTGTTAATGCTTCTGTAGATATTATGGCATTTGAATTTTTTGAATTTGACGATTGTTGACAGGCCTCTTAAACAGCGATAGTATTATCCTCGAAATTATAATCTTATTCAATCATTATGTTATTCCTTTCTCCTTCAGACATTCGTCAATCTTATCGTCTTTAGTTCCTCCATGAATAACGACATTCCATTCGATCTAAATAAATGAAGTTCGAGTCAAGTCAAATTCGTTAGAATTAAACTCCATACATTCCAAGGTATTTAACCAATTGAATTTTCACAGCAGGTGTTCCGAGTACTCATTAACTAGCAATAATTATTATTTCAATGATATAAACGTTCCTTTCATTACGAAAAATCAATTTTTCGCTTTTAAAGTTTTCACCCATCGAAAACGAACATTTGAATCGATTTTATACACTATTAACATCCACACACATATTATACATTCCTAATAAACCCATCTAAGCATTGAATCTCTCCGTAAAATACGGAATTCACTCATAAATCGTTTCTGTCATTTGTTTTATCAATTATCTGTCGTACGTAGTATCAATCTGATCTCAAATTAATATCACGATATTTTTATTCAATCAATAATTTTTGAAATAGCATTTTTCGATATTCGTACATTGAATAAAAAGTTAAAACAATTGATTATAAATGAATAAACGAATTATGGGGAATTTATCGGTATTTGAAAGATTCGTTATCAGGCACAGCTGGATGAAAAAGCAACGTATCGGCTAGAATCGTGCGGCGCTCCTTGAGTCGTCTAGTGGGCATCCAGAGGGCGGGGTGCTCCAGAGAAAGCTTCAACGCTCGCTACCATCAAAGTATCCTAGATGTATATATCCAGCTCGATCGTACATACATAAATGTACATTTACTTTATATATATCGAGCAATCTAGTCTGTATAGTGATATAGAGATACATGTATTGGATCTCCCGAGAGCGAACACACGCTTTGCTTCATTTTGCCCTGAAACACATTCGCCTCATGCCACTGCGAGGCGTGTGCCGTTTTTTCCTAACATACAGGACTCGGGAGTGCGCGCGAGCCTCGCACACAATTCTGCTCATATACATAATACGGTACATATATACACTTACTTTTTTACGTATATGTATGAGTAGTGTATGCAAGATGTATGTGTTGATTCGACCCCGGCTTTGCCAATAAAAAGTTCGATCCTATATCCTTCGGGATATATATGTATATATATTTGTATGGATACAAGTACGAAACACACCGCCTTCGATAACGACGCAACATACGCTGTATCTTTACTCGCTTAAATGTCATTATAGATATAGATATATGGAACACTCTGTGTGGTATTTATGTAGCTCGATATAGTCGAGTATACGTGTGCCTAATGGTGGTGATTCGATGCCGAATGTAATGAAACGTTTTGATTGTTTGATAACGCTGCATTGCGGAATCAGAGAAAAATTGATTGTTTTAGTAGATTTGTTTTCAGGGATTAGGTCGTTTTCACATTACGGAATTCAAGTATGTTTGTTCTTGTCCATTCGGTATTAACATTGTTAGGCGTAGAGGATTTTTATCCTCAATGCGAAAAAAATGAACAATTGACTTCAATGAAAAGAGTTTAGTAACTTTATGAATTTTTAAATTTATTCAATCGTGGCGTTCGAGAATCCCATTGCATCGCTCTATTTTGACGAATTTCGGTACTTTGGAATCGCCAATTATGTTTAAATTCTCAACCATCTTTGAGATGTAACCAACAATAATTTAACTTAATAATAATGCCAAAAAGTTATTGAAACATTGAAACTCTTGATAGGTACGCTCGTTTTTTCCTACCCTCGACAGACACATTGGTCCGAGCAAGTTCTCAGCACAATCATGGCGCTCTAAATAATCGTAGAAGGAAACAGTTTTCCTCAAACTATTGCTGTGATTCTTCAATTTCGAAAATACTACTTTTATTTTCAATTATTTCATTTTCGTCGAAAATATTCAGGTACAAACGCGGAAATGTGAATCAAATTCCACAGATTCTGGTCGTCTCAATTAGATCGAGACGGAATGATGATGATGACGGAATGAACGAGATAGGTATAATGAGATTCATTTTTTCTTCGCATATGAACTGAGTCCGCTCTAAATCCGCCTTGAAAGGAATCATATTGCAGCTTAAAAACCTTCCACTTTCACGTTCGATTAAGCGAATCATTTAAATAAACAAGACGTACAAATATTTATATTTTCAAATTATCTTAAAAATTGCTTAAAATATTCTTTATGAAATGTAACCTAAAAAGGTTTTCATTGTTCAGCAGCATATTAATTTTTAAAAATTGGTGTAGAATATTTGAAAAATTTTCGGAGGACCGAGATTGGTTCGTTGCTTGATTAAGAAACCAAGCAATTTTAGAAAGCAATTTAATCAAACATATACCAATCTAATTCGTATTAGAACCATACTAACTGGATATTCTCCATCAAATATCCGATATACAAATATACACCTTTTTGCATGGTGTAAAATGTGTAAATAATATATAGCAAATTCGTTATCTCGTCTGAATGAACTTTTCGCCCTTTTTCGTCGCCACTGATAAAAAGCCTCGAGACTAGATTGTATGTACAAGTCGTGGTGAAAGTTGCGACGACAGAAGCAGGATTTGCATGGGATTATATGATCTTTCGTTAGCCAAGTTTCGCCCGGCTGGTTGATTAATACCGTGATAACAAACGGTCCGGCGAGGAAGGCAGTTGAGCGAGCTGCAGGTATTCATCTCTTATCGTCGACGCCGGACGGCTTGCAAATTTTGCTCGTGCTCCAAAAGAGCTCCTCGACTAATATATTTTCTTTGCACCACATTTGTCTGACAATGTATAACAAGAAAGAAAAGAAAACCTCAGAAGAATATAAAAAATGTAAGAACTATCGTTCCAGCATCGCTGTGTTTGTTCGTAGGACTCTCTCGTTGCGGTTGTCACGTGCGCTGTAAGATCTGGTTCAAAGATGCTGCGCGATCTCTCGCAGGGAGAGATGAAAGCGAAGAGACTAGAGAGAGAGAGAGAGAGAGAGAGAGAGAGAGAGAGAGAGAGAGAGAGAGACTCTCTTTCCTGCGTCCGGCAATGGACGCTGGTACCAATGAGGAATTAAAAGTCAGAACAAAAAGAGAAAAAGTAAACTTGAGCTCGGAATACGTGTATAGGCGCGGATACATCGACCTCGAAAGTATCGAGAGTGAAGTACGCGAGATTAATACCCTCGCGCTTCAACGTAGGCGCATAAAACGTTCACAATATATATCTATGTAAACTAATAGAAAGAGCTCTGATACATGCATCTATGCCCAGAGCCCATGAGAGGCATTGACGTCCTTTTTTCGTCTCATTTATCTCTCCGATATTCGTATATACTCTACTAAACGAAATATCGATAATTATCGGTAATGATAATCTTGGGGATTCCCGCATCACGGAAGCGATATCGAATGTGCATGGGCAAAAACACATTTAAGCTATTGGATGCGGCCTTAAGACCACACACTCACATGTAAGTACTGATCTAAGTACGTGGTGAGTGTTCGCGTGGCGGGTGGACGGGCGGGCGGCAGTCCGCGACCCACATCCCGGACTCCGGAGATAAAGTGCTCCCAGCATCATGCCGAGAGTCCGCTCCCTGCTCTCGGCTATCTTGCCAGCGGTTCTCAACGTAACTCCACCTTTAAATCACTCAACATGCAAATCTATCTTTCAGTCGTCATTTTTGACCGAAATACATGGCAAGAATTATGAAGTCAATTTTACGCAAATATTCACGATCAATATTAATGTGGAATACATTTTGGAACGTGGGCGCAAGAGTAAAAATACTAAACCAAAGAATTTAAATAACAATTTGGAAATACAAAGAATCGAATTGAATACATTATTTTATTGAATTAACAATATTTTTTTTACTACTAATTATTATTTTTATTCAAATTGAATGCTTGTTATTTTTCGATTAATTTTAAGTAAATTGATTACTAATTATAAACTTTCAGTTTGAGACTTATATGAATACAAATGCGATATTTTATTTTTACGTTATGCACGGATAATCGCGGTAAAATAATTTTATTATGATGTACGATAAAAATATTTAAACACTTATTAAAATTTTCATTAAAAATATCCGTTCTCTCAAAATTACTTAAAAATATAGTGAAATAATTACCTACAGGGTAAAATTTAATCTGTACCACGCAATGTTGTAAATCATGTTTGAAATATTTTATTGAAAATCAGTACAAACAATATCTGATGCTAAAGCACGACAACTTAAAAAGTTCAAGAATAGTCTTGACAATTTCACGTTCTTTGTTAGTTACTGCGTTTTGTAATTGTGTTTAAAATGATCCTCAATATGTTTCATCGATGTAAAATATCGATCGAAATCGAAAGTCACTCCGAGTGCTAGGCGATGTCCACTCGCAATGTATCGGAGGCCCGAAGCTATATGTTAACCTGCCACTTAGATTAGGAATCAAGAGGCCATTTATAACGAAAATAAATGCTAATCCAAGTCGATATAATTGCTTCATAAAGATCATCGCCCATAATATTTTCCCAATCAATTACGAATACATAATCAGGGAACCTGATTATATACGGGAGTGTATACGTAAATATATGAATATAGGTAGAAACAGCGAGAAAGTCTATTGTAAGATGTCCGATATAGAAATTGTAACCCTCTGCAAATATCCCTATCCCTACTAATATTATAAATGTGAAAGTGTGTTTGTTAGTTTGTCCTTCTTTCCCGCAGTAACGGAGCAATGGATCGACGTGATTTTTTGCATAGAGATAGTTTATGGGCCGGAGAGTGACATAGGCTACTTTTTATCCCGGAAAAATGCACAGTTCCTGTGGGATAGATCTAGAGCGTAATTCTGTTATTACCGCTTCATGCAAAAACGGCGGAACGGATTTTGATGAAATTTGGTATGAAGGTATCTTAAGTCTTGGAATAATACACAGGATACTTTTTATCCCGGCATAGTATAGCTTAGGCCATTGTATTAAGTAAGTGTAATAAGTAAGAATAATAAGTGCTGAATAGTACACCGGAAACGTACATGTTTCCGGGATAAAAAAAGTTTTATGTATGTTGATCCATGTTAAAACCAATTTATAAATCAAATTTCATCAAAATTCGATAACCGTTACGAAGTTTAGTATTAATATTAGTATTAATGTTTAGCATGCATGATGTCATCATTTTATGCATACCTACCTATAGATATAGTACACACGCACACACACCCAAACACGAAATTTGATTAACCCGTCAGCAGGCGCGCTATGAGACTTTTTCTCACACTTATATTAAAACGATGATTACTCGAAAATTTCAAATGGCATAAGCATTTGAAATTTTTTCTATCTTTATCAAATTTATTCTTCTGTATGATAGAAGTGTTAAAAAAATTTTTTGAATTTTTGTTTTTGAATTTTTGTAAATATTATTTTTTGGTTTTTGTGTTAATTATCGTTGTATTTATGGTTTTTTTTTAAATAAAAATGTTTAATAGCCACAATCACTGTAGCGAAATTGTTTTCAAGTTCTTATTTATCAAATTAAGCACTTGAAGCTATACATGTGAGAAAATCTCTCATCGCGCGCCCAATGTTTAAAGTGTACGTAGCGCGCCTGCTGACGGGTTAAAATTCGTTCAGGCGTTACAAATTTGGGCTAAGTTTGAATCCCACTGGAACTATACATTTTGACGGGACAAAAAGCATCTTAGGGGTCGTTTCGACATTAAACCAATCCGCAAACCAAATTTTATTCAGATCGATTTACCAATTACAGAGTTAGTTTTAATTATTATCCCACAGCAACTGTGCATTCTTCCGGGATAAAAAGTATCCTATGTGCTATTCCAAGACTTAAGACACCTTCATACCAAATTTCATCAAAATCCGTTCAACCGTTTTAGCATGAAATGGTAATTACAGAATTACGCTCCAGATCTATACCACAGGAACCGTGCATTTTTTCGGGATAAAAAGTATCCTGTGTGTTATTCCAAGACCTAAGACACCTTCATACCAAATGTAATCAAAATCCGTTCAGCCGTTTTAGCATGAAGAGATAATTCCAGAATTACGCTCCAGATCTATCCCACAGGAATCGTCCATTTTTCCGGGATAAAAAGTAGCCTATGTCACTCTCCGGCCCATAAACTATCTGTATGCAAAAAATCACGTCGATCCGTTGCTTCGTTACTGCGTGAAAGAAGAACAAACCACCAAACCAACAAACCAACAAACACACTTTCGCATTTATAATATTATAGTAGGGATAGGGATTACTTTATACTACTTCGCTACAATGTTTGGGGTACACCAAGTATCAACATTAATACATTCTGCTTACAAATCATTGTCCCTTGACGTTTTCTTACATATTGCCGCTGATCTTTGATATAAGAGGTACGGTTGCTTCGCACCATTATCTACAAAGATAGAGAGAGAGAGAAAAACACAATGATAATGATACATTTTTTTAAAGTCCTGGAAAAATCTGGAACAAATGTGGAATTTCAAAAGTTCAACAATATTTTTAAAGGATTACTTAAGGAGGTTGTATCGTTTCTCATGTAAAAATTATTTTCCATCTTTACACAATAAAATTTTGTAAATAGAAAGCTTAAGACAGTATTAAACTTCTGGCGGAATATGTCGATGATTCATCGTCTCAAAATTGAGATATTTATTGTTGAAGTTCGCAATTTTTTGAAAGCTTCCATAAGAGCCCATGTTAAACTTGTCATTTTCAACAATGAATATCTCGATTACCAGGCGGTGAAACCTCTCCAAATTTTTCACACATAATTAAATTCGAGAAAATGACTTTCAGTTTTTACCCCCACCACCGAAAGTTACTTTATTCTGTCGTCTGCTGGCCCGACTTTAGTCGGGCCAGCAGACGACAGATCTGTCAAATGTACTTGTCCCGAGACTCTACCGAGTCATTTGATGCTGTTCAAGAAGATTCACGCCAAATTTCAATACATTAACTTGGAATAATCAAATATAATGTATTTTTCGTATGATGTCATATAAATATCGATACAACCTCCTTAACATAGAAAGATGACGAAGAAGAGATAAAGAGAATTACTCTCTCTCTCTCCCTCTCTCCCTCTTCCTCCACCCCCTCTCTCCCCCCCCCCCCCTCTCACCCTCTCTCTCTCCCCTTTCGCCTCCCCTCACTCTCTCTCTCCCTCTCCCCCCTATATCTCTCTCTTCCTCACCCCCTCTCGCCCCTCACCCTCGCGCTCCTCCTCTCGCCCCTGTCCCTCTCTCGCCCCCTGCCCCTCTCTCACCCTCTCTCTCCCTCCTCCACCTCTCCTTCACCCCCTCTCCCCCCCTCTCTCTCGTATTGACCTTGACCGTCAATGTGTAGACCTCCACCTCCATCTCCACCTCAAACTTCACTTTGACCTCCATCTTAATCTTTGTCTGCATCTTCATCTTTGAAACCTTCGAAAGAGGAGACTTACTAGATAACTGTGTGATGACGTGAGGGTAGACAAATGTAGACTTTGTCGCAAAGGACGTATATCTGAAGTAAATAAACATAACTTAGGTTCTTATGTCTCTAAGAAATGTCATCGTAATGAAAGTTTTCAAACTAATCAAATTTGTTACGCAATGTCGCAATATCTTCGGATTGCGTGGACCACACGACTTTTTACAAAAAGCACTTGGTAGAAAAAAAAACTTGCATTGGTAACCTGCTCTTAGTTTCTATAACTCCATCCGTTGCTGCGTGAGAGGACTTTTTCAATTTCAAAAAGTTTGAAAAACCACATATTATTGTATATAAGAGTGCGGTAGCGCTCGACGAAAATATTGTGCTTACACTTTTCCTTCAAAATTTTTTTTTCTTTTTAATACTTGGCGTCGAGTCGCTACCGCGTCTCTTGATATTTAGATCCTACGGGTTTTGCTCGAACTCGCTCGTTTGCTCTAAACTACGGTCCACTTCCTCGCTGATTTTTGTGCGTCTCTGTTCTAGTCATCGTACTCGACTGTGCATTTTCCCCTCTACCTATACGTAAACATACATACATATGTTCATATATATATAACCCCGCGAATCGACTCCATCCAAGTTTTCCACTCCTGTTTATTTTATCTTTACTGTCCACCCGTATGCGTGAATAAAGTGCACCAGATCCAGACTCGTAAACTCAGGTTTACTCACTCGTATGGGTGAAGCGGCTATCGACTATCTCATCGCATCTACGCCTCAGATTACGCCTCCGACGTCGGGGTGGCGCGGACGAGTGATTTCTCGATACTTCGCCCTATATATAGTAGAAAACTTCTTTTTTTAAAATCGTTTGATAATTATTTAAAATGGAACGTCTCTAACTTTCAAGATTTTTACTTACGATCTATGCTGAATATCCTACTTTTAAAGCATCAAAACCTCTACGGGATTTCGATCTTTATTTGCGTAAGTTGAGGAATTTCACCACGACAGAGGATCGATGTGAATTTTAAATAAAAATGAAATTGGAAAGTTTGTATATAAATTTTTGATAGAAAAAATTAAATTTTTCGTACAGAACACTTTTTCCTCTATCAAATGTAGTGGATACTCGTAACGTTCTTTTAATAAAACTATTCGTTTTTAGAATACTTTTGGGCTTCTCCTGACAGGATCCTACGAAATATATGAAACTTTTATTCAGTATCTGCTAATTTATAAGGATGACTGAGGCAAAACGGGGCAAAGCGAGACAGAGCGGGGCTCCTTCAAGAGATGATAAAATTTTGTTTTTTGTTCCAACCCATTAAGCATTAAGCGTATTAAAAACTTCAAAAATACGAAAATTTTCTTGTTTCGTAAAATATTTATAATACATGTCAAGAATATGCCTATAATTTTTTTAAGCTAAATTCAAAATGCTTCTAACATCGTAAAAGTTACCTATATGCTCTTGGTGCACACTTTATTTCAATCTGTACAGAACTGTATTTTAAAAATTGGCGTATAATTATTATTATATTATAACCGATATCTCTAAAAATATGTGATCGATCTCGTTCAAATTTTATTCATATTTGAATAACAATGTCTAACTCTAAATGAATCTATGAGTTTGTAAAAATCGATGTATAAAAGTATTTTTTCATTGCAAAATAATGAAAACAATTTTTGTAAAAATCAAACATTTTTTTCAAGGGGCTCCATTTATGGTATAATCAATTCTTTTTTCACTTTTTGAGGTTCATTGACAATGTATGAATGTTTATAATAATAAAAAAATTAGTTGGTTTCTACCAGGTCAGTACAACAGAGGCTGAATGATACGCTATTTTTGAACTCGCATCATGATGTTCCGGAAAAACCGCGTCATCGCTCTGCCATTATGTAAAAAATTGTAAAATTGTAAAATCATAAAAATTGACTTATTTTAACCGGTCTAAAGGTATTGCCCCCCTTAATTGTGTGCCCACCATATGCAGCTGTCGTCACTGAATCAAAAATCTAGTGGATTCAGATTACATTTAATCAGACCTCGAGTGTCTGATTTTTCACCATTTACGTCGATAGAGTTTGCAGAAGATCGACCTTTGCTTTGACTTTAGATTTTTAGATTTACTTGTGTTATTAAATTTGTTTTTGCGTTTTATAATTCATCACGATATTGTAAACTTGTGATGATCATAGTCTTACCTCTACGTTTGCTGTTCTTTCGCGAAATATTTTCGTCGATGAATGACAACGGATGGATGACCAAAAATAATTTATTTTTCATAAAATTGAAAAAAATGCAGTAAATCTTTAAATTATACGGAAAGAGAAATTGACACGTTTATTAAAATGACTCAAAATACTGTATGTGCTTAAGGAAGTTGTATCGATATTTATATGACATCATACGAAAAATACATTATATTTGATTATTCCAAGTTAATGTATTGAAATTTGGCGTGAATCTTCTTGAACAGCCTTTAATTATGTGTGAAAAATTTGGAGAGGTTTCACCGTCTAGTAATCGAGATATTCATTGTTGAAAATGACAAGTTTAAAATGAGCTCTTATGGAAGCTTTCAAAAAATTGCGAAATTCAGCAATAAATATCTCAATTTTGAGACGATGAATCATCGGCATATTCCGCCAGAAGTTTAATACCATATTAAGCTTTCTATTTACAAAATTTTATTGTGTAAAGTTGGAAAATAATTTTTACATGAGAAACGCTATAACCTCCTTAAGTACGCCGCCTGCCCTGCCGGTCTCCTCTATATGTTTTATAAAATAAAAAGTGTTCATTTTATTATATTTTCTTTCATATAGTCGTACTCATTGTTTGTCTTCAAGTCCTGTATTGACATGGCAAATGCATAGGTTAGCAATCAGTGCAATTTTCCTTTTCAGCGGTTTTGTGAGCATAATTGAGGAGAATGGACGAGAAAACTCGTCTCCTGTATCAAATTAACACGTTCGCTCTCGGCTTGCGAGGAAGAGTTGTATCGAGTTTACACGCGTGGTCCTTGTATATAGACGAAGCGCCCACTTATGGAACTTGGCTGCTCTGCAACAGTACTTTGCTTCTTGCCTGTTTGGATCGATGCTCTGCTGGACCACAGAGAAGTATACGAACGATCCAGTTCAGAATCCGCTTTATGTTCGAGCTCCAAGCAAAGCTGCTCGACATGAACATCAAGAATACACCCGCGGAGAGACAACACCATTGGCAAGCTTAGCGCTCTGCATTAGAGAGATCGGTACCTTCCGGGATTACTATATATTCTTACGCTGAATGCGGAACGCACGGAAGTAAAATAAGACGCACGATCGCGTCTTTCTCACAGGACCCACCGGGAATAGAATTTTCTCCTCTCCGCTACTTTGCAGCTGCTCTATATTTTAATCCCGTATCTCTTACGTATCTTTTCCGCGTATACGGATGTTTCGAACATGCATCTTCCCGATCGATGTATTTTTTCACTACACTAATGTTGAGTTTAGCTCTCAAACGCTAGTCCTGAGAGACTCATCCGGAAGCATGATTTTCTTTATTTGTATTTTTTTTTAAATATTACTACCTTAGAAGATAATTGCTATAATATATTTTCTTTTCTTAGGGTCTGGCGTATCTATTGATAAAAACATTTAAAATGGGGAATTGTATGCGGTGGAAGCGGCGAAGACAAACGTAGAACCATGAAAAAATATTCACAGGGAATTTTGTGCTAAGTCGCGCAGGTTTCAGACGCATAATTCTGGGTTCAAATTCACGAGCTTTTATATATTTTCGTTTGGAAACTCGTAGATCGAATTTAGAGAAAAATGAGAAAAAAATATGAAGCAGACGTAGTAAAATGTTGATAATAATTTCATTAGATATGGGCGGTTTTATTTACCTACACATATTTAGGAAAATGTTGCTTAAGCTGACACAAGATTTTCCGTATAAACTTAGTTCATAGCTAGCGCTACTCTCTCGTGATCCAAATAGAGAATTAAGACATGCATGTGTACAGGAGCCCGATTTCCAAGTGTATTATTTATCATAGGCGTTTTAATTGGTTCACGACTGGAGAGTTATACAGGCATGAATCTTTTACGCCTCTTTTTCTCGTTTTCTTCACTCTGACAGTATATTAATATTTATCGGACGTTCGGGCACTCTCGTCTCGTATCGAAAGTGCCCGCACGTCGTCTTTCAAATACCTTAAATCAACGTGCTCTCTATTTTCTTTGACTCGTTTCGCTTTCAGCGCTCTGCTCCTCGTATGGAAGGAAATGAAAAATACGTGCGGAAACGTCAGAATCCATCGAATTGAGAATCTTGATTTCACGAGAGTCTATTGCAATCTAGTATATTTATCGTTTAGATAGCATCAAAAAAAATAAAGGATAAAAAAAGCAATTCATGCACTGATCAAAAAATGTAAAATAAAAATAAAAATAAAATCTGTTTGAATTAATTTCTTTATTGTTCTTCTTTTCCTAATCGCATTGAGAACATTAGCTTACAAGCATATTACGAAGATTCATGTGAGGAAAAGAAATTCTTTAATTAGAGCAAAACGTGGCGAGTTGAAAAAAAACATCGCAAACATTATCAGCTGGTATTTAAAGTATAAAAATCACAAGCACAATTAGTCTGAGATTCGAACGATTCTTTGTCGTCGTAACAAGCGTTAACACTCGGAGCAAATCAAGGGAACGACATTGAGAACATTGCTCCGAGGGTCGTCAACTTCATTGGTGTTGTTTCTTGAGATGCCAAGGGGTATATCCATCCATTTTGGAAAGTGGAAAGAAAAATAGTCCAATGCATCTTCGCAAAGGAGTGCACGGAGGGTGAACGGCTGACAGGAAAGAAACAACAAAACATTCGTGTATGTACTCGACACAGTTTATTAATCCGCTCGGAGCATATGTGTGCTCGAGGATCAAGAGATCGTTCGAAAATAAATGGAAATTTACGATTATATTCGTCGAAAGTAATATTACACTCGGAACAGAGAGGAAAAGGAAGAAAAGAAAGACGCAAGAAAGAGAGAGAGAGAGAGAGAGAGAGAGAGAGAGAGAGAGAGAGAGGGAGAGGGAGAGAGAGAGAGAGAGAAGTGCCAGTAAAGAGGGTTTGTATTCCTTCGGGCTTATTCACTCTGGACCGCCAGGTATATTCCACATAATTTATAAGCCAGTGATACTCGAGCAAAACCAATTGAAGTATTACTCCGTAGCACGCGTTCATTTGCACTCTCATTTATTCGAAAGAGCCGCGGGAGGATCAGAGCTCGCGCGACACGTGCCCGTTCACCAGAGTTCGTTTCCTCGCATCTTACACCGAGAAACCACTCTTCTCGTCCGTCCAGTCTCTACATACGTGTTCCAGTAAAAGTATCAGTCATACAGTCTACCATAGTGGAGCAAATCTGGTGGCCAGTACAGCTGAAAGCTTCCGGGGCTGTGGCACATATATTGGTGATTCTACCTCGAGTCTGTCCACTTCGATTGAACAAAATGTTTCAATAGCTTATTAAAACCTCGTTAACTCAGATTTTCGATTTCAATACATAGATGATGGACACATAAAATAAAAAAAATAATATATAACCCGAAATGTGATGATAAAATGCAACACAATGTGTTTATTATAAATTATTTCGTTTATACGATTGGCCATTTAGAATAATAAGTTTCAACAAATTCATAACATAAGAATACTGTCAAAGAAAAAAAAAATTCTATGTTAATAATAATCGTACAGACCAATTTTTGTAAACACCGTAAAGCTAAACATTTTGAAAATTGTCGAATAATTTGAGGACTCTCTTAGCAATTTTAATAGATCGAACGTTATAAAAATAACGAATTGCATAGTTCAAGGAACGTGAAAATCCCCATATATTTATGTACTGAATTTGTTGTTTTTCAAGTTGTGAGTGCGGTGTGTATGCACACTCAAACTGTATGTATGTATGCACGGAAGTAGTACAAGTCATGTGTTCAACGGTCTTCGGTTCCAGAACCATCCATCTTCTATGTCGAGCGTCTCGCACGCGCACGGCTCGCACTTTATAGCATTTATGTATGTACTGGAATATCGGTATATAGCACATATCATATGTATACACGCAGAAATATGTATATGAGAGAAACTATAACTCCCAGATATAACGCTCGTAGCGACAACCCCTTTGAATATCTCGAGCACGCATCTCGCTATACGCAGACGCCGAAAAAAAGAACCACAAATTAGAAACTTGTGCATTGCTTCCTGATTATTTTGTCTCGATCTAAAAGCTCTCTCTTTGATGTCTATTTTTTAATTTTAACTCCTTTTCAGAAAAAACATTTTTCAATGATATGAAATCGAGTATATATACTCGACTTCGAATCCTTCGATTCGAAAATGGTGCAAAATTGTTTATCCTATTTACAGGATGAACAATTTTGCAACATTTTATTACTATTTTATAAAATCACGATCAAAAATACACGCATGTGCTCGAATTAACGTTCGATTATACGCTTTTTCGGCATCAATTTAATGCAGTATTTTAAGGCATCTTCTCACTTTAAACGCCTCAAAAATAGGCTGTTTTTGCGATTTTTTTTCGAGGATTTTTGCTTAAAATTATGGGATAAAACGGATCCTATGTAATAAACACATCTTTCAAGTACATGAAAAAATTTTTATTTTATTTTTTTAAACAATTATTATAATACATCAGTAGCATTGAAAAACCCGTGTAAAAATGTTATGGTCGTGGCTTGTTGATGGTATCTCCGAGACGGGTCGTCTGAAACAAAAAAATAAAACTGTTTTAGATTCAGTATGTCAGTGGCTATAGCGCATATCATCAGATTTTTGATATTCGCGAAAATAACAAAATGGCGCACGTTTTTCGAAAAAGTAAAAAAAAACCACGATTTTTTTGCAGTTTTTTGTAAAAAAAAAATTCTTAAAATCAAAATTTAAAAAATCTGATGATATGCGCTATAGCCATAACTATGAAGCATATGTCATTCAAATTTCATGACAATCGGCCGGATAGTTTCCGAAATTTCATCAACAAAGCACCGAAAAACCTTGTTTTGAGATAACTGCGTTTAAAGTTTTGGTTGCAGAAAAATCATGAAAAAACCTTACCTCGGGTTAATCAGCGATGCCTGCTCCATACAATGGACCTTCCGATTCTTCGTAGAAGGTGTGTTCGTCCAAAGTAGCTTCCCTTCGTCTCGACCTAGTCTCTTTTGAAGCGTTAGAGCTGCGGCGGTTCCCTACGCGTACGCGATCACTGTCGCGTTTCTCGGCGTATTGAACGGCGATAGGGCCTAGTTTGACACCCATCACCTCCAAAATTTTTAAAACAGGTTGTAGCCCTTCGTTATAAATGCATGCCGCTGTTTGGCAAGCAATTTCCACGGTTTTTCTTGATGATGTTTCTTGAAACATCTTTGTTACAAACTTTACACTTCACATATTGTTGTAATGTAGAAAAAACAAGAAAAAACTGAATAATACTATATCCAGCCGTTGGATCGATGTGTACATCGAAACTTGTATCGTCCGATTTTTTTAATTTTGCTGCACTCGCACTAGCATGACTCGTATCTGCTTCAGACTGGTGTGGAAGCACTCCACGAAATTTTCTTTTTTTAGATTTCGAACTTGGACGTCGCCACGTGGCACTTTGTTGCGAAGTCTTTTTATCCATTATAACAATCCTGAGCGCAGAGATGTTGCCGTTACGAAGTTTCAAATTAGACTGATGAAATAACAGTTTAGCATCGTTGCCGAGTGATTTTCTTTTGAAAAATGCACGTGTTAAGGTCTTATTACATGAGTATAGACCCGAAAACAGAATATACCTAAGCAAGGGGTACTACATTAACAAAAGAACACGGCTATTCAATTGTATAGAGTCAGATATACAGGGACCGTCCGAGCGGCGTGAAAGGGATCGCCGGGTACTCTCAGGTAGTCACCTAACGGTCGCCAAAAAATGTAGTTAGACTCGTCCGATCTTTATGAAATTTCGAGATGACATTTTTGAAGATATGTACTTTCAAAATTAAAAAAAAAAAAAAAATCGATTTTTTTAAATTTCCAAAGTGAGAAGACGCCTTAAGAAACTCACTATGAAGGTTCTACAATCGAAAAATCTGAAAAAATGGTTGAATTTAATAAAAAATCTCAATTTAATTACTCAATCTAACTCAATCATTTGTTGCAGTTTATTTGTTTTTCTGATTTTCATGTATCAAATTTCTTAAAACATCGCAGTAAATTAATTTCAGAAAAAGTGGCAGTGCTTAAGCCAAATAACTACGTACATTTTATGAAAGTCGATATCTTATAAAATGGGAATGAAAAATTGGAATCTTGCTCGTACTTTATTTTCCGATAACGTTACCTTTTAATCGAAAAATATAATTGCATTTTATTCATTACCAGGTTTATACTGATTAACTTAGATTTTCTTTTGCAATTGCTACATGTGATTTTAGTATATGAAAGAGTATCGAATTCACGATTCGCGAGAGATCTCGTTAGATGACCACTTTCTAAGTTTAAAACCCGTGTGAGCCGCCTAAGAATACAGCGGGTGAAGCTGCTCTCGGGATTACACACGCGCATTTCACGTCTCTCCGACGGGACTCTTCCTGGAATATCGGGTGACCAACAACACGTTCTAGGAGACTATACATATGGATCACTAACGATCTCGAATCTTGGTGCAACCCTCCTAAACCGGCAGAAGAGGCGTTCCCATAAGAAGAATAAATGTGTAAATATATATACGTACTTACATACATTTGTATACATATATATAAACTTTATGTGTTCTCCTTACGTTCCGACCATTAAGTAATTGGCGACGGAGTTTCAAGTGTCTTCGAGTATGCGCAATTGTAGCGAAACTCTAGAACGAAATGTCTGAACTGTCGTAAATAAATGAAAAAATGATGATGATGATTCCGAGAAATATTAATGTAATTCTGGATTTTCAAATACATTCTTGCTAAATAAAGTATATTTAGAAAAAACTAACACGCGAAAAAAATTTGACTTATTGAGTGATTTCAAAGTAATTGCATCCATTAATCGTTAATTTCATTGATTCGACGTAAATCAATGATAAATGAATGATTATTGTATACACGATGTTTTATTCGAACAATTGTATCAACATTTAAATGACTCAATAGAATTCTTCTCAGTAGTATATACGAAAACCAAAAAAATAATTACGTACTCCGGTTTGAATCAAGACCATTCGTAATATTATTTGACACTATGTATGAGGCGTTTCACGTCACTTCAGCATTCCAAAGCTATGATCTCTTTTGATTCATAGAAATTTTTTATGTGATGGTTCAAACAAAAAATAAGCAGTCCCGTATTTCGGAATTTTTCGATTTGGCCATTTATTCAATTTTTACATCTAAATTTTTGTAATTTTGCTGTACCTGCCTATGGATTCGGTTTGCAATAGTTCGGAAAATACTAATACTACGGCGTAAATAACTAATTACCATTTTATGTACTTTTATCTACGTATTTATATATTTATATCATTTATGTATTTTCATCTACGTTTTGTTGAAAACGAGTGGAGACAAATTGACACCATTTTTGAGAGCAAGTTTAGAGTATGGGCTGATTTTCTTTGTAGAAGTTACAGCGATTTGATTTTTTTAATTGAAAGATTTGAATATAGTTGTTACTTTTTGTAGTAACTTCGAATTAGCGTTTATAAGTTATGTAATTGCATCGACTTTCCCAAGGGTATGATAATGAGCTTTTTCAGGGATTTTTTTAAATTTGAAGTGCGAAAAAAGAATATAAAAACATTGGTGATTTGAATTTTTTTTAAATTACTCTAGAAACTGCGTGAAACAAGATATTAGTCATTTTTATTGTACCAATCGTACTTTCCGGGCTACCGTCGTCGAAACCTCAAGAGGTAGAGTAAAAATCCATAAATTCAATTATAATTTTGAATAATGACAAAATCGAAAAATCCCGAAACACGTGTCTGTTTATTTCTTGTATCGAGAAACATATAAACAATGTGTACGCATCAAAAGGGGTCATGGTTTTGGAATGTAAAAGAGATATGAAGTGCATCATATGCACTTGAGGAAAAAAACCACAAGGAAGAACGGTTGAAGAGCCACTACAGACTCCACGCCCTATTTTTTCATTTGTTTTCCTTTTTTTATCTCGAGTTTTATTCTCTCGCTAAAATCTTTACGAGCCGTCTGACCTTTCCGCGGCTTCAACGTTCGCCAATTTTGGCATCGTGTTTTATTCGCACTGTACACAAGTACCGATTTCTTTTCATTTTATCGCTGCACGCTGGGATGCGCATTCATGAGATATGCTCGCATATACAGTGGGGAATCAGCGCTACTGTAACGCGATTGCGAGAGATCGCTGAGCGTCTTGAAGATAATATACACAAGATGCGCACACGAGCCAATTTTGTTGGAATTTTTTATGCCAATTTACGCCTACGATGCTCGTACTTACTTCATTTTTTTCTCAACGAGGTTTTCTTTCTTTCATTTCTTATTCTCTGACCTTCTTTGGCTCAAAGATACGATGACCATCTTTGGCATCCCGTTTGTCGGCAAATTCTTTTGTTCCGTATTTCCTACGTCATCGAGGCTCTTGGATATTTGATATATTCCGGCCGTCCAACGATATTTTCTGAAAGAACGCATCGCGTGTGTAGACGTGGACGAAATACCTGAATTCGAAAGCAGCGCTCGTAGCGGCGAAGAAATGTACTTTTCGATAGCTGCAACTTGCGCTCAATTCGAATTTTGTTTTTTAACGGGTTAGGGCTACTTGCAATGCCGAAAAAAACGTTTTTTTCGGGTTTTTTTTAAACAGGTTTTATTATTTAGTGAAAAATGTTTTCCCATATGAATAATCAATATTTCTAGAAGTTACAGTAAAATTTTCATTGAAAAATAATGCTAATTAAGCGAGATACAGTCAGTCTACGAGGGGTCCAAAAAAAGGCGTTTTGCGGTGATCACTGCTGCTTATCACTGGATCATTTGAAACCAAAAAAATTAACGGCGATCATTAATAAATCACATTGGGCCCTGGATGGACTAAGGGTTAACGAAAATTTCGATTTTTTTACAAAATGGCGGATGTTCAAAGTAAAAATTTGTTTTTCGACCAAAATTTCACTCATATTTTCGGTTATAAAAAAAAAAACTATTTACCGCAGATAAAAATCCTTCGTCCATCTAAGGGACAATTATATACAGAATAAGTGATAAAAATTTCAAAACGATCGGTCAAGCCGTTCTGGAGTGACAGTGATCACCGACTTTGAAAACGTGCTTTCGAGAAAAACGCGTTTAAAGTGCTAACTATCTAGTTTTACCCGCTCGAGGCGGCAGTGCTCAAAGTTGTATATCTTTATGTATAATGCCCCGATTTGTCTAAAATTTTCAGAGAATACTTTTGAAATGCTGTACTTTTATAAAATGCAAAAAAAAACTATTTTTAAAAAATGCTGACTAGCCCTCACTCCTTAATATAAAATGCATCTTAACACTACAATATTATTCGAACCCACAGCGATTGGTACCTGGTGTGGATTTGGTAATCTCTCAAACTAAGCGGTTTCGGACGAATCTAGTACTTGGATGGGTGACGGCTCAGCCATGCACACTCTAGCGCATCGAGCCTTGAGCAGGAGGCAGTTTATTCTGAGTTTCTGATGATGATAACCAACTGAAATTTATTGAAAATTATAGCCATCTGTATCGGCCGAATTTTTCACAGTTTTCCTTGGCTCTCGTACAAATGCACTATAGCAGGGGATTTTTAGGAAAGAGTCCATGTGGGCAACACTCTTGGAGGGTTATGCAGGAACGTTAAAAATTAAAAATAAAAATTAAATTACCAGTGCAATAAAAAAATCAATAACTTGTAGAATTTTAGTTCCGATGTGATGTGAATTGAGAAAATTCTTGAGCTGATATCCTTATTAATATGGAACTAAAAAAAAATTCGAAAACCTAGTCGATTGTTCTAAAACATTATACGTACCCACACTTATGAACAATAGACTTAAACAACAGTCATATAAAAATTCATAAGGTATATATATTCATAAGGTATATTGATTGGAGACCCAGCAGTTCAGCAGCTCCGTAACATACCAGCAACTGGAATACATGCACCAGTGAAAACATGACACACAGAGAACATCGAGTAAGAGAGTCACGATTCGTGACTCATTATATTCATCTCACATAATGGGAGCGCACGCTAATTAATCGCTGTTTACATTGATCGAGCAATCCCCTATCTAAAAGGTAAGTTCTTTTGTCGGTAAACACGTTCGTTAAATGAGACAGTAAATTCGATCATCTCACGATAACAATAAACTTTCTTTTATTTCGTCGCTTCGTTTTTTTTTGCTAACTTTCCATCATTTTTTATCTAACAGAAATTCCCCAAAAAAACTAGCCTCTAAATTAATTTGTGTTAAATTTCCACGCTTCTGTACCATCTAGTAGAATTAGTACGATTTCGAAAACCTGACCATACATTCTATCATTTAAAATGGGTCTGCGGAAAGTACGAGGACACGAGATAGCAGATTATAAAGTATCATAGAGCCGTTTTATCTTAACGCAATCCATATATGGATAAATATATTTAAATATCCATATATATTGATATATATACCTGTCTACCGTCCTCCAGGAATGAGATTGCGCTTGTTTCCCCCGTAGGTCCTTATCTCTCTTCCTAGCTCGATTATTATAACAGTAGACCGGCTGGTGTAGTACAACTGAAGTGTACACTCTTGTACGTGTACTATATACATCAATACACACATATTACACAGGTATGTATATCTATATATAATAATAAATAAATAGGGCGTAGTAGGTTGGTGGCTGGGAGCCGCTTCATTGTGGTATTGCATCGTCCTCTCCTATAAATATATACGATCTCTGCAATCATAACGGTACAGAATCAGCTCTCCTTATAGAGGTACAAGTAGTATTGATAGTAGCACGTTATACTGGGTGATTATTAAGAATCGCAGTGGTCCAATAACGATTGTTAAACCTTCCCATCATCACCATCACCAGCAACCATTACCACTAAAGTAGTAGCATTTAAACAGCTCACAAGAACCACCGAGATCTGCGCATATGCATATATACATTTCTGCATAAATTTCTGCACCAATAAAAGAGATAGTTTCCTATCTCAATGGCTACTTCTATAAACACTACAGGGATGCTGAATTCGTATTAAAAAAAGTGACGTATTTTCATTCACATTTTTTTAATCGAAAATTTATGAAAAGGTTGCAAAAAAAGATGGATATATCGCGATGAAATGATCGTAAAAGATCATAGATCGAATTCAATTATCGGGATGCCGATTCCAACTATATATTTTGCAATTATAATATTATTGAAGCAGTAACGTAGATAATAGTCTCGTTGTGTTTGGGTTGAATCGTGCAAGGCTTTAGTAGTATACAATATGCTAGATTTTATATTGTTTATATATATAGATATACTCACATATTTTTATATAAAATTTCCCGTACACCCGCTATGAAGCCTCAGTCGGGTACTCGGTCGATCGATGCCTCGATCTCTCTCGTCATTAGAGAATCTAGATAGCGATCGATATATAGAGAGGAGAGGCGCTTATTTCTTGTTCGGATCCAAATCATACACCGGGTGTTCAGAAAAAATGTGCTCAGTATTGTAGAATTTGGCAATCCGAAGAGAAAAATCCTCACTCATTTTTTAGCTGATGTACATTGAAAAAAGGCATAGTGTTGAGAACGGAGGCGTAGTTGGCTCAAATATGCCCTGAGGTTGGATACGGCAAAACCAATGATGTAATTGACGCAACTTCCGCGCATAGTTGGAGGCATTTCGTTGAGCCAACTACGCCCGTAATTTGAAGTGAAATTTTAAATATTCAATAGAACCAAAACATTTTTTGAATAAAATTCAATAAATATCTGAAATAGTATCATCGCATTACTCGGAAAATGGGGAAAAGTATTTCAGTCAATTGTATCAATCATATTTGGATTAAATGAATTACATTGTATAATAAAAACGTACAATTATTGTACCGAACAATTATGATTTCGGAATGACTGAAAGAAATATTTGAGACTTCTTTTATATATATATTTTTTAATTTATATTTTTGATTTTATATTTTACCATTTACAATAGTATATACGATTGATTAATTTTTTAGGTCCTCTTCTCTCTCATAAGAGCGTCTCTATCCTGGCATAATTAGATTGGGAAACATTTTTTTATCAGCGCACTTTAATTGTGCGGTAAAAGGCCTTAGACCTTTTTACCTCGTAAAAGAAGGATTCGGGTTTTCTCGACGACCATCGGTCGGAGTGATTGTTATTTAATGATTCAATGTCAGAGCCTTATGGGGACACGGGCGGTGCGACGCTTACGCGAGAGCGTTCCGCCTGTGGCCCTCTAGCGGATTTCTACCACACCAGAAATCCAGCCAGGGAATAAGGCTGTCTGGTTACAATATATATAATTCGTGTTAAACAAAACTTATTGCTTGCTCAATGAAACTTTAGTAGCTTTAGCAAAAGGTTTATTTCTAGTTTTGAGGCTTTCACGGCCATTATTGTTATAAAGGTTTGAGGCTTCCGGATGGATGCCATGTAATGTTTCAGCGTATTGCCGACGTTTCGCAAACGTTACAGTTTGCATCATCAGAGCTAGGAGCTCCAATACTGAAGCTCCCTGGTCTCAGGTAGTCATAATATACGCATGATCATCGTGCCGGATGACTGCATCAGTCAATCGGAGATTTTAGTTGATCAGCTGATCAATTAAAAATACCCTCCCCCATTTCCTCAGTTTCCTCAATTCCCAATATGCTAATATAAAATTCACCATGGAAATCGAACAAAACCAACAAATCTCTTTCCTAAACGTATTGGTCCAACGGAAAGACGATGGTTCCCTAGGCCATCAAGTCTACCGAAAACCAACACATACGGATAGATATCTCAATGCCACCTCTCACCATCACCCATCCCAAAAATCATCAGTCATAAGCTTCATAGTATACAGAGCCTTGACCAGTTCCCAACCTGACTCATTGGACAGTGAACTACACCACCTCAAAATGGTCCTATCAAACAATGGATACAACAGAAGGGAAATCCAACGGACTATCGAACGCCTCAAGAAGAAAATCGCAGGCGAAGGCAGCGGAAAAGAAACAACAGACAACGAAGCCATACGCACAACCGTCCTCCCGTACCTTCAAAGCACAACAGACCGCATAAGCAGAGTCCTCAGGAAATACAACATCAAAGTCATCTTCAAACCGTAAAAGAAGATAGCACAAGTGCTCCCGAACCCGAAGGACCAAAGACCCCCTTTAAACACACCGGGGTATACAAGATACCATGCTCATGTGGCAAAGTGTACATAGGAGAAACTGGGAGGAAGATCAGTACACGGATCAAGGAACACCAACGGTGTGTCAGATATGGCCATATTTTCCAGTCAGCATTAGCAGAACACAAGATGGAAACTGGACACTCTATCCTTTTCGATAAGGCTCAAATGCTGGCCAACTCTTCGAGTTACTTCTCCAGAAAACATAGAGAAGGCCTAGAAATCCGAAAACACCCGGACAACCTGAATAGAGACGGAGGTTACCAGGTCCACCCTACCTGGCACACCGTCCTCCCGTTTTTTTAATTGATCAACTGATCAACTAAAATCTCCGATTGGCTGATGCAGTCATCTGGAATGATGACCATGCGTATATAAGGACTACCTGAGACCAGGGAGATTCAGTATTGGAGCTCCTAGCCCTGATGATGCAAACTGTAACGTTTGCGAAACGTCGGCAATACGCTGAAACATTACACGGCATCCATCCGGAAGCCTCAATCCTTTATAAAAGGTTTATTTGTTTGAATAATAACAAAATATTTCATCCAAATTACTACTAGATAATTAGCTTCATCACAAATTATATTCCGTTGATTTATGGTGTCATCGAATTCAATTCACGTAGAAAAGTTTATTCGATGCTATTATTTTATCAAGTCACGGACAAACCGTATAAAACTCAACCTCCGTGTGATTGTTTCAAATTCAATCGATTCTATGTCTCAAGTTTTATTTATTTTTTTTTCAATGTAAACATTTATTGCAATTGCATCTCATGAAATAAACTCAACTCAAATAAATTAAAATTTAGTGGCAAAATCGCAGCGTGGTTGTTTCAACGACATGACTTTCAATGCATTAACCACCGGGTGATTAACTAAACGTAATATGGCTATTGGTGCAACCAGAATCGTGCAACCTCATCGCGTAGTTGGTAATACTTTAATTTTTTTTTCAGTGTTGCATAAATCAGCTATCAGCGAAAAGTGTGAAGTGGGGACTGCGTGCTCAACCCTTTCAGCTGCAGCGCTCATACGTTATAGCTCTACGCTAGTCACGTTAAGTTCTACTTATAGTAGTCCCAAATTGGCTAACAATAATTAATACATCAGCAGCGGTCAGTTGGAAAACAAATAATTTCTTTCTTCCTCTTTTCTTCAACATATTCTCCCGACAAAATATTTGCCACTTATGATTGCGAGCAGCACACGCGTCCAGTCAGACAACGCATTTTCGTCGACGAATACAAAACTGGTTTTCGAGGGCCTCGGGCAAACTACAAAACTGATAATAATTTATTGAAGTTCTCGGTGGATCATAAAGAGTTCGACCTAGCCACTTTCGGCGTGCGATTCAACTTTGGTCAATTTAATTAGCTCATATAACGAAGAGTCCGCCGATCGAAATGACGCATCACGTTCATACACTTTCGATGGTTGGCGTGGCCGCGCGAAAGTGCAAGGATATTTCCAAGCCCTGTCGGAGTGTTGAGGAAGGCCACGGTTGTGCAGCGGATCCGATATTAATGCAGCCGGTTTTTTATATATTATAGATATTCATATATGTCTATAAAAATATTCACATCATGAAGGAAGAGAATAACGTTCTTCTATATATATATATCAGGGATATATAGAAGATTCTTTATTTTACGAATCACTATTCTGTTGTTTCTAACATTTGTTAAAAAAATTCAATATAAGGAGACGTGTGTTTAAATATTAATTTATCGGAACAAAAAAACTCCAGACTTTAAAAAATTGTCTAACATGAAAAAATTTATATAAATCGAAGAAAAGAAGAAGATAAATTCTGACTGCAAATATAAAGCCTAAAAGTTGAAAAATGGTTGGAAAAAAACTCTCAACTTCAAAAGTGGCAGTAGACTTTGAAAAGTATACAATGAAAATTGTTTAAAAATGAAACGGACGAATGAAAAAAGGAGGAAAAATTCAGTTATTAAGTCCAACTCCCTGAAAACTCTATTTTTCTAATCAATCCTCATGGATTATGGGATACATAATGTGTATGCAGAAATTGGGAATAGAAAGATGATTTATCAAGAAAAAATGAATATATTCACACAAAAATTGATAAATATTATAATTATAATCAACTTTAGCTGCTTTCGCGAACATCTTTGTCATTCTTGAGCGTGGAGACAAATCAGCAATTGTTTTTATTACCTATTCGTTCACGACAGATGGACAACTAGAAACTCAAATGTTAGATATAATTTTTGCAGTCCACACAATAAAAATCATTACTTGTAAATGTATACTGTCCAATTTACTGATGGTGTCAACAAGAAAAATCTTTTAATTATTTTCTAAAAAGTGGATTCACTATGATTGAAGAAGAAGTTTACACCGTAATTTTGTTCAGAATAAGTTACTCATCAATAAATAAATTACAACAAGAACAAAATCAACAACAACAATAAGCTGTATTGAGTCTGATCGGTACTCACAGACCGAACAATTGTTCATAACTGGTCAGAAATCATTTTGATGGATAAGGGTAGTAAGGAACCGTCACTAATCAGCATTAACATCCTCAACAACCACAATAATATCCTCGACTACTGCATCCAAAAAGATAGGCAGTATCAACGACTCGGGTAGAAAATCTAAGATATAGGACCCTCGCGAATGGTAGTAGCAATACCGTTGCCAATGTCATGCAATCAAGTGGTCCCTAAAACTCTGGTTATTGACTCAGCAAAAGTCTGATTTTCGAACGGACTCGCTAATATGCGAAGGGCGATTTAGTGTCTACTACATCTTGTTGCGACCGATATTTGTCGACATAGGGCATATAAGAATATGCTATGAATCCATCCAGCTTATTCTTGTATGAGGCATCTAAACGAACAGCCACTTGCTGGTTGAACCTGCATGTGCATGCAAAGAGATTTCTACGAGCAGGAGCCAAGCCTTGGACAATCAATGCAATGATCAGGACCATCGCGGGAGAAGATTGTCTGGTCATGGTAAGGTGTATGACAATGACGTAAACCGTATATATAGTATTTTTTTTATAATACGTTATCTTATGAAATGAATACAACGTTTTTTCTACATTCATTTTTGCTATTAACTTGTCAGTGTTCGCGATCCTTAAACGTTGGTCGCGCGATGAAAGATTTTTTGATATGTATAGTTTCAAGTGGTTAACTTGATAAATAAGGACTTGAAAATAATATCGCCACAATAATTATGACTTTTAAACATTTGTAAAACTCAAAAACCATAAATACAATGATAATTGATACTATAAAACAATAAACAATGAAAAAATAAACAAATAATAATTGAAAAAAAAAATTAACTCTTTTATCATACAGAAGAATACATTTAAAGAAGATAGAAAAATTTTCAAATGCTTATGCCATTTGAAATTTTCGAGTAATTATCGTTTTAATAAAAGTGTGAGAAAAAGTCTCATAGCGTCACCGGTGACGGGTTAATGAAAATATTATAACAGTAATATAAAAAATAACAATTTGTGAGTTTTAATATTCATTTTTAGATTAACTTCTAGTGTTGTTAGTTGTGTTCTTAATTGGATGATTGAATTGAATTCATATATCAGCGATGATACATGAAAAATCGTGTTATTTAATAAATAAGTATTTTTAAGCGACAACAAAATGTGGAATAATTTGCGCAGTAGTATGATGCCATTTTGCCAAAGTTTCCCTTGTATAAATACACGTGTACGTCGAATGGCGAGAAGCTTTGCTTTAGGCTGGGCTGTCGTCGTTCATACCTCTAGACATTTTTTTTCTGCAATCTGGTAATGCGATCAACAAGAGCCCCGCCCGGAGCGAATCTTTTCTCGTCGTTTAACTTCTGCCCGCGCAACCATCGCTTATATTTGCAGACACTGTATATTGCACCAAAGACCGTATTCCTTCTGTAACGCTCTCGATTTACGTAATCAAAAATGATTTGTTTGTGTGTAAAGTTTTATTTTTATTAATAAGAAGATTTAAAAACATGAACGAGAGTTCTGTACATCGTGCACATCATCGTTATGTCGTATCGCGAAACAACGATCGTCTTTAGTATATTGTGTGCCTTCGCATTATTAAACCCAACATGAAAACTTTACTCGAGGCAATTTGGCTGTGAATAAAAAATAAATGTCGAAAAATGGATACACACATCCATAAAAAATCTTGAGAAAAAGGCGATGTTGGGGCTTTAAATGTATACAAAAACTAAGTAATTATATACGCGTAATTAAAATCGAATTAAATTCATTAACGTAATATATATTAACCTCATATACAAACCGTAACTGAACCCAGGGAAATTAGAGATGTATGCGTGATCGTTATCGTAGTCGCCTTCTCCTACTTGTTGGTTTTCTTCTTTCGCAGCCTCCGACTCAATACCTAAAGTGTATATAAACATGTATATTTGTGTTTGTACATATATGCATTTACTTGTATACGTATATATGTGTACACATAAGTACCGCTCGCTTTTCTCGCTCCTCTCGCCATCTCGCTTTGTACGAAGCGCTTCAATCCTCTCTATACTGATCCCATACATATCCACAGATGCATTCATATATATACACAGATATGAATGTATATATATTTACATGTATCTCCGGTACTTGGTGGTTGCTGCTGACCGAGCGTGTTGTCAGTACGCTCGGTGAAAGTGAGCGCATTCCATGGCCACCGGGACCACGCCCGACCAACACACAAATGCACACATATACCTGTATATAAATATTGTACACCAGGGGATAGCATATCGTTCGAGAGCGGAGGCGCACACCAGGCAGTAAAAGCAAGAGAGAGAGAGAGAGAGAGAGAGAGAGAGAGAGAGAGAGAGAGAGAGAGAGAGAGAGAAAGAGTCAGAAGAAATAGAGAAGCTGGCTCATTGCATCTCGGCAAAATCATCGATTTCTTTCTCTCTCTCGCTCTCTCTCTCTTCCTCCCGGAGCTTATTTTTTCCTCAGCCTCTTCTAACTCATTCTTCATGTCACAAGGATATTCTTATTTCGGATTTTTTTTCCAAACTGTACAACCGTCCTTCTAGTTAGTTAAGATTGAACGTTCCATGTTAAAATATTGGCGATATCGATTGTGATTGAAATTTTGTCCAACTGAGTAGTTTTAAACCACCCATCACGTCCATTGGTTTGATCGTCATCTTGATTGTATTCATTTTTTTTATCATTTGCAGGAAGTTTGAAAATGAATTAAAGTCTTCAGCTTTTTTACGACTGATTTGTTTCGTTGAGTTCAAATTGATCAAGACGAAAAAATAACGAATGTCGTTAATTGAATCGCAATAAGCACAACTTAGGCTGAATATGTTCACAACAAGTAGAAACTTCGAACTAACCAGATAAAAAAAAGCCTACTAGATGTTTATGACCTCCAACAAATTAAACATAATTTTATGATCACATCTGTGTAACCAAGGAACTGATATCAAACGATAAACATGATTCTAAGAAATTCGTTTCAAGAAGGAGTAATATTGTAAGGGTGCTTAAGGTATATACTGTACTGCATGCTAGTCAAATGAGTGCTAAATTTTTGCAATTGTTTTATGTCAAGCTTAATGCACTAATTGAAGGTACTGTTAGTGGATTTATATCACAGCATGTCTTATTAACATAGAAAAATATTAAAAATGATAAATTTGTGAAACCATCGACTGATAAATGCAAGTTTCCATGATGGCACATTTTCATCGGAACTCGTCAAAGAATAATCCGTAATTTTGAACCAATTGCAATGCACCACGTCTTATTTTGTTCCTCAAGAGACCCTTTATGAATTTACCACGTAGATTTCTTATAAGCTTAATCATTCCACTGTTGCAGTCAATTGTTTATTTAGTGAAAAAAATCTTTCATAAACAAATTGTTATAATTTCCAAACATATAAACTTTGAAAAAATCTATATGGTGAATTCATAGAAAATCTCTTGAGGAACAAAATAAGACGTGGTGCATGAAAATCAGTTAAAAAATACAGATTATTCTTTGAAAAGTCCCAATGCAAATGTGTCATAATCGAAATTTGTCACTATCAGTTAATGGTTTCGCATATGTATCGTTATTAACATTTTTCTAGGTTAATTAGACATGTCATTTTATAAATTCACCTTCATTATGTATAATTAGTGTATTAAACTTGGTATAAAAATATTGTGAAGTTTTAGCACTCATTTGAATAGCATGCAGTACAGTATTTACCTTAATACATTTGGCCATTGCAGTAAATTCACCCGAAAATTCGGAAACCATTGCTCATTTTTTTAACCTTGATTTTTTTTATCTAATTTTTAGATAAACCGTCCAAAAGACTCATGAAAATATAATAAAATTAGACTTCATTGCAAATTTCCCATTATACAAAAAGGTCATTCCATCGGCCCTCTCTTTCAAAATTTCAACATCGAATAAATCTCAATAACAAATGAAAAAAAGCAACGCATAGCGAATGATTTTCTGGTAGTCCAGGTCATGTTCCACAAATTGACAAAGCGTAGTACCTTTCGGGCCTTTCTGCGGATTTATATTTTGTTTTTTATATTTTTCCCCTTGCAGTCAAAGAGAAGAGTTTGGACATAATATGGTGGAGAACTGGATCGGGGTAATTGATGCACCGCGCCCGTCTGGCGGATTCGCGATTTTATGTGCACGGTGTGTGCTCGAGTCAGACATCTCACAGGTACGTCAGGGTGCACTGGTTGCGCAATTGCATCGCGAAAAGGTGCACTTAACGTCCGCGTCTTCGCAGCCATGGCTCTTCGTCGGCAGAGAGTATACGTCGTGGTAATCCTTTGGCCAAGGGCAGTCGCTTTTGCTTTCTGAAGACTTTTGCGATTAAAAAGAAGAAGATATTGAATACACATTAAAAGGTATATGCATATATATTTATATACATATATTTCGAGGGCACATTAAGGTCTCTTTCTCTTGTTTTCCTTTTTTTTTAAACTGGACGCTCTCGGGCGGGCCGGTTTTATTTTAAATAAAAGAACGTAGCCGAGATATGCGTGACGGGAGAAAGGAAGATTTAACAGCCACACAGTCACGTACTCTCTGTAATACGTGTATGCACGTAGACACCTCATTGTCTACGTGTTTGTGCGTGGCTTGCACAATTCGCGAGCTTCAACGTTTTGGCAGATGAATCTTTTCGCACGCCTCTTAACCTCGATATACCCTCCCAGTTCAACCGTGTACCATTCTCGTGAGATCTTCACGATGAATCGCTTGTACGTAAGAATTGACATACTCGGGCTTAAGTCGCATTTTAATGACGGGAAGGTGTAATTAACTCACCGCAAAAAGGAAAGAAGTCGTTGTGATATGAGGAAGAGTCTTAAGATGTGATAAAAAGAGGAAAAAACATAGAGCGGATATAATTTATTGTAACTAAAACTACCGTGCCTTATATGATGAATATAATTATTTTTAGGTCCTAAAATGATTTAACGGGTAAAACCACTGTAGAATTTTCGAAAAATTGATTTTTTTTTTATTGGCTTAAAATATACTTTGAACCCTCTTGAATATGAGGTAAAAAGGTTTATACCTGAAAAAAAAAATTTTCATTGAAATTTCGGGCTCTTCCCCTAGCGCGTCGGTCATTTCAGTACCATGTTTCAAAACTTTAAACGCGTTTTTCTCAAAATATGATTTTTCAAAACGGCACGCAGCATAACTCTAATAATTTTCATTCTTTTCATTTGAATTTTTGACAATATCTTAACAATAACATTTCGAAGTGAAATACGTACAGAATTTTCGATAATTTCATTTAAACATTTTATATCAACAAATAATTACCCCTTTTTCCTGTCAAAAATTGAACCTCTTCATTCAAACACCCGCCAATAATACAAAAATGCATATTTTCAAAATCCCCTACGTACTTCACTATCTATGAGTGTCCAGATTAAGGTTTTTTTTTATTCCAGATCAACGATTGCACCAGTTACACTGCGTGCCGCAGAGCGCCTCGAATTCAACAAGCCTCACGGGAATGGCTCTGGTGTCGCCATTTTTAAATATTTTTCAATCATAATTTTTTGTTGTACAGTTAAATATATGCCTAATAACTCCCCCGAATATTATTATTCTATTACCTTTCCTTCCACCCGAAAAAAATTGTCGAAAAAAGGCATTTTTTGAGGCCGTTACAGTGGTTTTAGCTCTTAAAAGTTATTATGCGATCATTCAAATTACTGATGGAATAATTAAAGACCCATCGCTGGTGAGGAAAATAAATACGCACTGGATGTCCCTCATTAGATCACCACCTAAGACTGTGATATTTATATAACAAATAACAATATGCATTAAATTAATATTCGGACAGGTGAAAAATTAAAAATAAAAATAAAAAAAACAGCAATGTGGAACAGTAAGAGAAATCAAAGGAATCTTTCGGCAAGTTGAACGAACATGTATTTTTCCTACATACGTCTCTCTCACACACTTGACAACCTTACGCGTATAATGTCTACGTCGTGTGTCTTATTGCAATTTAAATGCAGATGACCCGCACGAGAGTTGATAATTATTTTTGTAAATTACAACGTTTGTGGACATGAAAAAAGGAATTTTCTGTATATGGACAGGAATCTTGAGTGATTTTCTGGTCTCGAACTCGCTTATCGAGGTTTATGTTGATCTTTATGTTGAGATTTATGTTGTGTGGAAGACAGAAATTCTTGGATATTAGGTAATGTTCGGGACTAAGGGCTGGTCACATTGAATGTATTATCGATGGAAAATCAACACTTTTTGCAAGTTGTTTTATATGTATTTAGAGCAAACTGAATTTCTTCGCGACTCTTTTTTATTTGAGTTTCGCGGATTATCCTGCTCGCTGAAAGTTGCAAAATCGCGAAATTTGTGTGGAACATTCTCCCCTTTCTATTCAACTGTGGGGCATAAGAGGTTTTGCTTGAAGATTTTAGGAAATACCAGAAGTTCTTCAGGGTCAAAGTATCCTAAAAGTTTCTGAAATGATTCTTGTTCATGACAATATACCAAGCTAAGATATTTGCCGACAAAAGGGTGGACATTATTCAGATTGGCATTCCACAAACTTCACGTGTGGATGAGAAAACCACGGCGTTGAAAACAATGTCTTAACGAAGTCATTATGATCCATATACGTGTTCTTTTAAGTACTGCCAACTTCCATATATAAAGCATGGTTTGAGTCGAAGAATTATTATCGCCTTATTGATCATCGATCGAGATCTATATACGAATGCTCGTTCTCATTACCACCAAATTCATTGTGAAAGATTTTTTTTGCCTCGTTGCAATTTCCGTAATCTATTCTGCGTCGTCCCACACCCGAACGTTCAATACCATATCGAATATACTCTCGATCCGCACCAAGATACAAACGTACTATACGATTCTCGAGTGAATTACATCGAGCCCGTTGCTCTCCGCTGCGATTGCGTCAACGCGCGTAAAAATTTTTAATCGCCGAATCTACTTTCGTATTTTACTGCTGGTTATGCGGTTCAAAATTCTCGTTACTCACCAGAATCTCGGCATTCATGCAGCTTCATGGAGCTATAAATCATCTTAATAACGATACATGAATAAATATCATATGAATTTTTCTTGTAGTAAGAAGTCCTTGCACACGCACCGTGATCACTGCATCATAATTCATATTTCATATTACTTATCGAGTATTCCAAAAGTTGCACCAAAGCTGTACAAGATTGTCAGATCCTAAATGACTAATATAAAGATATGATGTTGCACTTTTTGCATCGTTGAAATAGGGCCAAATTTCATATTCTAAATCTCGAAATTTCTATGCCATTCTCGGCCCCAAAAATCGATCACTTTTTTGTCTATCTTTTGAAACTCTATAAACAAAATTAGTATTTAAAAAAAGGCTATTCAAGAGGCTTGAAAAATAAATACAAAAAGGATGTTAAAGCAAAACGCTTTTTTATACCATATTTAGACGTATTCATTAGGGTCCATTTAATTCAAAGTTTGAAGTCTTTTATAACCATACAGAAATTTCACTATATATGCACAAACATACGTATTACCCGGAGATTCATAGATCCAAACACACCCTCTGTATATCCTGCACGAGAATAAGCCAGGAATAGCTCAAGTGGTTGCGCAATAGGGATATGCGATCACTTCATTTTTCTCTCGATGTTTTTGTCTTGTTTCACTTAAGAACGAGAAGCGCTTCCTGATCCATTCTCGGGCACACGCAGACATGTACGATGTCGTCGTCGTGCAGGGACACCCACGCGTTGTGCTTGGAACCGAGGCTCGTACTCTCGAATAGGACGTGGCTATCGAATCTTTGCGAGAGCCGTAGGTCGCGGAAGAACTTCGATATACATATGTGTATTTAAAGTACATATATATATATATTCATATGTTAATATAAGAAGATCGAGTGCACTCACGATCACACGTATCCTGTATAGGACCGCAGTATCCTATCGTCTACAGTATATTTTAGCTCTCGGGAACTACGTCGATTCTGTATTGCATCTAGTGCCAGAACATTTCTCGTCTCTCTCTCTCTCTCTCTCTCTCTCTCTCTCTCTCTCTCTCTCTCTCTCTCTCTCTTTCTCTCTCTCTCTTTCTCTCTGTCTCTCTTTCTCTCTGTCTCTTTTCGTCTCTTTCTGACTATCTGGCACACACATTTTCAGTGATTCGAATAGTCTCTCTCAAATCTCACATATTTACCAGTCCATGGATAGAAATGATCTAGAGAAGGCATGAACACATAGCAGAAGTTACTATGGACAGAATTATATCGCACTCAACCATGTATACAGATATATATTTGTACATAGAAATATATAAATGTGTGTGTATGTATACAGAACGTGCACGTTACGGACGGATGGCCGAGAGCCAGGGCGTGGTCGGGTTTATATAAGAACAGTACACGTTTTTTCGTCACTCCTCTGGAGTAGAAACAGCAGCCGTTTGCTCGCGCGCACGTCTCCTCTCTTCCCATTGCACAAAATATTGACTATCGTATAAAATAACTATGCATTTATATATATAAATATCAATATACATATATGGAGAGCTGTTGTCTCGTCGACTGTATTCTCGAAGGATATATATCGATATGGAGCCGACTCCCGTGCTTTCATGGTCTTGCTAAGCTCACCGAGGCTGATCGACCGGGCAATCCCTTGACATTTGCCTACTCGTTACTCTTACTTTAAGAAATATCACCGTGGACCTCATACATTCAATACACCACCATTCCCCGCCCTGCCTCGTCCTTCATCATTCTAATCTCCGGATGAATTAAAATTTGCTAAACGGTAATGAAAGTACAAATTTTCACCGACGAATGATCACTGGCGATTCCAGCCCAGGGGATATGTGATTCCTGTAAACTGGTCATTGAGAAGAACTATAGTTTGCTAATGCCAGTGCAAAAGGTGTCATAGCGTGTTAAAATGTGAGTTAACAATCTGTGAAAATGAAACTCCAATTGTCACAACTTTTTTTTACCAAACTGCTAACCCTATGAATCACTTACAGGTAACATCAATGCAAAACGTATCTGTTGGAAAGCCATCTGTCCGAAAGAATCTTTTACATTAGAACATGAAGGAATTTACGATCGGGATCAGCGTCCATATGCTAATCGACGACTGTCGTTGTTGTTTTTTCTCGGTTCTCATCTAAATGATATTTATATGGAATCGTGAGCTATTGTATCTAGGGCATTAATTAATATAATTGCACAAGAAGAGGTGGTGGCTCTCGGAGAAAAATCGTGGGAATTTTTCAGTGTCCATGAAAGCTTTCAACATTTTTGTATATGTAATATATAGACATAGTTACATTGAATTAAATACATCGCGAAAGAAAGATGAATGTGGTTGATGCCATGTAGCTCGTAACATTGTATCTCGCATACATGATTCAATTTATCTGAATTGATTGTTGAAGCTGAAACATGCGTTTAACATCAATAAGGTCCACCAGCTTTACCGTATCTTTATCCGATTCGATGAAGAAAAAAAAGACTTCTTCTTGCGTAAATCGTTTCTTCTTCTGCATACAATTATCATTATCTCGGAATCGCTTGTCCAATCATGCACAACAAAATGTGATCGATAATATACATTATGGAGGTTAAGTCGTCCGTGCGCAAACGTTTTTGTTTTTGCCTGACTAATAACGAGGACGCCATTACTTTTTACTGCGCCACGATTGATGTTAAATTACGAAACGGTCGTCTAAGAAATATATCATGGAGATGACGGCTGCGAAACATAGCAGGATGTGCGCATGACACTTTTTTTTTATTACTATGACGCTTTTGGTACCAGCTAATAAAGGGATTTTTATAAATTTCTCGGTCTATCGCGATTGGATAATATAAAATCTAGCTCACGTCAGCCAATTTTTTTCTGTTGATATCGCAAGCATAGCATTAACGATTATTGGAGCTACGATGATTTTTCTCCACTATTCGTTACATGACAGATATTACATGCGAATACAATGCAACAGCCCGAGGAATAGCACATATGCAAGCGCAAAGATAGTAACGGATTAGAGAGATTAGTGGGTGTGTTGCAGCGCGGTCGGTCTGTCTGTACTTCTGTCTCTTTTTTCTTTCTCTTTCCTCGCATATCTTGTTCTCTCTTATTCTTAAAGGTAAGATACGGGTGTGCTGCCATGCGTTGGAAATGAAAGGAGACGCGACTGTGTAAAAAAATCAAATGAGACGCAAGCGCAAGGAACAAGACGAAGTAGACGTTCCAAAGCAGTTTGAGACACCGCTCGACAAACCTTACAAGTTTTGCCGCGAATTACGAACGTGTGTTCTATCCGTAAAGGAGAGCTTGCTGACAAATTTACACATCACAAGGAATCACGAGGAACTTTAATCTCCCCTGATTCAGAATATGTTAGTTCGATTCTCCATCATCGTACTTGATCTAGTAGCCGGTAAATCCGGCTCAACCATTCAATTTCCTGGTCTATCATATGGTAAAGAAACGAGAAGATATCCAGATCAGTATTCACCGATGCAGTTGCTTAATGATGCTTTTTCCCTTATTCAGCACCAGAAATCACTGACTTTTGATTTTCTCGAGAATTTTTTTTTATTTCGATTATCATAACTTGAAGGTTTCGAACGTATCGGTGACTACTTTTTTATCTTTCTGTCGCATACGATCCTTTCCTCTCAAAGTTCAATGATTTCCTAGTTTTTTTTTCGATCATCGTCAAAATAACGACGATGTTTTTTTTCACTTTCTAAGTTCACTGGACGATTGATTCTCCGTAGTCCGGTGATAAAGTGCAATTTCTTGATTGACTGCTCGGCCAATCAGGCGTTTCATCTCTTATTTTTTGTCCTTTATTACGTCTTCACTTTTCCATGGACAGCACGGAGTTTGTCGGGTTCTAAGGTTGGCAATACTGGTCAATGGCGCGTAAAGAGATTGCCTCATAGTTCGATAAATTTGTTATTGGTTATCCGCCCAATAGAAACGATGGCAAGTCAAGATCGAGAGGGGAAGCATTCGTTGATCGTACTCCGGAGATTGTCAGAGTCGTCAATGGGTCTTGGAATAATCATTGAAATCTTGTCAATTATTGGAAGGCGCGGGGGGGGGGGGGGGAGGGGGGAGAAAAAATTGTTTCTCAGTTGCAACAGATCGTATGGACCAACAGTGGCATTCCTTCTTTTCGTTTGTATTCTTTTTTTTCTAACAATTTTGTTTCTTCGACTGGGAAAGTGTGTTTTATAGTCGATACAGTATCGATTACTCGACTTGCCATTAGAGCGGGGATAATACTATTGAAATTCTCAAATATAGATTTCGGCAAGATTGAAAGAGTCGTCGTAATACTTTGAGTACTATCAAGAGGCTGTTCAACGAGACATTATCTTTGCTCGCCCCCTCTTCCCCTCTTTCTTCTCTTCACTGTACCACACCGCGGTCTGGTCAAACGTAACGGTGACTCAGTTTCGGAGAATCCATTACAGCTGTTTAGAAAGCGGCACAAGAAGAAGAGGAAAGAAAAAAAGTGTAGTCCATTGTGGCAGCAAAAGCAAGAACGAGAGGCTGCTCCACAGCCACTGGATTGTTTGGCCCGCAGATGTACTTTTGATTTCATAAGACAAGGCATTGAAATATCCTCCGGGCAATGTCTCGTCACTATGGTTCAGTGTTATCTGCCGGTAAAGCCTCGAACGTCTTAATACCAGTAGGTTCGATCGTGCGCTGGTAACATCGTTCAAAAGATAATCAAAACTACCGTTATCGATGCCAGTCAAGATATCCACAGTTGGTAAAGAACGAATTCAAAATTTTTATCACAATATTCCAGATTTAAATTAGCCACATCTATTATTCCAAATGCATATAGCCTTAAGTTACTGTCAAATGACTTTGTCAGTCCCTCATAACAAAATTAAGAATGAAGAAATGAGGAAAGCATAAATTCGTCATTTTGGATTTTTGAACTTACATTTATTTAAACAAATCAACATCGACCTCATATTACGGGCTGTATATTGTATAGTTGCACAGGCAATGCATCGCTCTACATACAGGGTTAATATTCCTGTAACGCACGCCGTCATTGTTTCAGGATCAGATCACGAGCAAATAATTCGGGGTATCGGTTAGGGCGCGGCGAGGGTGAGGATTCGGAGAGGGGCTGGTTTTCTAGTCGTCGAAAAAATAATAATAATAATAACGAACTGAAAGACTAGAAATGACAATCAGACTAGAATTACGAGCTTCGTCGTACAATTAATGTGTATTCATAAGAAGCAACGTAACGAATTAATAAATAACAAATGAATCACGATCGAAGTATACATGGCTAGTTAATCCGCAGATTTTGTTTCACTTGTTTTCTTTTTATCGTTTTCATTATTCTGTTTCCCTTTTATTTTGTTATGTTTTTTTTTTAATAATCTATGTTTATTATATGTAATAATGTCGAATGTTTGACTTGGCCCGATCTCAATCGATCTCAATCCGTATAATCGTTCGATTATACGGATTAAACTGCTAAATTCAACACGAGAAGTTCTAAACAAGTCTCAGACTGCAAACGAATTACATGATTCAAATGTATGGGTATATATATTTATGTATATATAATATTTATTTAATAAATATATACGTTCGGGTATAGGAGTTTTTCATTAACTATTTTGGCTTCAGCTGTCTTTGTTTTATGCTAATGGCAGCACGGATATACTGTACTACACCATTGGGATTTCTTTTGCTTCTTTACGTTTCTTTTTGTTTTTCTCTTCGATTTTCTTAAATCTTCTCTCTGACTTACAAATAATTTATCGAATTTCATATCGAATCTACATATTCTCGGACTCTCGGAGAATCGTTGAGCGCTTGTTTTATCATTTCTCTTCACAATTATCATTCGTATCTCAATTTTCCTCAATGTACAATGTATATATAATGCAAAAGCGCTCCGAGGAAGAGACGAGAGTTTATTCGACGTACCGATATCCGCAGCATCATGTATCGCGTATGTATCATTTTATATATACAACGCGAACATCGATAATGCGAAAATACATATTTAAATCAATCACAGCACGCGACTTAACGTCTCTGGGACAGGAATGTATCAACGAAATTACCAGAGCTCATTCATGTACTATTCCAGTTTAAAATAGACTGGTCCATAACCCTCTTGGATTTGGCTCTTTTTTATATTGTCATTACTATCCACAAAGATAAGCAGTAAAATTTATCAATTTTTTAGCAGTTACTTAAACTTGAGTAAACAAATAAAGTGGCAATAAAAGAAACATTTAATGTACGAAAAAAATGGATCATACACTAATATTTTACAGTCACATGAAAAGTAAGACCGCATTTGAGTCTATTATTCTCGACTCCCTCTTCGTATGAGGAAGAGAGCTGGAAAAATATTAGCGGACTTCGATTTACTCTTAGACGCGATAAAAAAATATTAGCGTAATATAAATTATTTTCATTGGTTGATATAACATTTTTTCGTGTAATGGCAATATAAAAATCCAGAGTATGAAAGTCATAGATCATTCGATTTGATTTGGACTGCTTTGTCAGTATATCGTGTGAAAAATTGGAACGGTTTTAAATTACGATATACTGGTTTTCGAAAATATGGATCACTGGATCAATCGTTGCTCACAATTTTCTCAATTATATTTGTTTCCATCCCTCGTCCCAAAACGCATCGTTGATTCTCCCTTAAGGAAGTTCTGCTCTTACTTTAAGGGAGGCGTAGGGCGCCGGGGCTCCCTATGCTTATACACAGGCTAGCCGCACTGCTGCCAACCTGATTTTTCTGTCTCTCTTTTCTTTTCTGCTCTGCGAAGTTACCGCTCCAAAGGCTTTTACGGCCATATCCCAAGGAATTCGCCAAATTTCTCTAAGTTAATTCGTTACATCTCATGAAATGCGTGGTAAGTCAGGTCCATTTTTTTCTATGTTACTGTAATATATAAGTCTGTACTTGATCCAATTTTCAATGAGCCACCACCTTTTTAACTACATAATATTAAATCATATATCACGTCAAAACAGTACGTGCCATATGGCTCTGTGCAATTTGGAGGTAACTTTACGATTTTTTATCTCAGAAAGTAGGTGGCCAATCTTGTTTGAATTTTGCAGGTACACGCGGAATATATTTCCGAAAGTGCTATTAAAATTTCAAAGACCTGCCATCTTTTTGAGATTCGAGCAGAACTCCCTTAATTAATCGATACTAGAAAACGAACAAAAATCAATTCACTAACAAACCGTCGATGACGTTCGTTGAATCAAAAGATCTAAATATCCAAAGTCATTAACGCAATGAGTATGTTTTACAATAAATTTCGAGTAAGGATTAATTTCATTGTGAGAATCAAACAACTGATTTATTAAAAGATTTAAAAAAAACGGCTTTTCGTGGCGTGTCAGAGAATTTAATTTTCGTTCATTTCCGATCGATAGCTGTACATTAGCAGGAGACTTAATTACAATACATGTGTAATGTTTTCGTATATTTAACATATGAGACTTTGATAGGGGATGAGAATTAAGAGGAACCGAAAGAAAAATAAATGAGATATGAAAATCGTAGATAACGATTGCAAATGCCGCGAGTGTTAAATTATGCTAAATGATATATCGGATATTTTCTTAACGAAATATCGAAGTACACTTTCGTGTTGATCGTTACGCGTGACTGTTAAAATCACTTTATACCGACTTCTTATTAATGCTTACTCGTAAGCAAACATCCCTGTTATTAAGTCGAATACTTTTTGCTAAAAATTATGTATACAGATGTATACATATATGTATGTATGTATATATACATCGATGGCGATAATATCAATAAACTTATGTATTCGTAAGAACGAGATCGTGACCCTTCCGATTAGTTTTTCTTCCATTTTTCAATCGCACTCATTTCCATATCTACTCTCTTTATGCGCATAAGAGCATTGATTGGAAAAATTGGATTGAAACGAATAAAAATCAAGTTCCCAAAAAAGTGTATACATATTCTCGTATTATATTCTGAGAACGAGAACGCTTCTCGCTTCATTCGGCACGCTCTTTCCCTCTCAAGTCGTTGATTTCTACTCCATATTTTTATTTTTTTTTTCATTAGTATAATGGTGATGAGAATCGTGATATAATTTTCATTAGCCTGTATAAATATCCTATCGTGAAATCGTACAAGGAAGAGAGAAGAACGCATTCATCACAGACACCGTACACTAGATAGTGACAATCGTAATAATAATAATAATAATAATAATAATAATAGTTTAAAAAATCGCGATAACGGTTCACCCGAATATCGTACCGAAGTAATGAAACATGAAAAAATATTAAATAAATACTGCACAACGAATAATCACTGATCGCTAATTATTAAGTGCAGTTGATGTAAACGCAGAATATATGGCTTACCCTTTGATACCTCATTTACTTAGTTAAATCGAGTTTTCTTAACTAATTTTCTTTCTTTTTATTAATAAGTCTATTTAAATATTGCACGCCCCGGCAGGGGTTTTCCACGGGTCATGTGTCACCGTGGTTCGATCACCCACCGAAATTAATGACGGATGAGATTCCGGAAAGAAGTAGAAGAAAAAAAAACGTTTTTCTTTCATCTCTTAGAACTACGTCCAGTCTCGTGGGCGATTACAATTCACGGATTCGTTGTGAACCGTAGTCTTGTAATTCGCTCGCGAAACTTCGGTACCTTGACTTGCTTTTTTTTTCATCTTTTTCTTTTTCATTCTCCATTCTTTTTTGCAAAAGTTCAATAACACAGTTTATGCTACTAATTTATAATTATAGCGCGTATAACGAATTACTATAAGTCGAGCAAGTGAAAACCAAGCGCCCCGAAGTGGCTGATCTCTGCAACGAGATCAGCATCATCCACACCCACGCACGACCCGACTGCATTGTTTAGCGTGTTCGCCACTTACTCTTTGTCGGTTGATTTTTTTTTCCTTAATTTTTTTATCGTCACCATTTACTCTCCGTCGTATTTAATGTTTGGTTTTTCGATATCTGAGCAGCATATTATACCTATGTATATATACCTATATATGTATTTTTTACATATATACACATATATAAATAGATACAAATACAATATAAAGTACGATTTTATCTCGACCCGTTACAGCCTCATCGCTACTTACAGTCTAAACGTTTAATTATTATCGTTATTCAAATTGTTTAGCTCTAGAGTCATGTTAATCCAATATCTCGTAAATGCCCCCGATCATTGTCATCGTCAGCTGTTTTGAAAAAAAAAATTTCCTCCCTTTTCGGACTTTTTCATTTCACTCTTCTGAACACGAACGAGAATGTTTCTATAATTTTTTCTCACGCACTTTTAATGTCTTCTTTCGATTTATTTCTAAAGGATTACGTTGCGATTTTTCATGCATGGTCAGAAATTTTCAACCCTCAGCTTGCGATGCACTTTGCTCGTTGTCCTCATTGATATTTCACAGCGAGCCTCTCGTCTCTTTCTTCCGTAATTTTTCAATCTTTTCGTCTTTTTAGTCATAACAAACTTACAAATATATAATATCAATAATTCAACCCTCCCGCACGAGTTTCGAGCCAACCGAGTTCCCAATCCCGACTTTGTATCGCCCTTTTTATTTTTCACTATCGAGCCTGCAATTGGATTTTGTCGATCACACTTGCATTGTCCTTTTTCTTCGTTCTCGCGAACCGTTGAGTGTCATGTCCCAATCGTTTCTCGGTAATCTCTTTCCGCATAGGCCGACAAACGTCAACGTCAATGTCATTCAGTGGTTTTTGTTGTATTACGATTTTTCTTTTTTAGTTTAATTTCTTTTCCTATTTACTAGACCGGCCTTTGTTATAAAAGGAACGATGATTCGCGATCTAGGCTCGGCTGAAGACATTTTTCCGTCTGATGGAGATACTTCATTCTCTATGTTTGTTGTCTCTAAAATTTTTTTGTTACACCTTTTATACACTCTGTTATGTATTTTGCAAGCATCTCACGTAGGAATAACTCGTTTACTGCACAAACACCATGAGAAAAACAGGGATCAGAGTGTCTGTGTAAGTTATAGAAAAATTTGTCGACTCAATGTTTTAAAACAATTTCTGTAGCAACAAGAGTAATTAAAAAGAAGAAAAGATACCGTCGAGTTGTAGAAAGATTATAAAACTTTGAAATAAGGAAATAGTTATTTCGAGTAGTAAATCCAAATCGAAATGGAAGTGGAAAAGTTGTTTTTTGCATGTTTCCCATGGGTTCACGTAATTAGTTCCTAGGCTGCGATGTAACCTTTATAAAATTTCGTCCGAGCACTCATGTTCTATAAAAAATGTTAGCCAAACAGAATGTTCCTGCCCATAAAAGGTAATATCATTTGTTTTAAAAAAGGCAAGAACGCTCAGATATACACACATGCGCGCGTTCGGATCACACATACACCCACAAATATCAGACTTTTGACAATCGGGCGACAAATAAATGTTCCTACAAGCTCGATGCGAATTCATACAGTAGTGACGTACTGTCGGACCTCGGGAGACTCGGAGTCGATGCTGGACCATGGATCACCGAATCTTGAGGCTTCTTCGCTCTTTGCTCTGCTCGGACCGCGCCAACCCTCGGAAGAACGATAACGCGGCACTTCTTCGCTCTGTGAACGTTTTGCCGCGCTGATTGCGCCACTTTTGGGCACCTCCAGAAGAGCCTTCGATCGTAACAACTGTGGCTTCATACGTGACTTTGGTTCTTCACTAGAAGCACGTACGAGCGTTGTCGTCGGCAACTGAAGTTTATCCGTGCCCGGATGATGCTTGCTTTCGGAACGACCACGCATGCCACGTTTTCGAGAAGCTCCATGACTCTTGACGGTAGCCTTTTTGGGCGACGGTGGTTTCTGGCGTTTGACAGGACTGGCTGGTTCTTGCGGTGACCAAACAGGTGGTGAAAGATCTTCCGGTGATGAGTATCTCTTCGGCGGTGTTTTCTCTGGTGATTCATCCTTCCAGGCTCCCTGATACAACGGAAATGGTGATATGACATTGAGAAATCGCCAGCGTTCCTTTTCTTCGTCATCAACGACACGCGTGGGTGAAGCAAGCGGCGGTGGAAAACATGGCGTGGGATGCTGGAACGGTGAGCGATTTGGATCTTCGGGCGGTGGAAGATTGCCAAAACTCTCGTCTGACGGTGAATTATCGTAGGGTGTCCATTTAATGTCATTTATGTGCTTTGGCTCTCGCTTCTTAATACCAATTGTCGGTAATGGCGAATAACCCTCATACGGCGCCCATTTCGCATCGGTTATCGTGATTTCCGGTGATATCAGTCTCTTTACAACGCGATTGTTTAATCTGAGCATACCTCTAGGATCGGGTTCGGGTGAGATGCTTCTTCGTATGCTATATTTTGGTCTCTCTTTCAGGCTCTTGCTCTTGGCACCCTCACCAAACGAGTCTTGCCCTTTGCGCCATTTCGTATCTCTACGCTCAACTGGTAAGGAAAAATGTGGCATACCAGCCCATCTTGAACGTTGGACTTTGGTGCGTGCTTCATCTTCTGGACTTACCAAAGCTGTTGGACGTTCCTTGACGTCCCATTTCTTCGATGTGCCAGTACTTATCACTACAGCTTTTTGTTGTATGAGTTTACCGCGTTCCTTCGTTCGTCCACCTTCTTTAGCACCTGGGCGAGGATCCTCACTCGCATGTTTCTTCAACTCGGGCCGAATCTCACTAGCTGCTGTACTCGTTCTTGGTTCTTCCATCGTCAAAGATTTAGCGTAAAGTGTTCTATTCTCTGGATCCTGAAACCTTGCCTTTTTGTCATCAAGGGGTGACGGTGAAATGGTCGTCGGTTTGGGGCATGTACATCGGGGCTTTGGATTTGGCATGACCTCCGGAACCTGAAGCGTCCAACCGGGAACTTCACCACGAGCTGCCATTCTTGAGTCATCACTCAAATGTTTTCGTAAGTCGTGCGGTGTCGTTAACAAGTGATCCGGAGGAATCGACCACTTGTCGGTCTCGGCACTGTGATGCTTCCTAAGATCGCCACGCTCGTGGGGCTTCTTCTCCTCGGGCGTAAGATTGTGACAACTGCACTTGACCCTGCGCGTCAGATCAACGTCCGTTTTGGATGTGTGAAGCTCCCAGCGATACTCATTCCCGTCCATCGAGTGTTTTGGTGGTAAATCGGTTGCAAAAGCGTCTTCAGGTGCCAAGAAACTGGCGTTCGCCCATCTTGGCTCAACACTTCGAAACTTTCGAAGATCGGGCCGTTGATGTTGTTCCTCGATACTGCTAGGACCTGCGCCATCACCCATATACAATGAACTTATCGCCTCGCAGCTGCAGGCTCGTGGCGGAAGTTTACTCTCTAAGGGGGTCGCGTCGATCGTGTCCAAATCTTCAATCGTATACGATATAACAAGCTTACGCAGTTTCCCACAATCGACACAACGACCCGGTTCACCGCCATCTTGATGACTAGCCCGCGCCTGCTGATCTTGTTGTTGCTGTTGTTGTTGCTGCTGCTGCTGTTGTTGCTGAGGGAGCTCCTGATGCGTGCTCGAGGTAGACGGCGCCGTTGTGTCATGCTGCGATGGCCGTTTTTCCTGATGCCTCGATTCGTCAGAGGGTCGTAACGTCGCATCCGTGCTTTGCGATGCGCACGAACAGATGTGTGTAGCTCCGTCAAGCCGCCTTGGTGGGAACCGCGACTCCGGAGACAACGAGGCTTCGTTCGAGGCCGCTTCCAGTAAGACTGCCACGTTCACCGGCGCCGCAGCCCTAAAGCACGCAATCACATTGTTAGAATTAATCCAGCACGAGAAGATAGATTTAAACATTAAACATCGAGGGATGAGAAATAACGACAGGCAAACCATTAGTCATTTACGAATTTCAAGATGCGCGCGCTGTTACGTACAGACCCTTCGAATTTTATAGGATGTCGTTCGCCCACGGCCGACTCCACGGGGTCTCATATACCTTGAGCTCGGTGAAGATTTCCGTGAAGAATCCGGGCTCGCTGTTGATTCGCAACATCTTGGAGCTCAGACGATTCACGATCAGGAGGCAGCGGTCCCAAAATTTGTCCTTGCTGTCCTCAACGAGGAACGGCTTCAGTGGATAGCTTATCTCGTTGCCCATGTAACTGTAGCTCAGGTAGAGGCACGTCAGAACAGTGGCTTGAAGTTCGCGCTCCGAAGCCTCCTCCCCGTCCACCAATTCTCTCACTAACATGTACACGAACACGACGTTGGCGGGATTTATGAATGGAACGTCCTGAAATAGAAATAAATCCAGTTTATTATTACGATCTTGATTACAGATGATCTGAAAAGTTCTTGTCTGAGAATTCAGAGTCAAAAGGACCCTGTCATTTGATCCTCTTTCCACGTATTACGTCACATCTGCCAAGACCCTCTGTAATTGTTTTAGCAACTTTTCTACCGAGCTGGAAGCGAGCAACGTATTTCACGTCCCCTATTACAAGGATGATTCATATCACGTACGTATTAACTTTCGATACAGACGTAAGAGCAGCGTCCACAAATTAGATCCGAGACGATCGTGGGCGCTACCATGGAGTGACTCCCAACGTCACTTATCGATCTTTCCACAACAAAATTTCCTACGTAACGACCGTCTCGAACATTCGTGTACAATTTATTCATAATCGGATCGATATTATGGAGATTATACAAATTACATAAGCAAGATCTTTGGACTACGATGTTGTATCACGAAATCTAGAGTTTCAACATCGACAGTCGTAAATTATGTATGATATCGCACAATTTTGAAACATATTCAATCAAAATTCTACAAATTAGTAACCAGTTCAAGCTGTGGAATTTAAAACTTGCATTCACATTAAGTAAACCCTTTAAATATTTGTCTTCTTAAAAGTATTAATTAAGTAAGCAAAACATAACTTGCCATGAAAGCCTACTCTTTACTCAAGCTATCATTCATCAATCGTATTTGTATATAAAAAAAAAGAAGCAGAACTTCAAACGCAAATGTAAAATAACATATTGTACGGGGAATTCTTTAAAGATGACAGAGCACGTCATGTAAAGAAACCAGTTATTATTTACACCCTCATTCATCGAGTCCAAGTTGTATACTTTCATCGCAAGCATTGGATGTGTTGGAAGAACGGAGTTCACGTCCTCATAGCGCCAGCATCATCATCACGATCGTTAGATAATCTGAGCGGTCGAGTTCTCCGAGTCATTAGCGAATTGGAACGTGGTGTGGCTCACGACCCGATTTAATTATAGTACAAGTAGCATATGTGTATTCGATACGACTATAAGAGGCCTACCAAGGTATACATTGGTTGACTCGGGTTGGCACACACCGCCAATATAGAATATCATGCGAAATAATGGTCGATGGTGTGTGCACGTGGAACAACAAAACGGTGAGGCCACACGGTGATCCGGGAGGATCGATGCCCTCGATACAAATGTGTTCTCCCTATCTATATATATTACCTTCGGTAAACTGCATCCACCTGCTATTACTGCTTCGCTGGTAAAACGAGCGAATGCGCTCGCGCTTCGTACACGCTGTTGCTACACACCGTCATCATTGGAAAGCGGCGTTGCAACTCCGGCGTTCTCCCGGTTACCAGCATCGCAGCAGCATTCGTCCACGCCCCATGGCTTCCCAAGGCTTGTGCATACGCCACGTTTAACCCTTCCAGTAGGGCGTTTTATCAGAGCACAAGTCTCTCTCTCATCTATATTTTTCTATCTTTCTGTTTTTCGAGAAAATGAAGCTTTTCGCGGCAATATAAACAGATCACGCTTGAAAGGACTCGGCCTCTCTTAGAGAAAACCGCATCTCGTTCCGCAGAGCATACCAGCTTCGAATGAAAAACAAGAGCACACGGTATAGGCTAATTCCACAGCACCACAAGAGTTCACCCTCTCGAGAAAATACCTTCGTTTTACGATAGCGTTCGTATATTATTGAATTACCATACCATATGGTGGTCAAGCGGTAAGTGCTTTGACCGTTCCATAGTCAATATTGTGCATCTTTGCTCCCTAGCGTTAAAATTCATGTTATACATTGATCAAGCCTCCTCATACTCGCAAATTTTATTATTTTCACGACGAGGTTTTCGTGACAAGGTTAAAGAGATAGAAAATGGAAGTGATAGTAAATTTAATAACTAAAAATTGAAACAGGGAAAATACCACAATGCCTCAATCTAGAAATAGTTTTATTTTAATCTCATAGCAAAAATTCTGCACCTCCTCACGCTGTTTTATCTGAAAACATTTTTCTAGCTTGGTGTACAGTTTCGAGGTCAGCAATTAAAAAATTCCGCTCATCTTCCTAATGATCGTCATGATGAAAAAAAAAAAACGTAAAAAGCGATATGGAATATTCACACATCGTCGATCCTCGACTCTGATTACAAATTCGTAACGATTTTCACAAGCACCATAAGCTGCACATTACTTATGCAGTCTCGAGGATTAATGTTATGATGAAAGCAAGTTAAAAATGCAAAAAGGTGCTTGGAAAGAAAACGCAAAAGGCAAAAACGTGATGAGAGTGAAATAAAGCTAAATTGTGTGTACGGGATGGTTGCGGCGACGACGGGGCCACCGTCGATGTCGATGCGGGGTTGCTGTGGTTCGGTCGATATTCACAGGGGTGAGCGCCCTGTTCTGCCCCGTCTTTTTGCTACGACCACCATTTCCTTTTCTTCAAGTAATTTTTTCCGATCGTAAATATTGTTATACTTGATTTAACGATGCTAGTTAGGGATAATCTTGGAAATAAGGATTATTGAGTATTGTTATCGGTCAAAGATAATAAAGATAGCGGTGACGACCATTTTAGAAATGTCATTCGCATTTCAATGTATCAGAATTTCTTTTTCGTAGCTTTTTGTGTATCAACAATCATCCAAATAATATAAAACAATAAAAATTCAACGTTTTAACTTTTCGATCGTACCTCCGATTATTTATTGATTTTACAATACAATAAAATACTTCAGCCATGGCCATAAATGTTCAAAATACAATTCTTACTCACAATTTCACTGATACCTATAATTACATTAATGGAACAGATCTCCATGGAAAATGATCATTGCGGTGAGACAAATGAACACATGCATGTCCACTAAAGCTGATTTCTCTGTCTGATTTAATTACGGAAATTTATCTTCAAGCTGTCGTATTATTGTAAGTTGTGACATATAATATGTTGTTGGTCATCGAGAAAGTGCTATTTTATTTACGACCAAACAGCGCAACTAACTGCGAAGAAAGTACAGACACAGGAAGGGAAAAACGCGCATCTAAGACTGCTTGTAACACGTGAACCTGAACCGAACACGTGATAAATGTCGGGAAACGTATATGGTGACTTTTAATGGGATTACTGAGGTCTCCCGATGACGCATAAACGTCGAGACAGCTCGTTACTTTGCACTACAAATGCACGGTAAATTTGCGTGATGCACACATTTAAATATATACTTTTTTGCATTTTAAGCGCGAAAATAGATTTTTATTTATTTTACCAATTATAATTAAGCGAATAATATTGTGAAAAAATAACTAAAAAAATGTATTTTTTTTTTAACTTCCGATAAAGAAGATAAAACTTAAGGACTAATTTCTGGGTTAAATACAACGGTAGCAGATTTTTTTCACGTGAATACTCTGAGGGGATAGTTTTGCAACGTTGTCAAGTTTTTTTCTGTGGCCTCGTAATAATGCTCCCTCTTTATTTTTCTCTTTCTATGCACGAGGTCATGAAGAGACAGCAGCCTGTATACCACGTGTTTTCTCGCATCATCCCCTTGGGTCATCCGCCCCGTTGTGAAATTGCAGCATACTCACAAATGTATAAGCATTCATGCACAAAAATCTCTCTCGTACATCGTACAATCATCCCCTACGTCGAACCAACCTTCCCCCGGGCTTTCGATGAGATTCTCTCGGAATGTATAAAACGTATGGGACTTGCGTCACAGAGAAAATAATGATATCTCCCTTGATGGATACGAACCATCTATGAAGCGCGGGGAATCCTTTTTTTTACATTATTTCAAACTGGACTGAGCCATTTTTTAAAAATACATTATTTCCTCATTTTATCTTCAGTACTCTTTATTTTAGCTCTATAAAATGACGTATAACTTCAAGGACCTATTTTTCCCACCAAAAAATATCAAAGTACTCTAAAATTATCCTGGTATTTATAGAATCCACCCCTGCAATTTCTCGTAATATTTAACTTTTTTAATATTGCTGATTCCATTGAAATATCAACTTCTCAAAAAAAGGGTAAAACCCGTTATTTACGGTGGAATCGAGTTCACCGAATATTCTGAATCAGCCATATTTCACGCATGCGTATAAGCTCCTGCACCCTCAGACATTTTCATGTCTACGAGTGTACGTATGTACGCGTAAGCAGACCTATAGAATCCGAAAATTCGTGGTCAGTGACCGCCAACGGACGACGAAGTTTCACTGGACCCTTGGGCAAATTTCGTCCCTTAGAGACTGAAACACGTCTAAGGGCCGTTCTCGGATGAGACTAATGTTTAAACCTTACGAAGGTTACTTTACTTCAAAAGACATTGTTTGAAGAAATTTTTAATTAATAAAACATATTTTTAATTCCTATATTCCTTGGTAATATTTTAAAATATTCCCTGCCTCATCGAAAGAGATATCAAAAAATAAAAAAAAATATCAAATGATGAAAAAAAATGTTTAATTCAATTATGGCTAATTTATTTTAAAAAATTAAAAAAATTGCAAGAGATTAGAAAGAAAAAATTTGACATTGAATTTGTGAATTTTGATCAATAAAAGCGCGTAAATTATTTTTTCAAATTTTTTATAGTTTTTTATTCATGAATTATAAATTTTAATAATAATTTGAAAAAAATGAAAAAAAAATAAATAAAAAAAGTATCTTGGACGGGATTTGAACCTGGAGCTGTCGGGGCGGGAGTCTATAGCTCGCTCGCCACTGGACTACTCACCTAATTGTGATAGGGTATAAACTTTATGGTACATATGAGGGCTTCCAACTTTGACCGGCGATTTTTCGAAAACGAAGCCGAGTTGGCACCTACAATTTTGGGGTTTGGTTGGTACCCACCCACACTATAAGCACGCGATGTGGGAGCCCGTAACTCGATGCACCTCCCGCGATGTCCCCTCGTTAGATTTATAAAAACTTTCTGGAGTATCCTTCATTGAATTGTTTAAAGTTGTATTTTTATTCATATGGTCTTGCATTAAGTTGGGAGTATTTAAAAAATTGCTTAATATTTCAAAACAAAGAAAATGCTAAAAATCGTCAAACTCGTTTTCCCCCAAACCCAAAAAACAGTGATCCAATATTTTGATTACTATCAGTCAGTATTTTAGCTAATCTTTATGACAGTTCATTGTTGGATAATAATTAAATAGTAGTTTTTTTTATTGAGTATGATTACTAGACTCACCTGCCAACCTTGAAGGAGCAAACTCCTATCAACGGTTCTGAGCCACATGACGGCGTCACCAGCCTGAAAATCCCGCAGTCTTGTGCACTTTTCATGTAGATACACGCCGAGGCACTTGAGCAATTCCGAGGTTGATGCTTGAATCACAGTTTTCCTAGGTCCCGGCGGAAGGTACTTTTGTACGAGTTTCTCACACGTTGGATTGTGCGTCGTATGATTGTTGTTCGACAACGGTGGTTTGGTCTGCATCAAACGTTAGTCATTAAGGTACTTCGTTCACAATATCATTTTGCTAAACCAACCTGAACATTCGTTCATGTTAGTGATGCCTAGGAGTCTATAATATCGGACTAGCACCAATCGGAATCGTCGTAACCGCACAAAAATTATAACCAGTACGGGCCCATAACCGTAATTAACTAATACTCGACATAACCATTAATAAAACAACGATAACGTGTCGTGATATTAAGAGCCTTACTATCAGAGCAAATAAAAAAACAAGAGACAAACCCGACAACAACAGTCTTATGTTATCACATGTATTTTTGTATTTATGTATTTATGCATTATCTGTCTACATATACGTATGGAATTGTTGCTCATCGCAATAGCTGTTCATTACTGCCAAGGCCTGAGCTATAGTGTTACAAACTTTATTTCGCTTTTTTTAAATCTACATTCCTACTGACTCGAATCGATAACGAGCGTAAATCAGCTCGGATCATATGACGTACTTATTAATAACATCATGTGGTTATGCATACACGTATTTTTTATATGTATGGCATTTCTTCTTTTTAATTGACGAAGCAGTCATAATCTATGAAAAATAATTGTTGACTAAACTTCCTGTATTACTTATTTAATTGCATATTGAATAAATTCGTTGAAAAAAAAACCATCAACTACTTTTACCGTATCACCACGATTTACTTTATTTAATCACCACGTTTGACTAACGAATTTCTGGGTCTGAATTATTCCAGATGTCCATTAGTTTTATTTGCAAATAATACTCCATTTGCATGCTATTTTCATGTACAAAACAATCAATTCTGATAAGTCATAAATGGCGACTAATTGTTAATAGATAAGCTTTTCAGAGTGTACGACTGAGTAATTTGTTCGGTACACAAACACTCCTCGCTTTAGTAATTCATGGTAATCGTTTCGCGGTATAGTAGAGACTAAACTCAAATGGAATTTGTACCAGACACAAATGACTGTTTATAATTGATTCCCTGGTTGCGCTCTGGAATAATCATTATATAGATATCGACGTTCTCGGCTAACGATGAAAAGAATGTACGTCGTAAGCTCGAGAATCGTCGAGAATCATTAGGTATTATTCGTCACATCGCGGAGCGTGATTAGAATTTGAAAAATGAAATGTTCTGTAATTGCAAACAATATCTGACGATTAGATCATGATTGATTACTTCATGAACGTAATTGTAGAAAGTGCATATTTATTAAAATAAGAATAAAATAAAAAGCGACTCACCTGAGGTGTTTGTATGTTCTTGTTTTTGTCGACGATGGGAATATTGTCCAATGGCTGACGGAACGTGATGTTTTTGTTTTTGTTGTCAAGTTTCTTTTTGTTGTTGTTAGCGGTGCTAAATCGTTTCCACGATAGAGCATTGATGAACAACGAATGTTTCTTAAGATTTTTCTCAAGTGCATTTTTTTCCGAAATAATGCGCTCGTTGTCATTATTATTGAGATTGATATTGTTGTTTTGCAACGAATTGTTGTTCGTAGGGGGATGATTATTTTGAGTCGTCGGGGCAGGCGCAACAGCCACGACGCTTTTATTCTCGCGATTTTTCGCATTGTTCAATTGCTCATAATTAAAATTATTGAGTGTAAAGTCAGTTGTTTGTGGATTATTCCCGGTAGTTGGGTAAGCCGAGGCACGTCGATCACGCGGACTGAAAGACAAAACTGTGCCCATGTTTACCGACTGATTGTTGCCGGGCTCGCTGACCTGATGTTGCAATTGATATTGACTCGTTTGTAACGAGTGTATTTGACTCTGACTA